>VXAY01007075.1:106223-169397 GCA_013399855.1 Oxyruncus cristatus
TGTAGCTCAGAAGTTTGTTTTCTGTAATTTCTGATTTGGAATATTCCTCAGCAGAATACTCCATCCAGAAGCCAGATGATTCTTTTAAATTAATTGCCTCATTTCTCCTCCTATATCTTGATCATAACATCTCTAAATATATGAAGACTTTATACATTTCTAAAGGTATGATACAATATTTTACTTTAACCATTTTGACCATCAGTTGATATAAAAATCAAATAGTTAATTTGTTTTGTCAAGACCAACTAAGAGTGACTGATCCTTTAATTATTATTCACAACGTATTTTTAAAAATAAAAGCTGGCAATATTCCAATATATTCTTCCAGGTTGACTTCTTCTGACACTATGATATCACAGGATTTTTAAAGATTGGAACACCTTTTCTATTTAATGGTAAAAATCAGGTCTTTGGAGTGATCACAGTAATATTTCCTCTTAATCACTCTGTATTTCTTGTTTGGTTTTGTTTGGTTAGGCTGGGTTTTTTTCTGAACTCTGAAGTTAAAGCTTTCAAAAGTTAAATACTGAAATGCTGGCTTGTGTATGCTGACAGTGTTAATCCTGTTAAACATAATCTTTTCAACTGGCCCTTGGAAATGTTAGTGAAGTTTTTCTTCATTTAAAATCCTGAAATTGCCCTAAGGCATCCTTTTAATTTTATTTTTTATTCATCGTGCTGTGTCTTGTTACAGCCTGCAACTAGTAAGCATGCCTAAAGTTAAATATTCACAGTGATCCACAAACCTAATAACCCGATAACCTTTATCTACATAATTATACCTACATGGTATCTGGTACATTTTAGGGAGTCTAAACAGATCAGTGCCCTCCAAGAAGTGAATTTGTGAAGAAAGATTGAGAAATACTTATATAATGGAACTTTGTAGATGGTATTGTCAAACTGTAGCTGATCCAAAGTTTAATCAATATTTTATAAGAAGCGTTCTTCTCCCTTAATTTTAAAATTTGTTACAACAATGTAAAGACATCTTCCCACGTGACTCTGATTGCTGAGTTAAAATGTTATTTCCAATGTGTTTGAGACTTGATTTAAAGAAAGCACCAGTACAGATCATGGTTTACACATGCTTTACTGAATAATAAAGTAGTAATTCAGTTAAATTTGGCTTAATCTTCTGGTCTGATCCTATCTCACACAGCTCTAGGCACCAGAAGCTGCACAGTCTAAGCCAACTAGCCACCTCCTTTTTATAGCCCTTAAAATCAGTTATATAAGCTTAGTAACCCCAGAGGTGGGGTTATGTGATGTAGGCCATCCCCTGCCAGTGCAGTTTTAAATTAGTGACATCCTCTGGTTGGAGGAGACCAGAGCAAAGTTAGCAGATAGGGTAACAAAATAGCAACAGATCTGCCAAGTAAAACAGCTGACTCAAGTACCAGATGTCCCCAGGACATGTATTTCAGAGATTTTATGAGGAAAAAACCCGACTTGGGGCCAGTGTACTGAATGCCCATCAGTGGATGGAGCACCATTACTGTGTTTAGGGAGTGCAGCTTCCCATTTAGTTTTAGACAGCAGGAAGTTCTAGTGCTCTGAAACCACACATTGAAGTCAGTCACGGCTCAGTACATGTAGGTGGTTGGACGACTTGCTTAAGAAGTGCATCCTGATCCAAACTAGAACACTAATGCTTTAATAGGCTCTTTGAAGTGACAATAGGTATGTAATATATTTAGATGGCAAAACATCTTGCTTTTCTAGTTTTGCTTTGCAGAGGTGGAAAGAGAGAAATTAAGGCAAGACTTAATTACCTTGTATAAGGTGGAAGCTCTGAAAACTGTGGAGTGCTACCAATATCCACTGACATCCAGTGGGCGTTATATTAACACTGCAATTCAATTACCCTGAGTGGATAATAGTAAAAAGTTTTGTCTCCAGACTTATGAGTCTAGATGTTAATTAAAAAGAACTGACATAATTTCACTTACCATGGCATCATTTGATTTAGTTACAAAATGAACAAGAGTCCAGTAAATACAAGAACATATTCTTTTTATTTTTCAAAAATCCAGGAGATTGGATTTTCATAACTGATGTATGAAATTTTTATAGACTGACAAAAGCAGAACAATAAAATCCTTATAATATAAATTAGTTATAAACAATTTATTTTGTTTTGAAATGTCTGTGCATTTATATGCAAGCTTTTCTAAGTTACACCCTTGTTTTTATGTATGCAGTAAAATGTTACTTTACTAAAACCTGCAAGGATAAAAAGCAAAATCTTCTAAAGAATCAGATTTTATTTGATAGCTCCAGAAAATAAAAAATTTTTTTTTGCAACTAAAACACAGAAGACAGTCTGATGGTGCTCCCTGTGCACTGATATTGGCATAACAAGGCCTCTGAGGATGCAACTCTTTGCAATCACTGTTTTATTAAATGTCAGAAAGTGTAATGTTGAAGGCACACATTGAAGGCTCATGTAATGTAGCTTACCTTACATGCATAACCTTCACAAAAACATCTTCCAAATCCACTTGCTAAAAGATTTATGGCATCATGCAAGTTTTACACCAATAAGTGCACTAATGGCTTTGTTTGATGCATCCCACAGGACTCATGCTGTCTGGAAAAAGACCAAAGTATGCAGCAGCATGTAATCATCACAACTATAGGCTGATTGGTAGAAAAAATTCTAGGTCATGGAAGATAAAATATTTAAAAAAAAGAAGTTTAAAAACCTTTTACATTTTTCGGTGTTACCAAGCATTAAAGTTTACATATTAGGGGTTTAGGAGTGGTATATATCTTGCTCATAATTTAGTTCAGCACATTTTCACATTTATAAGTTACATATGTTTCTTGGCAGAGTAAATCGAAAGTCTGAAAGAACACAAATCAGTTACTGTAATCTTGAAACGAAACTATTTATGAAGCACCTGAAAGAACTAGGATCTCACATATTCACTGATGTTCATTAGCAGTAGGCATATTCTAGAGGCTTATAAGATTTGCAGCTATAATTATCAGATTCATTGTTAAGACACCTTAAAAATAAGTTATTTTAATTTGATTTGCATACAGTAGAAGTATTATTATAGAGGAGACATGAAATAAAGCACACTGATGACAAGGCTTGCTGGAGATGCAAGAGTTCTCACTATTAATAAAATGAAATGCTTCTGTGGCACTGAAATTAGGAAATGGTATACCTAAATGGTATTATGTCAAACAAAGAATGAAAAATATCTACAAAAATGATATTACACTGAGGGTAAATATCATTCCCAATACTATTGGAAAAAAAAATTGAAAAAATATAGTTATTCAGAAGTTCTTTGACCTAAAATTAAGAAAACTGTCTTCAGTTTAAACTTGGTATTACAAATTGGAGACAGGCCCTAACATTAACATATTTTACCTTAATACACAGTTGTGTGGATGGTTTATTATTATTATTACTTAACACTATTAACTCTTAAAAGACTCTCCTAGTTTTTCTTTCATTTAAAAAAAAAAAAGTCCTATATATATGTATACTCTGTGTAACTAATTGTCATTACACAACACTGCATTAGAAACATTAAAATGAGATATGAGATCTACAAAAGACTGTTAGGAACCTAAACTGTGTGTTTGGTTGAAAAATGCAATTGACCATTATTTTTTTCACTACAACATAAATGTAGCCCTGGAATTTATTTATAGATGCCTAACCTTAGGCTTCTGCACAAGCACATTTACATAATTCAAATGTTGTCAGAAAGCTGCTGTCTGCCTGCTTACCATAGGAGAAGAGTAGGACTACGAGCATACCCTGGTACTTATTATATGCTCCAGGTGAGTGGCCTGACTAGCTGACCCCAAATTTGTTATCAGATATTTTTCATCTGTTGTATCATGCTTAGGATGATGAACATTTCCTGCACAGTGACCAGCTTTTAAGAGTGAAAACATTCCAGAGGAGACTTTTAAGAGTGCTCCAAAATTGTTTAAAAAACATAATAACAAACAAAGTAAGACTGAGCAGTAATTAAGGGACAGCATAATTCTACAAGATAGCTTGGTACCACAGACAATTGCTTAGAGTTTCATCAGTGTTAAACCAAAGTTAAATTTCCTTTTATAAAACACAGTTTTACACTTTTAAAGGACATATCTTTCCTGGACTGACCTTAAATTTAGAAGTCTTGAGACACAAAAATGCCAAGTCAAGAAGCTTATCTCTCTGGAAAAAAACACTTTATATCTCAAAACTCTCTGGACAAAATACTTTACATCTCAAAACAGTTTTTTTCAACCTGACAGTATATTAAATGGCTAGTTCTTATGCTGATCGACTGAAACTCTAATTTAGTTTTCTCTAAATTGAAGTGGTGTATATATATCTAAGGTTACTGTGATAGCACAAAGTCTTGAAAAACCACACCAACTCTGTTCAGGTTTCGTGGAAGGCTTCATGAGTTTTATAAATTCATAGCTATGCAAATACTCATGGCTATACCACGCAAGAACACCTTCTGGTACTACCTTTTTGTGAATCTGAACATTATTCTGAATCTGTTGCATACATTTTATGTGCTAGAACACCAGTCAGTACCTTCTCCCAATTTCTCGCACCCTGCCCCCCACCTTCACCTCTCTTGCTTGCTTCCAAGACCAATATACTTCTCCTGTAGTATTATATTTTTTTTCCCCCAGTTTTACATATTTCTCTGTTAGATAAAAAAATGCTAAGGCAGTGGGGTAATGGAAGGGTTTCATTTCCAACCTAGACAAAGTTAAGAAACAAATATATGCTTTATCAAGTCTGTTGCCTTGAGATTTCAGCACTGTTTCCATGTTCAAGAGCTTATGGTAATAATCAGTTAAAGGATGCCAGCTTATCTGAGACCAGAAAGAGCTTTGATGTTCACCCTGGAATAATCTCAGGGTGAGAACACTAGTGCTCTGGCAATTAGATACATGAAGCTCTTCTGAGTAATGCTAGCTTAAAGTATTTAAGCTCTTTGTCACTAGAAGAATGAACTAGAGTTCTTACCTTACTGTATGTTGCTGTGAATATTGAAAATAATTTAAAAGCATATGTAATAAAAAACTACAATTATTTCCACTTTCTGAGCTGAACTCCATGTTACCAACCTGATAATGTGATTCCAGACAACAGTGGCAGCACATTAAACATATCTCTTTAATGTTAAGGATTAAAAGTTAAATGTTTTAAATTTATCTTGTAGGAATATTTTAAACCATGAAGATAACAACTATTTTGGGGTTATGATTTTTTTTAAAGGAATATTTGTAACATACACAAAGGTGTGTACGTATGCATGCATGTAAGATAAATATACAAACTGTGATCATGAATAGTAATCAAAAATGGATTGACAGTACATACAGAATCACAGAAACATTAAAATTGGAAAAGATCTCCAAGATCATTGAGTCCAACTTTTGACCAATCATCACTTTGTCAACTAGACTATAGCACTAAGTGCCACATCCAGTTATTCCTTGAACATCTTCAGGGATGGTGACTCCACCACTTCCCTGGGTAGTCCATTCCAATGCTTTACAATCCTTTCCATGAAGAAATTCTTCCTGATGTCCTACCTGAACCTACCTGAACTTTCTTTTGGACCTATATATATATAGATGTCCAGACCCATCACTCGCTTGGTCAGACCATACCACATACAGACCGTGTACATTCATACTGACCAAAGGTAAAGATTCACAACATTCCTTAGACTATCTGCCAAAAAAACAATAAAACTCTGAATCTTGTTTAGTTAGCTGAGTAGGGCCTAAATTTTCCTGCAACTTTCCAGTGTAGCAACTGAGGTTTGAAACACAGAAATGAGGGAGAAGTAGGCTGTGAGAGAAATGGCTGAGAGACTGGAATAGCTGGGGAATGATTTAGATCCAGTTCCTCTTCCTCCGTGTCACTGTGACTTTGGAGGTAATGCTATAGGAGGCATGAGTGCTTTTGTGTTCTGGGTGCAAGTGTCTCCAGGTATTGGTGGTGGGAGGTTACAGGAGTGGCCTTGCTGTGAAGAGAGGATGGGGCTACCCCATGCCAAATGGTTCCAGGTAGCTCCATCAAACCCACCCCAGCACAGAGCTGAGCCCAGCAGCCAAGCTGGTAGGTCATCTGGGAAAAAGTGCATAAAAAAGGACAAAACATTGTGCTGCAGAGGAAGGAGAAATGCAACGAGTGAGAAGGGCAAGCAGCAGGGTCAGAAAAGGAGAGTGGGAGATGCTCCATTGCAGAGCACTTACTCTGCCTGCCAAAGCAGATGGGTATATTCTGAATGAACTGCAGCCCACGAAAACACCACATTGGAGCCAGGGAAAAGTGTGAGAAAGAAGGAGAGACAGAGAAAGAAAGTACCATGTACTAACCATAACTCCCCAACTCCATCCCTCCTGTACTGCTTGGAGAGGCTTGAGGATCTGTTCAAGAATTGGGAATGAAGAAGGGAAATTGAACCTGGAAAAGAGAGAATGAAAAGCATTGTTTTAATATTTTTGTCCTGGACTGCATCAAAAAAAGTGTGGCCAGCAGGTTGAGGGAGGTGATTCTCCCCCTCTACTCCACTCTTGTGATACCCCACCTGAAGTACTGCATCTGGGTTACCCAACATAAGAAAGACATGGACCTGTTAGAGCAAGTCCAGAGAAAGGCTGCAAAGATATTCAGAGGGCTGGAGCACCTCTCCAGTGAAAGCAGGCTGAGAGAGTTGGGATTGTTCAGCCTGGAGAAAAGAAGGCTCTGGGGAGATCTCATAGCAGCCTTTCAGTACCTAAAGGAGGCCTACAAGAAAGATGGAGATAGAGTTTTTAAACAGATTGATAAGACAAAGTGATAAGACAAAAGGTAATGGCTTAAAACTGACAGAGGGTAGATTTAAACTAGACACTAGGAAGAAATTCTTTACTGTGAGGGTGGTAAGGCACTGGAACAGTTTGCCCAGAAAAGTTGTGGTTACATCATCCCTGGAAGTTCAAGGTAAGGTTGGATGGGGATTTGGGTCTAGAGAAAGGTGTCCCAGGCCATGGCAGGGGGTGTTGGATCTTTAGAAGTCACTTCCAAATTAAATCATTTTATGATTCTATGATAGTTGTCTCATTTCTTGCTATCCAAATCTATTGAATTCCCAGTAAGTTAAATTAATTTTCCCCAATGACAAGTGTGTTTTACTCACAACGGTGATTAGTAAGTGACTTCTCTGTCTTTAACTTGACCCAGAAGCTTTCTAATCCTATTTACTCTACTCACCCTGCTGAGGAATGACCACCTAAGTCAACCTGGGTGTTTAACTACTAGCCAAGGCTAACTTCAAACACTAGAAAAATTATGAGTTTCTGCTATATAAACAGAAAGAAAAAGATGGAAAAGCCTTGTCTGCAAAGAGCTGGAAGCCTGGAAAATTGAGTGGAATGCCACAACTGTAGCACTGGCTGATGAGACACATTATGTTAATCGAGTATCATGGACTTGAACGAACTGGGATATTACACTCATCTGATCATCTTTAGCTGTTAAGCTGTATGAGCAAGAGACAAGATTTTACAGGCAATAGAACTTCCTTATTAATAGCAAGTCAGGAAAGTAATGAATTTAATGATTAAAAAAAACATCATTGTTGGGCAGGTCCACCATTTACCTCCAATAATAGAGGTGGGAGATAAGTAGTGCATTGTCTCATGCATGACCGTTTGCAATGCAAAGAACTGTAGAAGGATCTATTCATGGGATCATTAGGGCTGTGTAACTCACCTTTCTGCAGTGTATCCATTAAATGAAACAAATTAATAGCAGAGTTTTTTGGGAACAAAACTGGAAGTTTCAGACTGGACATGCGGAAGCATTTCTTTAACAAGAGGCAGGCCAAATATTGGAATAGGCTTCCTAGAGAGGTAGACGATGTCCCAAGCCTGTCAGTGTTTAAGAGGCATTTGGACAATGCCCTTAAAAAACATGCTTCAATTTTAGTCAACCCTGAAATGGTCAGGTGGTTGGACAAGATGATTGTTGTAGGTCCCTTCCAAATGAAAACATTCTATTCTATTCTATTCTATTCTAGAGTCATCTTAGTTCACTGTCGTTTAGCTCCAAAAAAGATGGATCATAATAGCATGTCTCATATTTTTTGTATGAACAGGACATTAAAAATTATTGATATGTATATAACTCTACATCTATATATCAATGTGCAAACGGAAGAACAGCATTAATACAATGTATTCAGTAAGTACGTGACTTGCTTTACTTTATAATGAAATGGTACAAAAATAGAAGTACCATTTGTTCTCTTGATGATGATCTGTTTCACATTGTTTAACATGGCTGTGATTATTTATCTTATCATCCTCCACAAATGTCATATGAAAGACAATTACAGTTCTAAGGCAAATTACACAATGGTAATTAGAAAGATTTTGGTTGAATCCATCCTTTATATTTGTGTTACTGTTATAGCATAAGGCCATAGCCTCCTTGGCCATTTTCTGATAATCAGTTTTCTTTGCTCTTTATCCTTGCTCTCTATTTTTTTGTCTCTTCGGTATGAATTTAACTTCTCTCATTAAAATGAAATAAGATGACATTTGTTTGCTTTTAATCTCTAGAATCAAACAAAACTAGGCTTTTTTAAGTCTTTAAAATAAGAAAGTGAAATATATGGACATGATTTTCTTAGTTTTGGTAGTTCTAGTCTTTTGAAAAGAACTCAGACCATGTATTTTATGACATTTTTTTGTCCTCCCACTGCTCTGAATGTTCTTCATTGTGATTGTAGCTTTTTTGTCCACAAAGCCAGTTGAAGGCACAGTTTGGAATTAAGCTTCTGATGGCTGTTGGAAGGTTATTTGTAACTTTTTTGAAAATGTCATGAACCCCCTGATGCTACGCGTGTGGTACTATGATAACACCAAGTCAGTATTGTGGTCTTCATTTTCCACAACCATCTGAAATGCAGGTGTATTTTTTTGTTTTGAGAGAGAGGAACAAAGTTCATTTTAACATGACATTACCCCTTTTCTGTTCTTGTGCCAAAGTTAATTGTGCTCATTTCAGTTATATATAGAAAAATGCCTAGTGACATTTGTGAAGTTTCTGGAAGATCCATATGAGTAGACACACATATACACAGTTTTCCTGTCCCTCTACTGACACACCCCGATATTCTATTCACAATAGATGCAGATTTCAGCAAGAAAATTCACATGATGAGGATACACAGAAAAATACACATGATTATTAAAAAATACCAAAATGATAGTAGTTACATTTATGGAAGTTTTGGTTACATCTAAAATACCTAACTGCATTTCAGATTAAGAGACTTCAAATTCTTAAAGTTTCAAACATTATTATTATTATTATTATTATTATTGAAAATAAAAAACTTAATTAAAATTTATGTATTACAGGAATACCTAATGAACAATATTACAAATCAATGGTAGATTATCCGAAACCTAGGAGGCAGTTTCTGTATTCAAATGTACTCTGAAGAAGAGCAATATTTTCTAAATTCTGCTAAAAGTACCGATATCAATGAAACAGCAGAAGATCTCCAGAAAAATGATGAAAATTAAGCCTCAGGAGTCAATATAACGTATATGAAGGAAGTACTGTCTTTTTATTTTAATTTAAGTATATCCTGAAAAACATGAAGGTATTTCAAATCAATATGCAGCATGATACAGTTATTTGTTTGCAGGATGTCCAGGCTTCTATTGATGCAGCTGACAGAAATTTAGGGTCATATTGGGGATAGTTGTTCAATTTCTTGCAGTTTGACATGTTGCAATTATGCATGTATTTTACCTGTTTATTCCTGTTGTTCCTATTCTTTTGGGCTCATGAAAAAATGAAAACTAACACTTATTTAAGTCAGGTATAAATTCCGCAGGAGTAATCCAGATGATTTTCCTCCAATAACATCACTAAGTGTGCGTGAGAATGTAAAAAGATAAACCTTTCACCAAAAATAAAATTAAAAAAAAAAAAAAGAAAAAGACTGCTGAGAAAATCTGTAGCACCTTGGGCAGGCAAACTGCCTATTCACCCTGAAGTGACACCATAAAAAATACAAAAGACTGATGCAGTTTCCATTGTGTGGAATCATTATACGTGTCTCAGCAGTTTCATAAGTAGTTTAAAAAGTGAAATATTTAGGGTTAGATTACAGAAATAAAAAAAAAATAAATAAATAACAGAAAACCCCCCAACACCGAAACAGCTCTTGGAAATGCTATTGCGTTTATGGATTCAACAGACCAACAGTATATACCAAATAAAAGGAGTTCTGGTTATACTGTACTGTACATGATGTTCTTTATTGATTGAAGGTATAAATTCAGCTTTTACCTTTGGACTTCAAATACCATCAAAATGAAAGCCCTGGTCTTTCACTCACAAATCTTTAAACAAAAATTCCTTTGATTAATATATCAATAGAACTATGAGCGCTGAAAACACAGAATTACAGCTGTCAAGAGATTCTAATGTGAGCATTAACCAATTCATTTACATGAACTTCACTGATGTTCAATCCTTTAAGTCCACTGATCAAATACAGTTAAAAATCTCCTTATTATTTGATTTACTCAAAGAGCTACCTGGTTCTAGGTTTTTCTGTACTTACATGTAAAATTGATGTGCTTCTGTATATGAAGGGATGGGGAACCAAAACCTGATGTGTCAAAAATGCTCACTTAAGATACTGTGTGGTGTCCACAATTTAAAAGGTAAATACTAATTCAGGAAAAGCTTAGGTAATGTGACATTATTCTTGCTCTACCCACTTAAGTGAAGTGAGGTAATGGTTAATCCTGGTTTGGATGTTGTTTTCACGTTGTTAAAAACAGAGAAGTTACATAAACATATTGTTGACTTCACCATTTCTTTGCATTCAGATCTGAAAAGACACAACGGGCATTTAAGTACTTATGTTCCTTATATAGCCATGGAAGACATGTAGGAGCCTTGAGGCTTTCAAGGGGAGATTGTATCTACCTAATTGAGTGAGACTCTCTGGGAGACTTCAGAATCACTTACTGATCCCCACTGACCACATAATGAAGAAGTACTCTACCTGAGGCACCTAATAAAAAGCCTGGGCACAGCTTCATGCCTGAACAGGAATTTCAGTAAGTACTTCCATCAGTGCAGGGTACCAAAATATCAAATTCCTATCTAAAGCAAGTCACTCATGTTGCCAACAGCCCACGCATGTTGTTGAATGTCTTACTGTTCAGTGTACTTGTACAGAAAGTGGGAGATCTAGATTTTAGGCCATTTTCAGCATATGGGTGAGACACAACAACGTTGCCACACCACAAGAAAATGAGTCTTGTTTTAGATTCCTTTTTTGGCATTAAAGTGCTTAATAAGTTATATCTTGCATTGCTGTCCAGGTCATGAGAACACAATGGCATATTAAACTGACTTAACTAAGTATATACTCCCGTACTTTGTGTCCCAATTTATTACACCTGATGTCTTCTCTCATTTTCTCAGTCCCTTATATGCTCAGTCCAGTAACTCTTTTGATTCAAGTACGTATACATTCCAAGACCTTAAGCTGCTTCTAACCCTCACAAAAAATATGTGCTACTTACTTGCTAGAAAATGGGAAAGTGCAACAAGGAAAGGAGCATTTTGTTCAATCCATTGCCACTATGCACTTTTCCTAAATTAATGTTAATTTTCACTCTTTGACATAAGAAGGAAAATTAGGAGGAAATCTCATCTCAACGACTGTGGCTTTTCCTATGTTTTTAAGTAAAGGATAGTTTTGCTGGAACTATTTGTGTCCTGGGAGGCAAGAAGGTGTATTATATAAAAGATTGTAAATAATCAAAAGAAACAAAGCATTTATATTGTAATTTGTTTCTAGTTATCTGTAAGTATGACAAAGATTCAGGCTATCCTTTGCTGCCTGTTCCACTGAGGCATTATTGCTGTTGTTTCATCTTTTTCATGCACAAACAATTCATAATCAATTTGAATCTCTAGTTAATGTGGTCATACTCTTTATTGTACAAGAACTTATTTTCATAAACCCACCAACAGAAGTACAACTCTTTTGAGAATTTTTCTCTCCTTTTTAATAAAAGAACAGAAGAGAATCCACCTGGATATCACTGATTTCAAGGGATCATGTATAAGTCCATACCACAAGAAATTTGTAGGAAATATATCTTTTTAACTTATATTTCTCATGTGCACATATGCATTGGTAACCATTTAAAAAGCAAGTGATCTGAAAAATAAACGTGTTTCTTTCATGGTTATGTAACTGCTGGAAAATACTTTTATTCTGGTACTGGCATCTGGATGGAAACAAAACAAATGTAACCATGTAAATTATGATTACTAGAGTAAAATAATTCCATAGTATTTGCTTTCTTATACTGATTCATTTCAAAATCTGTAGGAAGTAAGTCCCTTCGCTCATAGGGATTCCCCTTTATTCTGACTGCACGGATTTTTTTTTTTTCCATCCCTTTTACTCTGTTAGGAGGAGGAGGTAAGGACATCATGTTTAGGGCCTGAATTTTGAGCTAAAGAGATCCGAAAGAAGTCTATGTCCCTATTATTCATCATTCTACAGAAGTAAGACAAAATTGTACTAAAGAAGAAAAGAGTACTTATGGGTTATTTATCACAAAACAATCTCATATGTCATGATAGACATAATTGGGTGTTTATATTTTACCATTGTATAAGGCATAGTACTGAAGAATTTTCAGCAGCAGTAGAGAAAATATGGCTGATAAGGTAGTTCAGTTAAGTGGGCTGAAAGTTTCACTTCCACTTTCACTGGAATGGGAGATTTTGAAATGACATGACCAGTTAACTTGAAGAGGACAAAACAAACAAAAAAATACTCAAATAAAAATCCTTGAAAGAAAACCTATTAACCCTCAGACACAGCCCCTTTACCCATGTATATTTTAGACCGCTTATTTTTGACTTCCAAATTTTACCAACCATTTGGGTTTTTATACAATGTTTCTCAGCTGAGTACCCAGAAGACTGGAAAAATGGGACTGTTGACAGTATTAATCTAGATGAAATTTCCTGATTTTCTGATCTGTAGTAACATGCCTAAAAAACTGAAAGTTAGTGAATATGAAAATGTATATTATAAAACATAAAAGATTAGTTAGATCCAATAAATTAAGCTTGTTCTTTGTCTTCAACCCCTCCCCTCACTCTCAGCTGAACTAGTATCAACTAGATATTAGTGTACAAAACTATCATTCTCAATAACCTTAGACTGCCTTTTCTACTTTCCTAGGCAGAATAGTTACCAGTGGAGTTTTAAACAGTTGCAAACCAAAAATTAAACCAGAGATTAATATTTTTTTTCAAAACTATATGGTTTATGATATTATAAGAAAAAGCATATTATAAGTTCTGTGTAATTAATCTATTTACTTTCACTGTAGAGTAGACAATGTTTCCTGCAGATGTTAAAACTCACCCTGCCATAAGTTTTAAATAAAAATTATCTTATTTTTTAGTTGTTCTTATTCTAAGGAAGTCTATACAATATAGAGAATCAACTAATTCTAATAGTTGTCTGACTTACATTTAAAGCAAATCCTCTTCTGCTGTCCACAGGTACCTGATAGATAGAGAGATTTGACTATTCTGAATTGGACGTGTACAGGTACGTGTGTTCAGCCAGAGTTCACAGTAAGAGGGCAGCTTAGGGCAGGGCAGGGAGGGTAAAGGTAGCAAAGAGAAGGGAGAAGAAAATGGAGTAGGGAGGGGGAAGAGGCAGGGGACCTTCTTGAAGTATCTGTTCAACATGTTACTGTGATTATGGTACTTCTCCATGTTTTTTTCTCCTTCCTTCTCATATAGTACTAGACACATTTGAGAAAGTGATGGAGTTAAAACCCTTAAGTGATGAAAGAATCAAGGAATATCCTGTTTCTCAGCTTTCATTATGTCATCAAACTTGATAGAAATAAAAAATGTACGTTAGGAAAATTATATCTTACTTTGCTTATGAGAAGATTTCTAAAAGGATAAAAAATCTAATAATTATGTACAATATATATAATGCTTTAAAATCAGTTGACTGAAAAACAGAAGGAAATAAATGCTGAAACCGCTATTCATATTATGCATTAAAATATACTAAATTAACCATGTGTTCTGAGGGAAAGAAATCTTTCTTTCATATAAAAGTCCTTCAGCATAATGACAGAAGTACACAAGTGAGATAACATCAATGTCTAAGGTCCATTGTATCAGTGAGTTTTGTCCTCTGGAGATACACATTCAAATATAGCCTCAGGTCACACACATGATGAATTTGATGGTTTCATTCTGACTCACAGTAAATACTGTAGTTTAACTAAAGACAATCCACAGTTTACCAGAAGAAAGATTATCAAATGAGATTGAGATAAATTGTTTAAACTGTAAAATAAACTTTAAAGTATTACTTTAGACACCTCCTACCAGAACTTCAGTTTTTATCAGTTGCTACACAAGCACCTAATTATTTGATGTAGAACTAGATATAAAAGATCCTTGCATGAGACAAAGACAACAGTATTCTTAAGATTTTAGTTTCTTTCAATATTGGTGTAAAATGTAGGTGTTGTGGATTAACCCCAGCCCCACTCAGTCCCACACTGCTACGCACCAACCTTCCCCCAGTGGGATGGAGGAGAGAATCAGAAGAGTAAAAGCTAAAAAAGTTGTTGTTTGAGATAAAGTCCATTTAATAGGTAAAGCAAAAGCCATATAGATGAGCAAAGCTAAACAAGGAATTCATCCACCACTTCCTGTTAGCAGGCAGGTGTTCAGCTGTCTCCAGGAATGCAGGGCTCCATCACATGTGACGGTGATTTGGGAAGACCGAGACCATCACACTGAACAAAGGCCCTGTGCTGAGCATGATGCCATAGGTTATAGAATATCTCTTTGTTCAGGTGGGATCAGCCATCGCAGCTGTGTCCCCTACCAGCTCCTTGTGCACCCCCAGCTTCCTCACTGGTGGGGTGGGATGAGAAGCAGAAAAGCTCTTGACTCTGTGTAAGCGCTGCTCAGCAATAGCTAAAACATCCCTGTGTGATCAACAGTGTTTTGAGAATGAATCTGAAACACAGCCCCACACTAGCTATCATGAAGAAGATTAACCCTGTCCAGGTCAAAACCAGAACAAATTGCTCTGTGTTTCTCATCACCATGAAAGAAGGTTAATAATTTTTGTGGGTTGCTGTTTTTCCTTTTTTGTTACTTTCCTTGATGATGACTGCATCTAGCTAGTGTAATTCTTCAGACTTACAATAGGAGTAGTTTACTGGTGTGAAAAATACAAGTCATGGTAACTTATAGGCTTTAATATCAGATGATTCTATATTCATTGTTATCATAAATACCTTTCAACAGCTAGGAAGGAAGTGACTATAAAAACAAAGGTAAGAAAAATTGTCAAAGTAAGTTTTTCTCTGAACAAGCTCTACAAATTAAAAATTACCCTGTCTGCCCAGAACAGTCTATCTTAGTTTGTCACTTGATCAATAACATCAAGACACTGTTATGGTAACATATCATGCAGACTTAGACAGACAATAACTTCACGATTTTATTAATTATAATTTAATTTGAACATTTGCTTTACAAAGAAAAGGTAAAGGTGAAGATTATGTTTTATAAATTGTCTGAATCAGAAATAAGTGACTTAAATGTAAATTTATCTTTTAATTTAATTAACATACATATACAAAATGACATACTGTTGAATAATGCACTGTAAATTGTGAATTTTTTAAACAATTTTTAAACAATTTACATACTGACTTTGTTCCTTCTCAGACTAAAACACAATTAAAAGCTGCTTAACAAGGTCTGTGTGCAATCAAGATACCACAATAGACATTTCTCATACTGGAATAAACCAGAAACAGAATCTGTGAAATTTGATTCTACTGAAATTTGTTCTATTTAAATCCAGGTAAAGAATAACCATAATTTTAATGCAATCATTGTTTGAAGGTAAATATTTTTGTGCTGTCCTTACCGGAGTTGAAGAATTCTATTATGTGTAGTTAATTGACTGACCTTTGAAGAACTTTTAAAAATCAATTTCAATAAATCATTTACATTAGCATTTATGCTTACTTTATCCTTGTTATTTAACAGTATGTGTTGATGTACTATTTCACCTCTGCTATGTATGAACAGAGTTGAAGATCTTTCTGGGTACATCCTGAATCTATCAAAGCTTTTTTTTTTTTTTTTCTCTTTTTCTAAGCTCTTTTTTCCCCACCTTCTGTTGTGGTTTAGGAATGGTAGTCTCCAATTCACTGCCCCCACTGAGACTCTCCCTAACCAAACACAGCTCAGTTATTCCCCCTCACTTCCCTCCACCTTCCCACTCTGAGAATGGAGTTGAGATTTGGATGCACAAAACGTGAAATCAAGGGCTGAGATAAGAACAATTTACTGGAAAAGCAATGAGATAAGAAAACTACAGTAACTGTAACAGTATTAGTAACAATAGAGACAAAGAAACAGTTTGCAGGGAAATCGTGCAAAAGCTACCAACCAGCTCTTCCCAACCACATTGTCCCACTGGAAGGAGCGTTCTTCTCTAAAGTGAGCATAAGTCCCTTTCCCCCACACCTAACAATGTGAGAAGGTAGCAGATGACATCAGGGTCTTGGCCATGCCCACATGTCTCCAGACTCCACCCCCTCACAGCTACTGCAAAAATTAAGCCTGTGCTTGGCCGAAACCAGGACACCTTCTCATGCTGTTTTCCTTTTTCTAGAAGTAAAAATGTTCCACAACTCTTTCTGCACAAAATGTTCCCTGGATTAGAAAGTCACTTGAATTATTGGAGATTCAGCAGCATGGAGGTGAAAAACATTATGTTTAAACTTAGAAATTAAATATTTCGTATTGCTGGGATTAAAGGATGTATAACACTGACTTGATAAATATATACAAGTATATGTGAATGTGTAAACATTCTGTTCTTAAAAAAAAAGAAAAAACAAACGAACAAACTCCAAAATATTGCTAGGATTACAAACTCTATGAGTCAAAACGAGCAGATGTCTGTGCAGGTGATTTTTCTGTGCATGAGTACCATAAAAGTAATTCATATCACTCCACTGAGTGAGCTAATTTTCCACTCCAGGATTTTGGCTTCCAAAGATAACTAAGTAGGCATATAATCTATTATGTACACAAAATAATATTTGTCATTATTTTTATGGATCCGAGGTATTATACTATATATGAAAATAAACATATGAAGTAAATAAGTCGATAATCACATCAAATCTGTCAAATAACTTGATAAGTAACATGATTGTTCCTATTTAAAGCCTAGCCAATGTCTTAAACTCGTGCAAAATATTCTGAGATAATTGATGTTCTGCAGTCAAAAGCATTTACAAAGCTGAAATGTGTAATGTCTCAGACTATCAATAAAGGAAGCATTGTATTATAGTAACCAAATCTAATTGTTCTAGCCATTGAAATGAATCCCTTAATAAAGGAATTTGTTAAAAACAAATTTGTTTGTTTTTAACAAATTTCAAGCACTCAGTTCTTTCTAAGCCAGTCTATCAAATTTAGAGATTCCAAAACCCTTGCTGGTTCTTGTGGAACCAAAAAAACCCACAACCAAACAACATAGAATTAAATAAGGCAATGTATTTCTCTCTCTAGGTCCTGCACTACCATCTTAGCCTTTGCAATACTTCCCATGAAAGGTCTCTTTCTGACATGTACAGTTTATATCTTAAAAAACACATTGCAGTTACTTCTGAAGAGTTTGAGAAAGCTATGGAGAGGATTTAAATGAATTTTAATATTCGTGAATGATAAAAATAGAAATGAGAATTTCCCATTATTGAACACTCAAGGTTCAAATCTAAAAGCATGTTAAAAGAGTATTTCTTTGCTAGCTTCCATAAATACATGGCTATTTTAGGATGACCTGATCTAAATTACTTACCTACACACACTGATAAAGTATCAACTTTATCTACTACACTAATGCCTAGAAATATATAGAAATGTTTCCCAAAGGCAACAATGAATTCTAGCACTAATCAGTTTATATTATAACAAAAACACCTAAAAAATAACAGAGACAATTATTTCATTTCATCCATAATTGATATCTGGTATAAACTTTCTATCAAAGTTTAGTTTACTTTCATGCATCTCTCCTATAAAATTCAGAAAGAAAATATTGGGAGTTTGTCCATGCTTGATGTGAAGAATTAGCAGAGAGTATCACAGAGAAAAAAAATCTGCAGATACCAAAAGGAACATCAGAGAAAATAAAGCCTTCTATCTTCAAGTTATTCGATGTTTAAAAAAAATAGATAAGCAAACACTGTTCAAAAGAGTTATTTACTGTACTGAATCTGTGTGTAAAGATGTGTGAAAAAGAGTATTATGTTTTGAGAGCCAATACCTTTAACTGTTTGCATATTTTATCTGAAAATTATTGAGCCTTGCCCTAGCTCAGCTGGAGACTAGTTGTACTTTTAGGATGTTATACAAGACAAATGAACTGGCTGCTTCTTACTCATTCTGCAGTCTCAGTTACCTCTTTTCTTCCTGAAAAAAATGTTTCTTCTTGAAACATTTTTCTTTTTTTCTCAGCCTCTGTGAAAGTTCTTATCTTTTTTTTTTTCATATAATACACCATTTTTTGTTTTATCTTATTTTATTTTTGTAGTATTTTATTCTATTATTCTCTTCTTTTTTTGCTCATTACTCTACAGTCATTCTAACCCTCTCTTCTTCTTAGTATTTAATACATTGAAACTGTCTAATACTTCTGGCATTTCCTTCCACATTCACACAATATGTTAGTTTTCTCATTTATTTCTTGCTCAAGATATATTATTAAACAATATATTTATTAAAGAAAGAGGACATATATAACCCTCAGCCTAATATTAATTTGGTTTTGAGCATTTTACATTTTCTTTATGTCCTTTGTCTCTCTCTCTTTTTCATTCTGTTCAATCAATATTGTTCTCTCCTTTTTTTCCAAAATATTTTCTGCTATCTTCATAAACTTTTCTTACTAACCTTTTCTTACAGAGTTCTCATAATCAGACTGTAAAATATGCTTGGATGTGAATGAATACAGGAAACTGTGCACATAAAGTAAATGGCATGTGTAGGTAACTCCTTCAGTAAAATAATCATCAGTCTGTGCATACAAAAGGCTAATAAGTGTTTAAAGCCACATTTTATACATCATCATTATTTTTCCTGTTTCTTCTGCACATATTTTTTTGTGTCCTGGATACCTGCACCGCTATACAACTGGTTTTTGTCTTACAGCCTGTGAAAAAAAACTTAGGTACTTAAGGTATGTGCAGATCTACAACAGATCAGATTAATTCTTCTATACGTTTTTTAAAAAATATGTATATAATGTAGTATTTGCTGTACGAAATACTGAGATGCCTGACATTACATAATTTCTAAAAGGGAAAATATATATTTATATAAAATATACATATATATTTATGTATATATAAATATATATATTTATTTATATATAAAATATATTTATATATTTTGTTGTAGTGGTAAATAAACCAGTAAATAATGGTTTAAATCACAGTTAGAAGAATTATGTAGGGCCTTAGAAAAGCAATACCAAAGCCACACAGGAATTCCACAGCCTTTAGTAATAAAGAGTATTGAAAATCTGGAATAGATTTCCTGGAATTTCTGTCAACCTGTGGAATTTCTGTCACTCCAAGGCTTCAAAAACCAGTTTGACACATATCTGTCAGGCATGACATAAGCATAAATAGTCCTGCCTTAGGGCAGAGGGATGGACTAGATGGCCTCTTGAGAACCCTTATAGCCTGCTCATTCTGTAATTAAATTCCCAGAGGTCTGCTCCCACGATCCTGACATACTCAGTTTTTACTGAGTCCAGTTAAAATCAGCAGTATAGGAAGAAACTTCTTGCAGTCACAAGCTATTAGTAAGAATGCTAATTAAATAGAATTCATGGGGCACAGGTTCTACGACTATGCAATTGTACATAATATGTCTTTTGCTGAAACTTGGGTACCTTAAAATCAAACATTTATATTCATTTTATCAGAAGGAGAACAGACATGAAAGTATCGCTTTCAATTAATGAATAGGACATTCACATGGGGGAGAAATACACTGAATTTGTGTTCCCTGATTTCTTTCTGAGTCACTTTTCTTGTTCCCTGGTGATTGTCAAATGGACATACATGGAGATTACATCTACAAGAGTGAAATAGAGGGTGTGAAGGAGCATTCCAAGTATCTACTTGTTTATACAGTCAAATTGTTCAGATTGGCCCTTTGACCCAAGAGAAAAGTTCCAAAGAAAGTCTACTCTCTAAAATTGTCATATGTGTGTTTCTAATGTGAGAAATAAACTAAATAAATAAAACTAAATAAATAGTTTAATAGGAAGCAGAATCAATTCATGAGCTAAAGAAATATCTTCGCAGCTTAAGGCTTTCTCGGTGTGTAATTTTTTGTGTGTATGGTCACACTGGGATGGGCATAAATCTTCCAGAAAATTTAAGTTCCTCAGTTCAGTGCAAGATTTTTCAAAAATAATCATTTGATAAATGAAATTATCAATAACAAATGTATTGAAACATAATCCAGACTGTAGATGACCTACATTTATTTCAAAGTCATACTTAATTCTTTGCAGCTTTTAAGATCAGAAATTTCTACCTTGTACAAACAAGGACTATGTTCAACGTTATATTGTCACAGCACAGATGGGATTTATTCAATAATTTTTTGAGTGTCCACATTACTTGATGTAAGTGATGAAGTATAATGTTGTCTTCATATAAAATTTGAATTTTTTTGCTTCACATAAAAATTGGGATACCATTTCAATTCTCCTGTCTCATGATTATTTTGGATTTAAATTAATCAAATGGGGAACAAAACATTTAAATTGAATTTCAGTTCTTGCCAAAATATTTTCATACAACTTTTTTACAAGATTCGGTTTTGTAAATAGAGGTACATAGTGCCCGGTACAGTGCCTTGGGTTATCTTCACAGGGCTTACTAACAAGACACCAGATCTACGGAAAATCTGCATGTTCCTGTAACAGGAATTGGAATCCAGGTGTGAACCTACAGCATCTCAGCTGGAACTATCTACCCACATTTGTTACCTGAGTTCAGCCTGTCATGGAGGCCTAGGAGGCTGCTGATCATGCCCAACACCAGACATCTACATTCTGTCAGCTGAAAGTCTGACAACAGGAGTTGCTTTCCACTTAGTTGCATATACTTTAGACTTCTACAACTAATTATCTGCAGCTAAAGTCTAATCTCACTGAAAGTCGTTCTGTTTTACCCAGACAAAGGATGACTATAAGAAAAAGTACAACAAAGAGCTCAGGTAATAAAACTGATCAACGCAATACCATTCGCTTTTTAAAGAACATACTCTTACTAACATCTCTCCTCAACCTATTTCTAGGTGCCATTTCTCAGCTTTTAGGCAATTGGTCTAATAGAGTCAGTGTAGATAATCTTAAGGGCATTTGTTTTGTGACAACCCACTAACAGGAAGTCAGATATATCAGACTAGAAATATGTATTTGCCCATTTTGTTCATTAACCGAGAACTGTGCTACAGATGCTTCAAAAGAGTACATGTCAAAACTATCAGAGGAAGTAGCACTTTAAAAGTGACCTTTGGTTTAGTTTCATACAAAATTTTCTCTAGGTGTAAAATACATTCCTGGTAATGTAACATGGAACACTGCAGTGTATTCAGGATCTGGAAGAGCTGAATTCAGCCTTTCCTTCAGTGAATGTCAATTCAAGCAGGGTGGTTCTTCATCAAAAACAAAGAGCTGGGAAACATCTCCTCCTAGCAAATGCCCATGAAATTAAATATATGGTTACAAATATCTTCAATTAATAAAATAAGCTGACTCTAGGAATTTCATCTCCTGGTGAGTGTGTGTTTCTTTTCCAGAAGTAATTTAAAAACATCTAATAATGTTACCTCAACCTACATACTTTTCTCTCCCCTGCTTTGTGCTTCCATCATTTTTGTCCCTTCTCCTCCTTCCCTAATAAACCCCTCCCAGAAACAAAATGTGAGCAAAAAAATTTCAAATATTTATCAGAATTACATAATTAATTTCATTAAAATTACCCCCTGTATTTTATCTTCTTCAATTTGAATATTTATTGAACACATTTCTTCCAGATCTAATATTGTGTATGACTAATGCATAAAATATTTCAGATGACTCTGCATTATATGCTTTAGCTGTTATATATTGACAAATATTTTCCAACAGAGCAATAAAAACCTTGTCTGAAAATCCAGAGAGAAATTATTAATAAATATTTATACACTTGCACTTGGCTGATAGCTTTGGAAAACAGCAACTCAGGAAATGAATCACTACTGATCTTCTCTTTCACTGACTGGTATTTCATTGCTTCCTTGAATTCTATCTGTTTGCATCATTGAATGTATTCTCTGGGTTTTTTTAATTTGTTTTAACTTTAGACTATATAGTTTATAGTCACAATTTTTTTGTTTGTTTTCCTATGGTATATTACAGAAGGCAGACTTGGAATGTATCATTTTTCAGTGACAAAAAGAACACCTGTAAAAATAATACTCTCAAATGAAAAGGCATAACACATAGGAGCAGGAAAATGGTGTCATCATTCTCCTTAATAATTTTTTGTTTAAGTTAAATTATATTAGCAGGACATTCATAAAATAGTATATCCAAATCTGATGGTTTCACCAAAAAGAGTGCTTAAAAACTGCAAATAATTCACAAAAGGCTTGAAGAGTTGTATGAAGTCTGAAAATGTACATCAATTATCAAAATGTAGATGGGAATATGGTAGTTATCATTTTAGAACTATGATTACATATTTAAAAAAATGTTCCAGATGAGGTGGATATTATCATTTATTTCAGTGATTATATTTAATGGTTCACCTGTTTTATAAAAAATAAGAAAAGCAGATTCTAAGTCCCATCTGGCTGTAAACCTGTGAACTAAGCAACAGACAACTTTTAAATCTCCTTCAAATATTAGAATATTAGTCCACTAGCAGTTATCTGCTGCATATAATACAGTAGTCTGACTTCGACCACATTTTTATTTCCGAACTCTTATTGGATTACGCAAGGAGGGTTAAAAAAAATCCTTGACTCCAACTGAGAGTCAAATTTTCTGACTTATTTGTTCTCAGTAATAGAATGAAGAAGACTGAGTAGACTTGTAGATTTAATTAAACAGTAATTACCTTTTCCAAAACTTCTAGTAGTCATGAAGTGATACTGGATATATAAGAATTGGTTTTGGATTCCTATTGTTACCAAACTTTAAGCAGTATTATAAACTTTTACTTTTAAAACAAAGACTTCAAAAATATTTCTTATTTAAATTTTTATAAGTTATGAATTAAAGTTGTTTTTATAAAAGCTTTCAAAATACAAAGGTATTTTACTGCCTGGAAAAATTAGGAATTGGACTTTACCAAAGAGACAAGGTACTGTATCTATTTAACAGATTATACATATCCCAAACAACCCTCCTGTGATTGACTGACAAAAATTTTTCCAAATATTCCTGATCTTTACAGCTGAATTTTCTTTGACAATGCAAACTACAATTTAAACCAAGAAAACATAGATCTTCAATGCAAAAAAGAGTCAATAAAAAGGTTTGAGTACACACCTACTAGGGTCACTTAATGGTTTCTGCATTATAATAAGTATTTTAAGACTGGCTATCAATCTGGAATCAAGTTTCATTAAATCTGGTATTACTTTTTAATCACTGTAGTTGTTCTTGGTGTTCTTTGTTCTTATGTTGTTACACTATAAACTAAATAAATTAAATCATACACTACACAGTAAGGCTAAATTCAGGAGGGAAGCGTTCTCAGACCTACAAGTTCCAACTTCTTATACCACCTAACTTTGAAAGGAATCAACATATGTTTAGGACTTTAGAAGTCCTAATTCTGAGTGTTGATACTTTTGTTTATATTTTCCCCCCTCTTCCTTTACATCTCTCAAAGCTAATTTCAAAGGAATTTGTTAAGATCTGTGAACTCTTTTGAATTCAGCCCACAGGAATCTGTCACGTTTTCTGAACTGAACACACCTGCCAATGCAGCTGTACACAGAATCAGAGAATCACAGAATATGCCAGGTTGGAAGGGACCCCCAAGGATCTTCAAATCTTAACCCTGCACAGGACCATCCCCAAGAGTCGCACCATGTGCCTGAGAGTATCATCCAGATGCTTCTTGAACTCTGTCAGATTGGTGCTGTGATCACTTCTCTGGAGAGCCTGTTCTAGTGCCCAACGAATCTCTGGGTGAAGAACTTGTTTCTAATACCCAACCTAAACTCCCCTGACACAGCTTCAGACCATTCCCTCAGGTCTTGTTGCTGGTCACCACAAGGAAGAGATCAGTGCCTGCCCCTCTTCTTCCTCCAGATTCCAGGAAAAAAAGTATCTTTATGCTTTTTCTATTTTGCTGATTCAAAAGTCTTATCATTTTGGAGACGAAATGATAGTAATTTATCACAAATTATAACCTTTTAATAAGTAAAAGATAAGACACACTTCTTGAACTAACTTGACAATGTATTTCATTATATTTAACTATATACCTAGGGATCATATCTAAGGAGTGAACATTATTACGTTGACAAATACAAAACTTTTGGGAATAAAATTCTAAACCTAATTAAGTCTGAAAATAGGACAATTTGAACTTCTTTTACTGAATCTAGTTAATTAAAATATAAGAACACATAAAATCACAACCTTTTTAGAATGTTGAAGTGCACGATTAAAATTTAGTAAGCTGCTTGGCTTTTATAGATGAAGTAATAGAAATGACAAATCTAATGTATTTCTTTGTATGTAGGAAATAGAGCCACACTCAAAGTACCAGCACAAAATAATGTCCACTAGACAAAATAATAATGAACTCTCTAAAACAATTTAGAACAGTCAATTACATATTCATGGGTATGCTATCAAAGTGAAGTAGTTGATAATAATGAAGGTATTTTATCAGTAATCACTGTAATTTGTTTTCCCATCATTTGTTCAGTTTATCATGCAAAATGACTTGTTTTGATTAGGTCTAATTAAAATTGCAACGGAAGAAGCAGATTGCTTAAATTTTGTTATTTATTTAGTACATTCTGCTGTGCAGTTTCACTAAATAAAACAGTAAAAACCGTGATGGATAATGAAATAAAGTTTTTGTGCTACTCTGATAAGTGTAATAGAGATCTGAAACTGTAGACAACAGTGGACAACAGTAAGTTTGAAGAGTCTTTCCATAATACACAGAATTGAGAGCCTCAGGAGAGACATACTGAAGATTCATTGACATTATATTCAAGTTACTGCAAAGAGAGGATGATAGAGTAAATAAAAGAAGGATCACACTTGCCTGCTTCCTGATTTGAAAAATTTTAACAAATTCAGTAACAGTAAGAGACAGGAGAGTTCATAGAATTACAGTTATTTCTTAGTAGAAGGGATCTCTGGAGACCATCTATTGAAAGGAGAACTAGTTAGGTGAGATTGCTCAGACCTATGAGGGGTCTGAAGATTCCCCCAGTCTCTGCAGGAAACCTTTTCCAGTATTTCATCACCCTAACTGTAAAGAAACATTTATTTTTATCTAAACAGACTTTCCCACAGTCCAAATTGATCCTATCATTGCATGCCTCTTACTAGAGGTTGGGTCCATCTTCTCTCTATCCTTTATCAGGTAACTGTTGATACCAATGAGGTCTCATCCTAGCTTGCATTCTCTGGGATGAAAAAACTCAGACCTTTCAGCCTTTCTTCATATACCATGTGCTTCAGTCACCATCTCCAGTCCAGCTTGGTGGCCTGTGCTGGACTATGTTTCAATATCGTTCTTATGCTGGGGAGACCAGAACTATACGCAGTACTTCAGTTGTGGTCTCACCAGTTCTAAATAAAGGACAAGGTTCATTACTTGTTGGCTAAATTCATTCTGTACCTAGGATGCAGTTGACCTTCTTCAATGCCAGGGTGCATTGCTGACCTGCTCAGCTTGTTGTCCAATGCAGCCTCCAGGTCTGTTCATGCAAAACTGCTTCCTGTCTTGGTGCTTGGGTTTATTTCTCCTCTGGTGCAGGACTTTTAATTTGCTTTCATTGATCTTCATGGAGATACTGTTAACTCATTTCTCTGGACTGCTGAGGTTCCCCTGAAGCCTTCCATTATACCGACTCCTCTTTCAAAAGTGGTGTCATTTGTAAACTTGATTAAAGTGCACTCCCTGACATCAACGTAGTGATTAAAGACACTACAAAATATTGGTCCTATGATTGATCCCTGGTAAAAGTCACTTTTTCCTGGCCACCAGCTGCACTTCCCACAAAAACCTGCAACTCTCTGTGTCTGGCAGTCTTTATCAGTCATTTTATCACCCATATATCCAGCCTGTATTTCACCATTTTGATGAAAAGAAGGCTATGGGAGAGTGTGTGAAAGACCATGCTAAGGCCTAGGCACACAGCAACCACTCAGTTCCCGCTATCCACCGTGGTAAATAGACGGATGAATGGAATAGATGGCTGGGTGGAAAGTAGGAAATTGCAATAGGTGGATGGTAGAATCATTCATAGATCATTTCGGTGTGGACTATTTAGGTGGGGGATTGGAGGAGGAAGAAAAGGAAAGAAAAGTTCATTTGTTGCCCAGAGACTAATTTTTTTGTTTTTCTTTCAGAATTTTAAAAGCTGAAGAGAAAAATTAAATAAGAAAAAATGTCAGTAATGGTTTTCTTTTAACTATGAAGCAAACCTAGTATTTTTATAAAGAAAGCAAAATAAGGTCCAGTTTTTCCACAATTTCCTCTACATTGTTATAAAGATTGAAACAGAAAACAATGTTTATAAGTAAGGCTTAAGCATTTGCAAGGAAAAATTATTAAAATAATTAATTAAGCTTGAACTAGTTTGTGCTAGGTCAAAACTGAGTGTCAGTATATGCTATAGCATGATTCATCAGACAGTTATTTGATCTTAAAGAGTAATGTAAAACCAGGCTATGTGAACAGAAAAAAAGAGAAATTATATTTTTCATACCTGAGTCAGACCTTTTTACAGAGCATATAGTTTGTCTACATTGTCAAAGTCAAATAAGGACATGTGCATTAAGATCTAGATGCTTTTAGAATTTTTAAGAACGAACTTCAAGATCCTTACAAAATTCAATATCCTTTTTTAAAAAAAGCAATTAAACAAAAGAAAAAATCTCCGTGGTTCTGGAAAATAAAAGTGGGGTGCAACTCGATTAGATTAAGAACACAAACCTCTTTAAAGAGTACTATGGCAACCAAATTCAGTGTTTGAATACAATGAAACTAAATAATCTCTAAGTTGCTACAGAAGATTATTTTATTGTTAATATATTTATCAGCTAAACTCTTAAAGGGTGCATGGCTATGGCAAATCATCAGAGGCAGGTTTAAGAACTTAGATAAACATGGATTCTGATTGGAAAAAGGAACAGATCTTTACCATAAATGTTAGAAAAAGACTTTGAAAGTACCACAAATCTCGTCTGAGAACACTTAGCAGCAGCTTCCAGCCTATCTGTGGTAGAAACATTAAGCAGCCATAAACACTTTCTCTCAGTCTTGCTTTACAGTTCAGGAGATTTAAATGTGTTCCTTGGCCAAACCAAACTCTCTGTGGGTCCCTTTGCTGGCATTTCAGCAGCTTGGCTGTGAGTCAGCTCTCTGTTTCAGGCGAATGGTCTTTCCCTCTCAGGAGTCTTCCTTTGTTCATTTCCACTGCTAGCTCTATGCGCTTTGTTTTTCTCATTCCCTTCCTGTTCCCAGTTGCCAATCCACACTTTTTTTTCCCCAGATGGCCATGTTCAGCTGTGTTTGCAAAAGGAACCAGTTTTCCCTTCTCCAGAAGGTCCCAGCAGACTGTGGCAGCTGGGGCAAGGTAGGCAGGCATTTCCTGTTCTACACCGCTGCCTCATCACAGTCCTTTCCGAGAAAACTGGTAGTGAACAAATCAAGTCCTTGAAAAATACATTGAAGTTAGTCTGTCTCATATCTGTAGTTTAATTCTCTTTAGGCAGCGAATAAAAGTGGCAGAAGATCTCCTATATTCTAGCTGAGTGCTCTGATCATTGAGTCGTTTGCTAAAGGGAGGAGACTATGGTTTCATTAAAAATTGTTCCTTTGAGTCCCTCCTGTTGTAAAGTTTAGGACTTCAAAGGAAGGAATTCCCTGCAACGAAAATGCCTGATTTTCATAGTGAATATGGTTTCAAACTTCTGTTGTCTATCATTTGACTAGTTGTTGGAGCAAATTTAAGGAAAAAAGAAAATGTTGGAAACTGGAAATTTGTCACACCCAGCTAATTTTAGCTCCATTATAGTACTTACTATTTAATTTAGTCTTGATCATTAGATTACAATAAGCCACATACACCTGGTAGAAATAAATACCATATATATATTACTATACTAATTTATGTAGAATAGCACAGAATATGAATCATACAGTAGAAAACCAGCACACTAAGAGTTTTCATAGACAAGATGGGTTGAGTTTTTATAACAAATATATTTTCAAGGATTTTTAGCTTTTAGGATGCCATCCTGGACACAGGGCTCGTATTTTAAGCGTTCTATTTACCTTCAGGGGCCAAGTGTTGAAGTGCTATAGACAGTGGCATATACTGCATTAAACCACAAATTTGAAAGAAAACAGGTTTTATTGATCTTTTTAAATTCAAATGTCAAATGTTTACCAGTTTAACTGGTTGAATTCAAGACGTATATGGGTTAAATAGCTGGTTTAGTGTGGTTGGATGAGTGTTTGCACAAGAAAAAATTAGCTGGAGTGGGAGAAAGTGTGCATAAAGCTGTTTTTTTTTCAGTAACAGAGCTGTTCTATCTTTACACTTTGATAGTGTGATTGTCATAGTCTGCCAGTTCAGTACATGAGTTGATACCAGGTCTGAAAACATGATAATACAATATTGAAGGATTAACCATGCAGGGTACAGAGCAAACAAGAAGGGAGGGAAAATAAGTCTGAGGGAAATAAACCACTAAACTCTTGTCAAACATTCTGGAATGTTTCACAGGATAGACTACATAAAAGTTTTAGACTTCAACCAAAAAAGCTTTTATCGATACCCTTAGTAGCATTAACACTTAAGGAAATATCCTTTCAGAGGTGATTTACCAAGGAAATATAACAAATCCGATTAACTAGGAACAGATTAAAAGAAAGCCATTTTGTTTAATCTTATTGTAGGAAATTTATGGACATTTTTTTTCTTCTCTTAGGTATGTCTTTTAAAAACAAGTGTTGTTGTTTACTTCAGATGATGTGAACAATCTACTTTAATTTGTGTTTTCTCTTGACGTAGCTGGAGATTAGATGGTTTTAAAGATGGCAAATATGACTATAAACCACAGGCTGGAAAAAGACTGCCCCAGCTCTCATCATGTTATACAGAGTTTTGAGAGGGTAAACATAGAAATCACATATAAAGCTCTGTGAATCCATTGGAAGAGGTGGTCTGTGTGTTACAGACATCAGGAGAAGCAGCAGGATTTCCTCATGAATATTGTTAATGAGGACAGCTCTTTGATGTACAGAGGATACTGTGAAGCTTGCATAACTCCCAAGCCAGTCTTCTATTAACTTAGGCTGCAGACTCTACAAACACGGGGGCTCATATAGTGATTACAAGGAGCAGACCCATCCCTGGTCATCCATTAGCAACCCTATACCATCTCTTTTCGTGAATGTGATGAGCTGAGAAAAGACACTGAAGTTCTACACTGGTAAATGTTAAAAAAACTCCCCCTCTCTGAAGAAAAGAAGACTATTATAGTCCTTTCCCTGAAGGAGTAGGTCAAATAATTCGTTGCCAGTTGAAACATATCACTGTTCTAGCTCACCTGAGTGTTTCTGAGAGCACTGAGGAGGAAGTTAAACTGTGGCAGACTAAGTTTTTGATGTTTTGGACAGTGGAGGACTTGTATGATCTTTATCCTCCTGGATCTGCTGACTTTGAAACTTCCTAGGAGAATTATCTCACCTCATGAATTAGAAACTAAACTAGGATTGATGAACTCTGGTCCTTGAAACTGTATTCACACCAGAGTTAATTTAAAATGTATACAAACAGATATGAGAGGGTGAAGCTATAAAAACCTTGCAAATATGAAATTAGGCAAATTTCAATTATTATTGGTTTGTGTATTTTGTATGAGGAATTTTTGCTTTTTCTTTTTCTTGGTTTATAATGCAATACAATCAGAATTCTGATGTCTAAAATGTATTTTCTGTATTAAATGATCTATTAACTATCCTCTAGGAACAAATCAGTGCTCATTCCAAATATTGTCTGCAGGAAGAAAATTTAATATCCATTCGGATAACTTAATACAAGAACAGCTATACACATTCCCACTGACTCTCTGACTCCAAACTGGAGTACTGCATCCAGTTCTGGAGTCACCAGCACAAGAAGGACTTTGAACTGTTGCAGCAAGTCCAGAGGAGGGCCACCAAGATGATTAGAGGGATGGAGCACCTTTCCTATGAGGAAAGACTGAGAGAATTTCGTTTATTCAGCCTGGAAAAGAGAAGGTTTTGGGTGACCTAATTGCAGCCTTCCAGTACCTGAAGGCAGCTTACAAGAAAGAGAGAGAGAAACTATTTACAGGGGCATGTAGTGACAGGACAAATGGGAATCGTTTCCAACTGAGAGTAGGATTAGATTAAATTTAAAAAAGGAAATCTTTACCACTTCTAGTGGTGAGACACTAGAACAGGTTGCCCAGAGAAGCTGTTGATGACCCATACCTGCAAGTGTTTAAGGCTGGGTTGGATGGAGCTCTGAGCAACCTGGTCTAGTGAAAGGTACCCCTATGGCAGGGGTATTGGAACTAGATGGTCTTTAAGGTCCTTTTGTACTCAAGCCATTTTATGACTATNCTGCAAGTGTTTAAGGCTGGGTTGGATGGAGCTCTGAGCAACCTGGTCTAGTGAAAGGTACCCCTATGGCAGGGGTATTGGAACTAGATGGTCTTTAAGGTCCTTTTGTACTCAAGCCATTTTATGACTATATGATTCTATGATTCTATGATTGTCATTCTTTCTCTTACTTTCATTCCACATTGCTATTGGATGACAATAATTTAGCAGCTTTCAAAGAAATGATTTCTGATATATGTCCATATGGAAAACAACATCAATTATTTAAAGAGGTATCATATGTGCAAATTCCTGAAAGACCTACATTTTATTGTATTGCAGGTAGACCCTAAAGTAACACAAGCTGGATTTAGTGTTGATAAGCCTTCCTTCCTGATAGTTAGCTGACTTTTAATATCACTTGGAGGCCAAAACACAGTTTGTCACTATTTTAAGCGTATTCTAAATGCATAATAAAAAAAATAATTTAAACAGAAAGAAAGAAAAAAATAAAGAATCCTAAATCAATGAAGGCCAGGGAAGTAATAAAGTATTGAAGTTAATTGTTTCTTTTGATTTTTGGGCAGACTGGCTCAAATACACTTTCACTGAGCTCTACTTGTAAATAGTATTTAAAAAAAAAAAAGGGGGGATATAGTACCATGGAATTTTAACCTATTCCTAGAAGACTAAAAATTATTTTATTTACCAAAGTAGCAAAACATTTGATCAAGTTTACTGCATAAAAGGCCCTTGTTCATTTTACAGTTTCTTTTTTTTTTTTTTCCCTGTCTCTTTTTTCTTACATTAATTTTGGAAGAAATGTAAATCATTATGCTATTCTGTTCTCCAGGAAGAGACGAGAAAGAAAGGGGCACCCTGAACCTTAAAAAATGGACACTGACAAACTATTTTTAGATGTTCCTGTTTGAAAAACTTGTTATATGTATTTATTTGAGGAAGTTTGCTACTTCAATGGATTCATATCTGTTCTGTAAGAATGGAGGTCATTTACTGCTCCTGAGCCTATAGACAAGGTTCAGAAGAGCTTACAGTGGTGAATAAATAGGATTACCTGTGCTCAGGACAAGGCATCTTCATCCGGTTCTGGAACTTCTTAGCAAAAGATGTTTGGAGCCCAGGGGTAGTAACTAGGGCTGGAAAGGAGGGAAAAAAGAGAGCTGTAATGACCTGTTAGTAAGTATTTTAAAAGAATGTTTCATCTGTAATAACATTCATCTGGATAACATTCTAGCTGCCTTGGTTACTCATTAGGGGATCTGCCATGCTCTGTTCTGTGATATCCTCCTGAATAATCTTATTAAGACATTTGTGCTGTACTGTTTGTAATCTTAGCAACCTGCTACACTTAGATTGGGTCCTATTTAGTGGATGAGATTTTGAGTCTAAAGATACATTATTTTTCTTTAATGACAGGAAAATGAGGACTTATATTCTTATGTAATCATGCATCTTTTAAATGCACAGTTTCAACACTTAAATTTTAACATCTGCACTGATAATTCTAATTTTAAACAGATGACTAATGCATCTAGTTTTATGAAGATCTGATAATTACATGTTAAGACTCACTGAAAAAATGAAGCTCATTTTTTATAATTATAACTCTGAGGATTGGTTGTGGGGCCTCCCTCTTGGATACTTCACAGTAGCTAAATTCCATGTTTTCCACTTGGAAATATATAAGTGAATGTTTGTTTATCTTTTTTTTTCTTAAGTCCATAACTCAAAATTCTATTTTCTTGAAGTATGTAAAAAAATGCCTCCTTTCCAGGTAATAGGACAGTAATATAAACTACTTTTTATCCATGTTATTTACTAACTAAATATGTATTTTCATGATTTTTGGGTTTTTTTGGTTTGAGTGCTCTTGCTTCAATATTTTATGTAGGTTTGCCTTAGCTCATCTGTTACTGTTTCCCAGATGAAATGCTGATTAACCTTCCCCTAATAATCCCTTTAGAAAATTCCCATTGTGGATGCTCATGGGTGGTAAAGTCTGGTTTATCATGCAACTCAATATAACTTTTTAATTTCATCCCTAATTTCATCTGCCGCCAAGGGAGACTTCAAATTAAAATTATTAAACTGTCTGTCAATTAACAGGAATGTTTGAATAATTTGTCTTGCACCCAAACTGATAGGTATATGCTCTGATTAAATGATTGTTCTTTAAGCTAGACCAACATATTATGTTGGAACAGCTCATCTGTAAGTCAGTACACTTTGATATTCATGTGTCCACACTTTGTCCATCGAGGGTGCATGCTCCAAGAAGCCCAGTGTTACCCAGTTCCCAGTTTAGCTTTCGGGAGATATGTTTCCACGCTACTTGTTTTAAACTACTGTATCCATACTGGAAACTAACAAGTTCAATGGTATAGAGTATAATTTCTAAGATTTTTTTTTTCCATCGACTTGTCTCAGGTCTACCCCCCATGCACTGTTTCTTGAAACAACTTGGGTGACTTATTTACTGTAACTGCTTACTATTAATACAATACAGTGTTTGGAATGGGTTATCAAACAATCATTACATTTTCTATATAAAACTTATAAACAAATGCAAATAGGCTTTGTAATGCTCTTAAAATCAAAGCAAATAGAAAGGCAGTCACAGATGTCCCACAGAGAGGAACATTTTTCCTTTTCCACCAAGAATGTGGAACGGTGACAGGTTTCGAAATCATCATCTGTTTTTGGTGTCATTGTGGTTTCACTGTAGTGTTTCAGTGTGATAAATTTTAACATACTGTGTAAAGGAAAGCCTTTTAATTGACTGAAACTGCAGCAATTGCAATATATCCAGTGTGTAACAGGTTTTTTTTTTTTTTAAATTAGTTTTCATCTAATGTTTAGTATGTTTTAGAGGAAAGTCAGTGCTTTGCAAATAATACCTGATTGCAATGCAATTGAAATCACTCTGCATAAACAACTACTGCAACGAGGCTTTAAGTTAATTTTTTTTGCTTAATTTTTCTTTCCCAGTGTCATATTCAAAACTATAGCCATAAACTGTACTTTAGGAGTTGATTTGTTCAACACACCCAGAGACTTCAATTATAAATTGGTTCTGCAGTGTCTGACAGAAGAAAAATATCCAAAAAACAATCAAACTATCTTCATGCGTGTAAGCACAGAGATTCAAATATTAAACATAGAGAAGAGTGTACTTAATCTGCATGGGTCTTGTTACAGAGGAAGACAAAGTGAAATACCAGCTTCCTGTGATATATGTGAAAAAATGTTGGGAATTTGTTGACAGAAGTTGATTAAAATATTTTAGAAGCATAGTCAGCCTTCCTAACAAACTTTGAGCACAAAAACTTGTCTTTGTTCATATGCTGACCTAATTTTCTCTGTGCCATAGATGAATTTAGAGTGAGGTAGCCACAAGAACAGAGCGCATGTCATAATGTTTAAAATATATTTCTCAGTCACAATGGGTGTAAGAAGGTATAAGCAATTTCTACTCTTAAGCTTCTATTTTAGGTAATGCTTGTGCATTCTGTACTCAGTACTCTCACAGCAGTGGAGGTCTCTGCCAAGGTCCTGTCTGACTGTTCCCCCATCACAGACAAGACATCACTTCCAACCTACTCTATGTGCCCTAATATGGCAGACAACATGGACCCACAGGCTTGACCACTGCAGGCTTGACTTCTCCACAGTGTCAGGCCTCTGTGTATACCTGTTCTTCCCGAGCTGGTTTCTGTTTTCACTATTTATTGTTGTCTAACTTAGGTTGTTCCTTTAAACCATCAATGGCCTTGTTGCTCACATCACACAGGCTGGTTGCTCTAACTCTCATGCACACAGCAGCACATGCTGTCCCTTGAGACTCCTAGACCCCATAATCTCTCCAGTAGCTACCCAAGACTCCCCGGTCCCTCCAACAACCATCTCTTTCCATGGAGTCACCTTCAGAGGCCCACTTCTCTCCCCCTGCCCCACCATCCCTCAGATCAGCTTATCTACTTGCTGGTTAGCCTGGTTTGCCCTTCACTAGCATTCACCCTCACTTGCACAACCACTCCTTCTCTAGTCACTGACATATGGCTCTGACCCCAGGTCTGACTTCGGTTGCTGGCACTGGGACCTCAGGCTCACCAAGCAGAGGGTCTTGCACCCAGGAAAATAATTAGGAACGGATTTTATTAAGAGAACTTGTACTGATCAGGTGCTCAATCTAACATGTTCTTCTCTCACTGTGAAGTATTTAAAGCATGAAGATCAGATAATTTGTCCAGGATCTGGAGGAACACAAAGAGATAATTTATAATGACAACATAAACACAGCATGCACTTAAATTGCACGTATTAAGAGAGATGATACAAGTGACAATTTATTCTGAGTGGACAATAGAAATATATAACTCTGTTTTTGAAGGGGAGGGAGGCAGATCCCACCTACTGAAGTTATTAACATGAAAGCCTCTCCAACTAAAAGCATCTAAATCAAACTCTACAAGGGGAACTTTTTGCTTCACTCTACCCATAGGATATTTTTGAGTGACTATGTAGATCCTACTTGTCCATCTCATTGTGAAACAGAGATGGTCTGTTTTCTAAGGACTCTTCTCCCTTATGCTCAAAGACAAACCTTTCACTTATGTTCTTCCATTTTTCTCATGAAGGAATTAATGGAGCATGAGGCAATAATAAAGGAGAATATTACACTTACCCCTGAAGGAGGAACTGAATGGAAATGGTGTACCACTGTTGGATTTTTCTGTAGCTTACATTCTTAGGTGACAGGAAGATTTGCCTTAGGCATCCTTCACAAGAAATGGAAGGTACATGTCTGATTTGCTCTGCCAGTTCAGATATCAGAAACAATAATAATAATAAAAAAAAAGGTTTAAAGAAGCGGTACCTGACATATTCACTTCCTTACTTTAAACACCATCAGCTGCAATAGTATGTTGCTGATCATCTTTTGGAAAATAATTCTTTCCTTGCCTCACTTTGCCTTGGAGTTGACACTTTCCTCAGGAAGAACAAAGGGAGGGAAAGAAGGATTATGACAAACTGACAGTATCCCAAGGTCCTCACTAAGACTAATCCAGTTTTCATGGAAGGAGTTTTTCCTCCTCAGTCTTCAATCTATGTAGGAGCTTTTTGTATGTTTTGTATCTGGTTGCTTTCTTCTTATTGGTTCCCAGATAAAGTTTGAAAATTGTACAATTTAACAGCCTCAGTTGGAAAAAAAGGGCTCTTTCTTACTAGGGCATTGTTTCAGGGTAGCCAAGAGATGTTAAACCTTCACTCTGTATGATATTCTCAGGACTCCAGCTACAACAGACTGGTAATCCATTTGATTTCCAGAGGACTGTTACAAGCCAAAATCACTGGTGCCAAAGCAAGAACAGACAGGCGCCAGGGACCCTACCCTAAAAGCTCATCAAAGACTGCAATCCTTCACTAGTAATGTCAGAAATCAGATACACTCAGCTATACCTGTATTTTAACCTTGAATCAGTTAACTCCCCTATAATAAACTGAAAGGTGTTCCAGAAGATGCTCTGCATTGCTGTGTGTTCAGTTATTTTCTTCCTCAGACGCTAAGTGATTTTCTGATGCCAGAGTGCCCCCTCCAGCCATTAGATACTAATTTGGTGTCAGACATTTTGACACAGAATTGCAAAGCATCCTTCCATTATTAAACCGGCTAAATAATGGAATTGAGTACATGGGGAGATTTTTAATGAGAAATCCTTGAAGAAAAACAGTTGAGTGTGCTTTTGGAAAGCCTTTCTCAGTTGCTCTGCACTGCTTACCCTCTGAAACAATTATCCCAGTTGGAGAAACAGTACCTGTGTGCCATGTTCAGTCAGAGACCAAACCAGTACTTGGGCAATATGGGTAACTGAGGGCCAAACTTAAATATGTGCTTAAAATGGAGTAAAGAGAATAGTTTATCCGTGGCCTGGTGGACCCTGAGACTTAATTTCTCTTTTACTTCATAAACCTCAGTGACCTTAGTCACTGAGTTATCAGATCTTTTGGGACATAGAAGGTTTTTAGGGTACAAATGTTTTTATGGCAATTTGGAATATCTTATGGTTCTGTTTTTTTGCAAGTTTCCCAGATAATGTGTGATAACATTATTAGGGACACTATAAAATTTTCAACCCTCATTCCTGCTTTTCCGTATACAGGTACTGTAGACTGGCTTTCAGCAGCAGGATGAACGTCAGGCAATATGCCCAATATGCAACACATTAATTATACGATCTGAAAGAGACCTATGCATAATCAGATGAAAAATACATTCAGAAGGAGTTATAACTGCAAGTAAAGTAAGGGATGTAAACATTCTAGAACTGCAGCAGTAGTTTGCAAAGCAGGATTAAAAAAAAAAAAACAAAAACAAAACAGGAAACTTAGAATAAAAGCAAGAGAGAAAGCAATAGCAATCAGGAAGAGGAACATCAATGGAGAATTAATACTGTGTAGCACAAAATACTTTTCAGCAGTAACAGCTGGTGACCAAATTAAGATGGCTGGGACTGGGAATTACCTAACACTGCCAAAAATAATTATTCCTGATTTTCCCTTTCCTTCTACCCAGTACAGGCAGAAAATCACATCTCCCAGAAGAAATCAGTCAACCAACTAAACAAGCTCGATATCTTTCTCAATACAAATCCCCCAAATGAGCAGTCAGTCTCTAACCTTCTGCTCTCCAGTTACTGCCCTCTTCCACATTTTCCCTTTTCACCCCTTTTAACAATATCCCAAGCCTCACATATAGCTCAATTCTTGCTATTTCTTTTGAAAACTGCTAGAGAACTTCTTTGTCTTTTTTCCTTTGGGGCTTCTGGAGTTGGTCCTGAAGTGTAAATAGAACACTGTTATATTGCATTCAGCAAACCAGGAGGTAAAACTGCTTTTAGCAGCAAAGAGCACCAAAAAGGCTTCTTGTTAACCTCCTCAGAATCTTTATTTTTTTTTTTTTTTAAGCAGAAGAGTTAGAAGTTATAGTTTACCATTCCTTCTGTTCTTTTTCTAACAGAATTACGGTACAGAAGGAATGGGTATTTTTCCTTCTTTTTTTCTTAGGTGTTTTTTATTCTAGAGTTTTCTAATAACAAAATTACACCAATAACAGCTCTGGTGGTAACCTTACTCACCAGTTTCACAGGTTTTATTGGCAAACAAATTGGAAAAGTCTTTCAAGGCTCTACTTCTACAACAGAGAGGTTAATTGTAATGCAGATAAAACACACTGCAGCTTAACCTCCTTTAGCTGTTCTAGAGACAGTGAAAATTGCCCGTCATATGACAGAATTACAACCATATTCTTCCTCTTGATTTTTTCATGGATGTGACTGGGTTAGACCCATATGCATTGCTGTTTTCTTTCTGTTGTGAGATTGGCATTAGGAAAAAACATCAACTCTTTCTATCTCTACCCATTTTCCTCCAGTATAAAAATTCACAGGAGATTCCAGAGGAACTCAGAGAAGGAGCCTTTTGCAAATATCTGGTATAGAGAAGAGTAGCTGCATTAAATGACACAATAAGCACATTTATTTTACACGTTTTTATTTTGCATGTTTGAAATAGGTGCCAAATGTGAAATAGAAAAAAAATTCCTAATTGCAATAAAGTATAAATAACTGAATTAATAAACACTGCTTAAACGTGACTGTGTCATTAAACTTATTTAAGGCAATGGGTTCTAAACCTGGAAAAAGGCAAAAGATACTATTTCAAAGAAAGAGGAAGGAGGAAGAGGAAGACAAAAATTGTGTTGCTCGTAAGCTGTGAGATGAAAGAAGATACTTCAAAGTGTGACATGAGCTGAGAGATTGCTCCAGGTCTCCACTGTGTTGGATGTGTGCTAGTGCTAATGCATTGGTGAAGACCTAAATTAGCAGAATCTTTTGGCTGAGTACAAGTGTTTGTTAAGAGTAACTAGCTAAATGAGGAATGGCCTATGAGTCCAGCAAGGTGGTTCAGTGTGTAGCTTGAAACACGGATTGCAGGACGAAGGAGTCTATGTGGGTTGTATGCCACAAGATTAGCTGTATTCCCAATTAGGCCTGATTACTCAGAAAGGTTTGCCCTTCCTAAACTACAAGCTAAATGCTACTACATGAAGAGAAAAACCTGGTAATTACATTTTAAAATGAAGGACACTGAATATTTGTAGTTAATCTTCAGAAATACACTATTGTATGTTATGTGCTTTGTTTATCTTAACTAGCTGATTTCAGAGGAAGTATGCTGCTTCTATTTTTTGATTTTTTTTTTCTTTTTTTAAAATATAATGCTGTGGGAAAAGTAAAAGTAGTGTTTGCCTCTGACTAGCTACCCTTATCAGGATTTCTATTTCTCTTGAAATCTGTAATTGAGCTTTTAGTATTGTTCATCCTGTCTAACAGGCTGAATAAACAGGCAACAGTTTCAGTTTTCAAAATTTGCTTGGATAGTGTGTTCATGTCAATGGGTACTTGCTCAAATTAAGTCCTCTGCAAATTAAATTCTGCACCTTGCCTCAAAAGATGATACCCCCTAAAGCATATGCCCTCTTCTCAAAAGCTGTTAAAGGAGCAGCTTTACATCCATGAACTTCTGTACATGAACTCAAGAATCTAGATATTTTTTTTAATTTTCTGTTGCAGAAAGAGATAGGCATAGATTTTTACTTTTGCACTCTCATCTACTTTTTGTCTTTGCTCTGCAAAGCTAAGAAATAGTTATAGTTTGGTTTCTTGCACAGCTTATCTCTAAGGATGTACACAATATAAATATTAAGAAGTTCCAAAAATCATTTATGATATTCTGTAAATGCCACAACTAGCCATCAGCATAGTGTGCAATGTTTCTAAGCTGTAAATATCGTGCAGTTCTAGAGGTGATAATTTATTAACCATCACAGCACTCTGTGAAATAATGAAATAAGTTATTAGACTTCAATTTTAAATGTTGAAAATGAGATGAAAGGCAGATGAAATTAATGAATGAATTAATTAATTAATGAAAAAAATAGAACTCATTTCTGTAGCCTGCCTCCTTTGCATTCTCTAATTTATATTTCACTTTCAGAATCCCTTATCCTGTATTTTCAGACATATTTACTGACACTTACAATTCACTGATTGTTTTGAATTTGCCCTCATGAAAATTTTCATTTCTCTGTTTTGCAAGTTCCCCGTCTCCTGGGTGCAACCATAACATGCAAATACACATTTTAAAATGAATCTATGTCTTACATTTTCTCATGTATGATTTTTCTCAAGGGTTACATTTCTCCACATTTAAAATGCATGCTTCATTGCTTTTCTCAATTTTAGTAATTATAAATTCTGCTGAGTATAAACTGTTGCTAAGATATGTTCGTATAGCAAAAGCAGCCAAGCCTAAACATGGAAAGGTGTAGCATATTCAGGTCCTCACTACTAACTCATCCAAAGATAATGGTATATTTTTCTCAATCGTTAAATAATATTATTGTCAGTTGAGGTTTGGTAAATTTTACAGTCTGAGTGTATACATTCCACGGAATTTATGCAAAAGAGCAAGTCTAAAAGAAGACATTGCTGTATATAAAATAGGTATGTTTCTTCATTGTCCAATAAAGGTTTTTCTTAAATTATTATCACTTCAGTGGAAAGTTATGTCCAGCTTTAAGCATCTAGGTGGGTTTTGTCAGATGCTGCCCACGTAATAGTTTGGCAGCTTCCTGGTTCATAGCTTTTGTATTTTTCTTTGGTCTTTCATATTAGGCTGACCTTTCCATTAGGCAGACTGTTCCCCCACACATCTTGCATCCATGAATTTGCAGGATTTAAATGTCAGAAAAATGCCATATTATTTCAATATGATTGAGTCTTTCTAATTTCATTTTACTAAAGACAAGATCATGCCATTGTTACTGATATAATACACGACATAAATGTTTTTAACTTGTGGCTTCATTGTTGTTATTTACCATCTTTCTCTGCCACTGTGAATAACATGAGTTCATGTACAAAGTGCTGCAGGACTGGGTTTGAAAAAAACAATGAATTTAGGCAAGAGGATCTTTTAATTTGTTTTTTGTTTTTTACTGTTAGATGATGCAGTTAATCAGATTTTATTTTCCATGGAAAACATTATGTCTATAATCGCACAACATTTTAACACTGCTATATGACATGCAATGGTTATATTAATAAATTACCATAATAATTGTATAAATTAATTTTATGCTTCCACAAATTTAAATAGTATTTGTAGAACAGAAGAGTCTTTCCAAGAAGGGCTCATTGCCAGAATTACAATGGGGTTTAAAAGACTAATCACACACTGAAAACTGAATAGGTTCTGTTAAAATGTTTCTGGCTGTTCAGCTCAAGGCAATGGCCCACAGAAGAATTCTTGAATGTTCAAGATGAACCTGCTACTACAGGTTCACTTATGACTACCAAGTGAAAGATTAGCTGAGATAATAAGGAAGGTGTTATGACTAGAAAGGAAGAAAGCTGAATGAGTTTTTTAGTATGTCAGCTGACACTGAAACAAATGGTCATGATGTCTGCATGGCACTGAAAAAATCCTATGTTGTGCTTTAAAGATAAAGCTAAGCTCTTAGAAAACAAATTTGTTTGTATAATCTTCGCATGAAAACAAAAGGATATCTTGCCCAGTTTGCTTATTAAACTAGATATTGGGTTTTTTTATCTCAGTCTAATCATGAAACTGTGAGACTTTCAATATTCCTAATTCTTATTAGATAATTTAGAGATTTGTTAAAACCAAATGATTTAAATCAGAACAACAATTTAAATAGAAATTATGATTAGATGTAATAAGACTCAGACTAAGATGATAAAACTGGTTTCTTCTGTTTGTGTCTAAGAAGGAGATTCTTTCAAGGTTAAGATCTGTTTGGTATCACATTCATATATCATCATTACTATCAATGAGTGGGACTGCATCTGTTTACACAAGTGGGATCTGAGCAACTTAGAGTTCTCAGATTTGAAAATAAATACTATGTTCTGGTATTTTCCGTTTCTATCACTGGACAAAATTTCTACTGCAATAGAGCAATATCATTCTCACTTTACATGAGTAAAGTTAAAAATACGCAAGGATAAACCAATCTTTCTGATATTCATCTGTTTTAATGGCTAAAGAACACATAATATGCAAAGAAATGTGAAACTATAACAACAAGGAGGGGATTAAGAGACCTAAAATAACAGCATGCATTTTTCTGACTACTGTGTTATTACACCTTAAATGTTTCCCAAAGGTAAGATATTGTTTTAAAAGAGTTTTTAAAGGCATTTATAAAATTCCAAGGGATAGAAATTAAATTATATTTGCATGTACTCACTTGAGCAGAAAATTGTAGTGATATCAAAATTACTTATTACTTTTTAAATCTGTGTACATATCAGTCATAGATAAACTATCATATATGTGCATAAATTAAATTTACAATGTATATTTGATTGATGTACATAGTCTATTTATTTAACGACATTCACCTTTCCAGTTACATGCAATAAATTGTGCATTCACTAGAAATACTTGATGGAATGATACTTGGTTTCTGTGCAAGCTATGATTTTCAGTTTCCAGCTACAAGATGATATTGAATTGTGCATTGGTGGAATGAAGCATTCTTGACTTAATAACACAATTTATAAAATATGAAGTGACTTTGAGCAAAGCTTATGTGTTTGGAAATAATATTATCTTTGCCCACCTTGAAGCCTTATTTTTCTATTGATGTACCTTATACTGTAGGTGTTGAATGACTGTAGATACCATGATTGCAACCCATGTGCCACTAAAATTCAGAATGAACTTCATGACCTTTTTGATCCTCATAACAGCTGAGCTCTCCTGAGACAATTGAATGTGTTTGAAATACTTACAATATTAATCTCAGTATTTTTTCCTGTCCTTATGTATGTGTATATATTCAAATGCAAAGAGCTCCTATAAACTGTTTGTCTGCCCCAGATTTTCAGAAAATAATTACATATCTGTAAAATTGACACTGATATCCTTAAAATATTATCATTTTAACACAGACACTGTTTTTTTTTCTGGCAGTTAAGTACTCAAATAATTTTGTAAATCTGGATTCCTGTTTCTATTCACATTTATTATCCTTAGAAATAAAATCATGAGATGTTAATAGAAAATTAAAAGAGCAGATAAATTTATGGGAAAAGTGCCAGATCAGACATGTGGAAGGTGATAATTACATCTTTGGAGAAGAAAAATTTATTTGGATTCCAGCACAACAAGTCAGAAAGAGAATCTCAAGGAAATGTTACGTACAACCAATTGGCAGAAAGTTAAAGAAAATTATCTGACTTTAACAGTGTCTCACTCTACATATCAATGCAAAGTTATTTGCAAACTGCATAATTATTGCACTTGGGACCAGGATTTAAAGTATGCAAGAGCACACTCAAATTGATCTCACTATTGTCATCAAATCCTTCCATAATTTTAGAGGAAAGTAATAGAAATATAGATTAGTTCTGGAAATATATTTTTACAGAAGAAATGAAACATTTTGAATATTTTAATTATATCTCTGTTTATCTATGTATAGAAGTAACTTTTATGCTGGAACAGAACTCATGGTCTGTAAGTATTAGCAGAGGGATACATAAAGGCTTGAAAATATCTTTACTCCAAAAGACTTTGCAGACGAATGCTTAAAAAGATTGCTACCTTTCCAATAGTTACCTCTGAGTGCACTAACTACAATGGATTGTTGGGGTTGGTTTCTTTCCTCAGGGAGGTTAAGGGGTAGGGGAAGTGTGTTGACTTTTACCTACCTCATAGTCTTCTTTATGTCTAGGAAATCTGCTAAATCTATATCACTTGCAAGGTGAGTTTTCATTCTGTCTCTCTTATTTGTAGTTGTTAAGGTATATGCACTGCTGCCTTTTTAATATTCTGTTTGACTTTACTCAGCAAGGACAAAGTTACAATTCTATTGCAGGAAACCCTTTGGGGAAAACAAACTCAACAAATCTGATGAAATCTTTTAAGTGTTCTGCAGTTCAACAACCAACAAAGTAACCAAGATCCTATTGCTCATTCATAGAAGCACTGCCTATTTTTTTTAGAAAATGCAAATACATATTTTACTACCTAGAGCCATTTTTACTGCTAGGTGGGGGTGGGTTTGGGAAACAATGATCTCAGTGTACTCAGATACTAGGTCTGGCTGGTTCTGAACACTAGGAGCTCTATAAAAATTAAAGAGTTCAAATAGATATAAATGACTCTGAAGCTGGTGAATGTTGCTTCAATGAAAAACAAGTCAATCATCTATATGATGAAGGAATTTAGTAATTTAAACAATTTATGTGATTCCAGAAATATTGTCCTATTTTTCTTTCCTTCTATAAGACAAAAACAAGCCAAGTGGTTTAAGCTTCTGCGAAGAAAGACTGAAAACTTCTGACCTGACCTTTCCTTTTGTGAGGCTGACAAATTCTGCTGACCGTATTTGGAAGAAAATGACATATAATTATCTTCTGAATTTGATTTATGATTATTAAAGTTTGCCCACTCATCTATAAAGTGATCCATTTTTTATGTTTTTGTTACACTGACTTGTTACATTTGAACAAAAAACAAGTCAAAATTTTGATCACTTTTCTATGAGAAACAAACAAACAACACTCAAACAATTAAAAATATTTTAAAAGGTTTGCAATTAAATCTTCTCTCTGCCTTTGTCACCTCTTTGCTTTTCATTTATTTATTTCCATGATCTAAACAGAAGATTATGAACATTATTGAAAATTTATGGGAACTTCCTAGTCACCTAGTGACTATTCCAGGGGGCTAAGAAATGCGGATTTAAAAGAAATATATGAATACATGAGTGACTGAATAAAGCAAAATCTTATAATAAAGTTTCAGGAGACTCACTCAAAGCTTGCTCAAGTCAACATAAAGAAGTTAAACATGCAGAAAGGTAGGTCAAAGTTTGCTGACTCTTCTACTGTTCCATTTTCAATGATGTGAAAACTAATTACTAAATAAAATTCACCATTTTTGTTCTAAACAAGGACAATTACATTACCATCTTATTGCTTTTCATGCAAAGAATAAAATATCCTCATAGACCCATTATAACACTATAAAAAGGTTGACAAAGTTTTAAAAATGTAATCATATTTGAAAATTTATCATTTATAAAAAAAAAACCCTTCTATTTAACATTTTTCTCTGTTTTGGAGAGTGAATAGATGTACATTAAAACATGTTAGTATAATCAAGTCCATTACTTTAACTTAATAGAATCAGCATTTGTTTTACTTTTGGTGGCAGTCGAGTCCTCAGTGTTCAAATGTAGCTATAAATGATGACTTTGTCCATTTTTTAAGCCTAAACTGCTACATGAATAATGAGAAGCTGTTTCAGAAGCATTTGTAATTCTTTCTCACACTTCTAGTCAAACTATTATATGATATACTTATGTTAATTTTGATTGTGAGTAAAATCATTTATAGTGAGAAAGAATGACACCAAAAGACAATCATAAAAGTTTCTGACATTTCATAAAACTCATTTTGTTACTCATGCTTGATGCTTGATGTTGAATTAGTACAAAGAGGTGGAGGAAAAAATATCATCCTACAAATCTAAGCTGATCATAAAGCAAATATTTATTTTTTCTGTAAGAAAGAGTTCTCTGAAAGCAGAAAAGATCAGTGTATTGAAACAAGATGATCTGTTACTGAGACAAACTTATTTTCACAGGAACTACATAAAAAGTGGAGCTACTTTAAATAAAGTCTGCTTCTCCATGACATTTCTTAATTAAAAGTGTACATTTCATTAATTTCATTAGTTACACTAAAGTTTTTTGTTGTCCTGTTTACATCTTTGAAATCCACTGAAAGCATAAGCCAGCATGAGAGATACTGTGTGGTGTTGTAAAAATAACAATGTATTTGGACATCATCTATCTGTATAGGTAAATATCACAATCACAGAATGGGTAAGGTTGAAAGCAATCAGAATGGGTCATCCAGTCCAACCTCCCTGCTCAAGCAGGGTCATCCTAAAGCACGTGGTATAGGATTGCATCCAGACAGTTCTTGAATATCTCCAGTGAGAGAAACTTCACAACCTCTCTGGGAAATCTGTTCCAGTGTTTAGTCACACCCACACAAAGTTCTTCCTCACATTCTGGTGGAACTTCCTGTCCATCAGTTTCTGTCCATTGCCTCTTGTTCTATTGCTTGACACCACAGAGATGAGCCTGGCTCCATCCTCTGGACACCCTCTCTTCATATATATATATATGTATGTATGTATAATACAAAATATATATAAATATATTATGCATACATATGCCTGCAAATAATTTTTTCTGTATCTGCCTATTTATCTATATTTCTAGCTANTACATATATATATGTATATATATATGTATGTATGTATAATACAAAATATATATAAATATATTATGCATACATATGCCTGCAAATAATTTTTTCTGTATCTGCCTATTTATCTATATTTCTAGCTATGATTCTACCTATCTATTGAGAGATTCCTGCAGAACAACTGCACCAACCTCTTTAATGCAAACCTTTAACAAAGGCAAAATTTCTTCAAGGAATAAAGAAAAGATTTCAGGAAGTTTGTTGCAGATGACTTTTCACAAAGCAAGGCTAACCTTTTTTTTTCCCACAAACTAGTAGTTTTTCTCACTTCAGTTTCAGACATTGAGGGTGAGGGAGACAAGCAGAACAAATAAAAAAACCCCTACACCCCAAACTGATGATATCACTCTATACTTTTGAAAGTATTTAGTATTTCTAAGCAGAATTATTATAATAGAATGCCAATTCTAATAACAGTCAACATTATATATGTATCTTCAAGATACTGTTTCCTGGGGAAGTTCTAGATATAAAATATTAATAGATTTTAGAAAACATTAGTTGGTCTTATACAGCACTGCACAACCCCGGAATGAAACTAATGTTTTCAGAAAAAAATACAGAAATCTTGACTTTTTTTTCAGTAAAGGCATGTTTTTTTCTTACAGGACATTCAATGTGTTACTGAAAAAAAAATAAGAAAGAAAAAAGACATAACAGCCATATCTGCATGTATGAGTAACACTCTCTATTAAACTGATCAGATTTTATCATTGTCTTCTTAAGTTTCAGTCTACTTTTGGTGTCAATCTGTGACTGAATATTCCAGACAGCAGCTTCCATATGTGATAAAACAGTTTTCAGGATTCCGTCCATTTCTAATATGCTTTAAAAATGATCTTTGTTTCCTGAAAAAAAGTTACTAAAAACAATAATGATAGTTAGTATCCAGTTTCTCCCCTCTCTAAACAAATAACTGAGTTTAGAAAGAAATTAAATATGTTATTCATTTCCTTTCCCCCCTTCTCCCCCCTCCCCCCCCAAAACGTACTTAATATTTGTTTCAGTTTATCGGTTTTGAGCTGATGCAGAAAGGGATATGCTGACAATTCAATTTTGGTACTCATTACATGGTTTGGTAACCTAAAATTTGTTTATTCAAGTTCTTCTTGTTTTCAGAAAGCTGTGAAAAATCTCAAAAGCCAATTCTAGAAGTCTTTAGCAACTTCTAATTATCAAAGACAAGGATTTTAAAGATTCATGCACTTAGAGATTAGTTGGGATTATTGACATTACAGGAGAGAACTTGACAAACTTCAGTTGTAGGCTGCAAACATTTAATGCCAAATGATTTATTTTTATTTTTCTTAGTCTAGTACACAGTAATGAGCTAAAATTGTATGCAGCCTCATTTGAGTCTGCACATGAATCTTGAAACTTATCCTCCCTTGAACTTCAATAGGTGTTTTAATAACAGCTGTAAAGAATAAACTAAACTTGAGTTTTCTGCTCAGCCTTTGATATTTCACTATAGTTATTTTTTCTGTGATCCCAGCCTTCAATTCCTTCTACTTCAGAGAATCCATCCAGCTCATTAGTTCCTGGAAATGACAAGATCTACTTTCTTACCCTAACACAACTTTTCTCAGCTTATAATCTGATACTGATTCGAGAAACCATCATGTATACAGAAAGTGAAACAAATTGTTAGGTTAAGGCTCTTTCATTTTTCCCATTTAACTGCAGAGATTTTTCTGTAGTGTTCTGTAAGGTTCTGTAGTACTTTGGCAATTTTTGTTCTCCATTATTGGGTTTTTTTTATAACTGGAATAGATATTTATATTTCCTGTATCCCTTTGATCCTAGACATATCAGAATTTTCTCCAAATTAATCTGGGTGAAAGAAAGAAAAAAACCAATCACACTAAAGAAAACCATGACTGTTGTTGTCCTTTTTTTTTGGCACTGTGATAGGCTCCTGCCCACCTGTGTTTTGGAGTGGAATGCAGTTCCTGAAATATAGGTGCTCATTGTCATTTGGGTTTCCCTTGGAGGAAATCTGAGATATCTGTGAGGACTAGCATGTAGGACCTAGGATCTATAGGTGACTATACCTCCGGAGAAGCAGGTAAAGGTCAACTAAAATTCTCTAGAACATCCGAGGTAATACTAGATATTCATGTGTAAGGATATCAGTACCAAAACAGATGCCTATAAGGTAACTGATTACATCAGAAGCCATCCATTCTTCTTTTATAAAAAATGGGAAAAAAATGGTACCTTTACATCAGGATGCTCCCATCTCACATATCTAAACTGGTTTCAATTTGCAATTCAAAATAGTAATTCAAAATTGTAATTCAAAAGATTGTAATTCAAAACTTGTTAGTTGACTTACTCCTTAAACTGAAAGAATTTTCTGTGCAATGCAGTCAGAGAACTTTCCTCATGAGAAGCTGGAGCCCAAGTTCAATTGCCCACAACTATTTAGAAATGTCCAAGATTACCTCAGAGGTGACATATATGACAGAGCATCTATGAAAGACACATGTGGTTCTGGAGTAGTAGCTGGAGGCCAACTAGAATATGTTATGGCATCCCAAACTGCATTACAGCTTTATGTGGGGATGTGAACTGAGTCTTGAGATATGCAAGCCAGTCATCTCCTGCCAGTTTAAAAGTCAGAAGAGGAAACACCCAACTTCTTGTCAAAGTTCATGGGATCTATTTTAGATATCTTCTTTGAAGTAAGCTAAGTCCCACTCCTGACAAAGAGCTGCTTAGTGGCACCAAAATCTTGTTGATCTTTTGAAGGGCAAAGTATTAGACCAAGAAAATGTGTAGAAAAGTATCTAATTTTTAAATTCATAATGCTTAAAATTAAGTTAAACAATTGCTCAAGAACATTTACTGGACCCTGAATAGGCTGAACATCTTACAGGATTAAGGCTTTAACAGAAACTAAAAATAGGGTTTCACCAAATATGGGGTGGGGGGTGGAGGGGAATAGAAATCAGGAAAGAATGGAAGAGCACCAGTTAATTTCTTTGTCAAACAAAAAAAGAAAAAAGTGATACATTTGGTTCTTTGCTAGGACTGACATTTGGTTTCATTGGATTTGAAATTAAGGCCAACACTTTTTAGACACTAATGATTACAGATTCTGATCTAAATATTGAGTAAGATGACTCTACAGCTGTTAGCCAGGAGAATGCCATTTTGAGGTAGATACACTTTTCACGCTGAGAAATTTTGAAAGGTAGAAGGTCAAGGGAATACAGTATGTTCTCATTTTGTGTGTCAGAAAATTTTATAGTTGTACAAGATTCATTTTTTTTTGTTTCACTGGAAATTTATAGAACTTAATTAATGAAAATTATGTGTTCAGATAGAACAATATAAAAATAACATTAGCAATACTTTGTCTCTTCAGTTACATAGCTGAATTTACTGGGAGGTATTTTCAGTAGGTTAATTGGTAAAACTGAGAGACATGTTCTCTAATATATAACAGAAGCTATTAAAGAGTAATTTATACAGTAATTATATCTCCAGCTGTGACATAATCTTACTCTCTCCTACTTATGATACTTGCTGTTATGATTGGCTAACCAAAATACTGTCATACACATTCATGTTACAGCTTTCTAATTTAGAGCTTCCATGGTGGCATCGGTTGATAAGGAGAAATGTAAACAACAACAGAAGCAACTTGTAATAATCCAAATTCCCTCTCTTATCTGGTTTGGCAGTATTTTGAAATTCTGCCAAAATTGGAATGATTAAACAGCATTATAAACCTCTCTCTCTTGAGATATATATGAATATACTTTTCCACTTCAACACACTTTGGTCTGTTATAAAGTATTTCTGTCATTCTTTATCATCACTATGAGAAAAATGATGTTGCAATGCACACAAACTACATGAACATCTGTAGGGATTCTATCTAAAAGAAGTTGTTAATCTTTACCTGTAATTGCCTCTTACTGAAAGACTTCAAAAGACTTATATATACACTTGTTTAGTTAGTTAGTTACGCCTCATAGGTGATCCTGAAGCACTTATAACACTCTGTAAATTAAAAGTTTTCTGTAAAAATTTCAATTTAAAAATAGTAATGGAATGATATTTATCCATAATGATTTCTCCATAATTCATTTTCTCATGCTATGCAGTCACAGAATATAGGTGGTATGGTTTCCTGCATTTTATACTATTGGCAACATAAACAAAACCAGAAAACTCTAAGAACAACAACAACAACAACAAAAAACACAAAAAAACCCTGTTCAGATATTGTGTCCCCATAAACCTCTATTATTTCAAAAGGGGAAAGAGGGATCTTTTAATTAAAAAGTGTTTCTGTATATTCTTAGGTTATACAATTTTCTTTAGTAATATATAACTTTTGAAAAAAAAAATCTTACACTACTATTTACTCCTATTCTCTCATGTTCTTTCATGAATCTAAATGGATCCCAAAAGATCTAAACGAAGAAAAATCACTTTATATAATTTAAAGAATGAAACACGGCAATTTCTTTACAAAAATCATGAAAAAGTAATCAGTGAATCACAAGGCTTGAGATATAAAAAGTTAATGGCTAGTAGGTGCTTCAAAGATATTGTTCTATGTACCTCTAGGATTTACTTCCAGGAATGTGTACAAGTTAAAAGTCACAGAAAGCTTAAAACACCAACAATAAATATTCATTCTTGTCATCAGCTATAGTTATGGTCAAATTGGTCTTTCTGTTTAGTCTTTTTTATTTTTCTCTCATGGATAAACTTTGTTTTTGCTTACATTCATTGCGAAGAAAAGGACATTCATTGCTTTCGTTTTTAAAGGTGATTCTCCCTTTTCCTGCAAGTTAATTTCAGAATACAGGGGAAACACAGTAGCACATTTCAAATGGGCAGTGGACTTAATTCTGTCTTTGAATAATTTCTTCCACTGAAAGAAATGCCACCACTAAAAGCTTGGTGGCTTTTAGCACTGAGATTTAGAGTCCTTTCCTAAGTGTCATGGGAAGATTTTCTTAGATAACATAGGGTATAGGAAATCAAATCTGTTATGTCTAGTTACACTTGGCATTTCTGTGTATATGTGAGGAGAGAGCAATTTAAAGCACTCTCTTTGGACTTTATCATTACATTTCCTAGCCCAATCCCTCTTTGAAGAAGTTATTAGTCTGATTACAGCCTTGCCTTAATTAAGCGTTTTTTTACAGTGCTCATTTTAGAACTGTTTTGTAAAAAGTAATGAAAAGCCCTTTTTCCCCTCTCTGTTTTAATATACCGGAAATTAGTTTGGACTAACAGCTTTCTTTTATCCTGTAACTGAAGTGTTCGATGTATTTGTGATTCCATTGCTTATTGTGTTTTAATATTCCATGGGCTTAGTTGTGAAAGTTTATGTAAAGGGTTTTAGGCTACTCCTATGATTCATGAGTCCCTTTAAGACTTGTGAAGGAAGGTAAACTTAAGTGGCAATTGGAAATAAGCTTCAGGACTTTGATGGACTTACTGGTCTGAATTAGGAAAAGTTCACTCAGGGTTATTCTTTATAGGTGATGTATTTTTACACTCCGGTGTAGGAAAAGAAAACAAAAACAAACCAACCAAAAACAAACAAACAAACAAACAAAAGAAAAAAACAAAACACCACACACACACAAAAAAAAAACCCAAACCAACAAACAAAAAACCCCCAAACAAACAACAAAACCCCAAAACAAAACAAAAACACACACACAGAAAAACCCCAAAACAAATAAAAAATCTGAACCAACACAGCAAATCGTTTCGGGGGTTTTACAACAGGGTGAGCTGTATGTGCTTTGTGCAGTCGAAAGAGGCAGTTTGAGTTCCAGGGACGTATCCCAGGGACTGCGCAGGAGCCGGCGCGGTCTCACGCTGACCCCTGCCGGCTGCTCGCCCCCGCCGGAGCTCAGCGCCGCGCTGCCAGCCCCACCCTGCGTGCCACGCGTGCACAGAGCTTGGGAAATGTCCAGGGTTTGTTCCTTGAGTTTGCACAGAGAGAAAGCATAGATATTAGACCCCGTGTTGACACATGGCTAACAAATAGTTGAAATAAGCCAGTGTGACAAAAGCAGTTTGATCACAAGGTCAAAGCATGTAACTGCACTTAAAAAAAACATACGAAATAGCCTCTGACTTTGTTCAATGAATATACAAAAGGCTTTGGGACAACAATTTGTGGTATTCTAAACTGACTGATGAATAATTATATACCAACAATTAAAAACAGAAACAAAGTAATTCTGTTCCAGTGCCGTTTTCTTTACTCCAGCTTTCTGGACCATCAAATCCATTTAGAAAACATTACTTCAATTCTAACAAAAATATTATAAGTCAGAAAGTTACAGTCTTTTCCTTATTTACTAACAGCCACAAACATTCCTCTGAATCTGTTTCTGTCTGCTACTCCAGCTTTAATGCTCAGTGAAACTACAGGAGGCAGGTGTGTTTTAATTAGCTGATCCTGTTGATCTCATTTAAGGTTACGAGAAATCTCAAGTCACTCTCTTCACTTACAAGAAAATCTGAGCAAAGCACACCACAGACCTTGAAAAAAGAAATGAAGGAGAAAATTATATCTGCACTAGCCTTTGCTAGCTTTCAGGAAATTTTTAAAATTCATCCCGTTAGAAGACATATACCTTTCAGGAACAAATGTTATACAAAAGAAAAGTGATTGAAATGGATCACTGAATCTTAAGCTATTACTGAAAGGGCAACAGGGTGTCTGGGATGGGAAAAAAAAGGTATGATTAAAAAATTAAATAAGCAAATTGAGAAATATTAGAATAAACCATATGATACCAGTGTTTTCAGTATTCTTAAGGAAACTTTGGTTTAGTTTTGTGTTGTTTTTTGGTTTGGTTTTTTTTTTTTTCAATTTTGCAATCTTTCTTATTCTTAGAAGAATTTGCCTGGCCTACCTTTCCCTTCCCTTCCCCTTCCTATTTTATTCCTCCTGGGCTTTTTAGGCACTGAAATCTAAAACTATTAACTATCAAATTTGAAAAAGAAGGTTAAATAGAAGTGGGTATTCATTCAGTTTTCCTCAATTTCGGGTCAGGAAATAAGCTCTATATGTGTGTGTGTTTAAGTGAAATTAAGTCCTCTATGAATGGCTTGCTATTGCCCTTATATCTACAGAATACCTAGAACTTATCTGCCAGTACAATGGTTATTATTTGATGGTAAACAGAGAACAGCTGACTATAGAGAGAAAAGACAGCACCTTAATGAAGATACATTACTGGATTTCAGAAATACCAGCTGAATAAAACTTGAAGCTTTTTGAAAAAAAAGATAGGGAACAATGCATCAGGATGAATTTCTGAAAGCAGGAATGTGTGGTTTGATGTGCGTTTGCCAGAAAGAAAAGATACCTGCTTCTCAAAAAACACTGAGAGTGACTATCAAGTGTTTTATTTGTTTTAATTCAAATGATAGTAATTTTGAAACTCAGAACATTCTGAAAGATGCCTATTGAGTTATGTAGTCCATGTCTGTGATATTGTTGACATGTTACTAGGAGCTACAGGTATTTGAATTATTTATCCTATTTTATTTCTTAACAATGGAAATAACCAAAAAATATTTGTGTAGAATTTGAAATCTTCCCTATATGAGAAAGAGCTTTAGGAGCACTTGTTCATATTTGAGATTCAGGCTCTATGTTTTCATGTAACAATGTAAAAATATGTCCTTTAACACTTTCTATGAAGACAACAAGCCCAGCACTATAGATGAGGCAATTCCAATCCCAACCTAACCTGAACAGCTAACATTGCTGGAAAAAAGCACCATAACTGTGATTTCTTGTTTATAATCTACTACCTGTGTTTCCAACAAAAATTACCAGAAGATACATCATAAATGGGACAATCGAGGGCCATTAGTTATTGAAAGGACTTATTTCCCAAGAAGTTTCATGATACTTTTCAAAATCTAATCCCACTTCTTTATTTTACAGGAATCTTTGCCAATGAATATTTTCCCTTTTCTTCCAAAGAAAGAATGCAAAGTCAACTTTTAGTCTCTTTAGAGAAGCCTTATTAATCACTGTGTTTTCAAACATTAAGCTAAATTTTACATGATTTATTTTTAATCCTTTTCAGCAGAGAATTGTTCTAGAATTGGCAGAACAAACATACTATATGTAGACTCACAACTTAAGCAGTGAATAACACTTGACCTTCAATTAGAGGAAGGCTTTGTTTCTCATGGTTTTTTGAAGGTTCAAACCTGGTTTCTGCTATCTGGCTATCTTTCACAAAACCTTTAAAGCCAGTTCTAAAAACTTGTTCTTGAGACGAGTACACACAGTTGGATTTTGATCAGAGAAGTAATGGGAGCCTATGCAAGGGATGAATTTTTGTTGTATTTGGTGAATTATAGCTCTGCTGGGAGGTTTTTTTTTGGTATGAGAGGTATTCAGGATGAAAGGACAGCCTCTGAATGACAGGAGAAAAGTCAATGGCCCCAAGACAAGTTTATTATCATCATGTAGAGTATAATAGTTTCAGAACAGGATCCCACCAGGACTTCTCAGACTCTTCAGTGAACAGATCACGTAATCAGTCTGTGTCTGGGGAATAACTGATGTTCTTCCATGAGCATGTACAGACAAAAGAATGGTAAGGCAAGAATGTCTCTTTTGGGTATCTGAAATATGTGTCTGACTTTTTGACACAATACCTTAGTGAGCTGCAGAGGAGAAAGAAGACTAAAAGTTATTGGCTCTTGGCTGAGCTTTGCAAGCAGCTGCTTTGTTCTATTCAACTGTAGCTGACTGTTTGCCAATACTGTGAAAGTATTTGTCAGCAAGAATTAAGGACAATGGTTTTCACATTCACCTTGTGATAGGGTAAACACAGTAAGGATTTTAAGATTTTACTGAAGTTGTATACAAGGTACTCTGGACTTGCAGCCAGTACTGACTAGATTGTTGCTGTGTAAAAAGCTCAGTTGCTTTTTCAGATCTTAATTTGTCTATTCTCAAGTTCCAGATAAGGTGGTCTGATAATAACATTTGAAATGTTTTAATTGGCCTACACTACCTCAAGGTTATTAACAAGACTAGCTTATTATGATGCTTTACTTTGTACTGGCACATTATGGACAAAATTCCTACCAAGAAAAAATAACTGGAGAAGAGGAAAAAAAGTTTAGTTGAAAAAAAACTGAAAGTACTTTAAAACAAAATTCATGGATGTCATGGATTTACTCTGGACCATTTTTGATGGTGAATGTGGGCAAGGCCATGAGGATTTTGAGATGACAGAGAGAAAGTTCGCAGACGAAACAGATGGAACCATTAATACAGAATGTGTGCTGTAGCCATGATAAAAGCATGAAGGATAGAGCTAAGTACAATAATGGTGCTGTTTGACTTTTAGTAAAGAGATTTTCATTGTATTTTGTTTATTGAAAATTGCATGCTATATACAGAATTTTAAAGTTTGTTAAATATCTAATTTTGTAGAGCCGAGGGGTGGAAAGATGTCATGGTTTAGCCCATCCCCCCAGTATTGGGGTAGAAAATAGTTAACTCCAGGTGAAATTCCAGCCAAGTAACCAATCAAAGACTTTTGTGACGTCTCTACGAATGACATATTTAACAAACCAGAAAAGAAACATGTTGCACAGAAGAAATTAAGGAGCTAACATGGCAGCACGCCCTAGCCCGGCTGGGCCCGGGTGTGTGGCCCTCCCGGGGCCTAGCCTGGCTCGAGAAGGGCAGGGATGGCTTGAAGCCAAAATCAAAACTAAATCACCTGGAAGCCGCATGCAACAAACTGAAGAAGAATTACAGTCACAAAATGATAAAGAAGCTGGTGAACTCTCCAGTGGGGGGCCGAGCCCCTCACGACCTCAGACCTTAGTCTGAGCGCTGAGCCTAACACTAAGCCTCCAATACTGGGGGGCAATTTTGGACTGGGTGTGAGAACAAGACGACCCCCTTCACTGTGAATGGGGGAGCGGTGGTGAATTAGAGTAACCAACCGCAGCCAAGAGCCAAGATTGGGCGTTTGGCCAAAAGCAGAAAGTCAGAAGAATTCCAGAGAGCGAGAGAAGAAACTACTCGGAGCAGCCGAGCATAGCACCAGAGAACATTCTTGGGTATGGGCTGAACCAAAAAAACCCAGAGCCCCTGTGACCAGGGGAGGTGTGGTGATTCTTTCTTAGGAAACCCCCCGAACTCCTCGTGGAAGGAACCTCCACTGAGCCCTATACTCCGTGGTGATGACATGGTGATACGAGTGTTCCCTCAAAGCCCATGGTAAACACTCAGTAGCCGTAGGCAAGCAGCTAGAGGTGGGAGGCAGACTCCCCTACATTCCGATGGAGAGAGTAAGAGAGAGAGTTTCTAATTGCAGTGATTTGGAACTGTTACCTTAAAGACTTTTTCTTCTCCTTCTTCCTCTAGACTGTTTTTGAAGAAAAGAAGGAGGGGGGTATTTGTAAATACATAAGTTCATTATTATAAGAAAACTAGTTAGAGTTGTTGTGTATATAAATATTCATTTAGATCTTATTGTATAGCAATAAATTTTAATATTAATCCCATGTCAAGAAATCGGTTTTGTCTATGCAAAATTTTCTTACCTATTAGCAAAATTTATGAGTTGATAAAAACCGTGCAGAAATCACAGGGCTAAACCGTTGACAATGTATTAATGAGAGGTCAATCAATATGGAAGAAGTGGATCTATACAGTTCTATTAAATCACAAAAAAAAAAAAAATGGGGAAGAACTGTGTGCCAGGAGTTAGGGAAGACAGCTACAGAGTAGGACTATCGACATGTGATCTTACTTTGACGTGCATTTCTTTCATTTTGTGCTCAATTTACTTAATTTCCTTTCGGTAAAGGGATTCCAACAGGGGGCGGAAAATACCTTATTGCCAGACTTTAGTAAAGATGGAGAGTTTATCTAACATCCAGATACCATTCCAACTGTAAAGTCTTCAGACAGAATTTACTGCCTTATTTCCTTTTATTCCAGGCCTTTTATTGCCTAGAAAACTTCCACTTTCACAGCACTGATCCTCAGCTCCTTTCTTTGGCATAGTGAAGAGGATCTTCTTTATCCCTTTCAACTTAAATTGGGTCATCACAAGAATTTACAATGGTACAAGCTCCGACGAATAATTATGTACTCACACTATACTCAAACCCATCATCTGGAAAGCCATAATGGGAATCAGAGAGAATGGAAATTTTATTTGTCTTTAAATTTTTAGACAACTACATCAGTTCAGGAACACAGTAATTTACATAGGCACAATTTATCTAATCTTGAAACAACAGAAACTGCAGTAGTGTAGCCATGTCAATATCAATAAATAATTCAGCCAAATTGAGATCCTTATGGTGAAACAGCTAGTGTCGAGGACCTGACATGGACAGTGTATGTATTTCAAGGGAGTTAATGATAAGTGGCTCCAGTGTGGTTTCCTGAGCTGAGTGCTTGTTAATAGTTGACACTATTTTTTACTTTAGGAAGAAACTGAGTTCAAACACTGAAGACCACACCACAAAGTCCACAAAAGGATGGTTAGTAGAAATGATTGCAAGATTTGTCTCAGAAATGTGCTCCTGAGCCAAAACAGAGTACTCATGTAGGCTCATGCTATATTTTTTGTTTCCTACCCTGCAAAGGTGAATGATTATTTATTGCTGGAACTAGGTGGAAACTCTCAAATGACCTGGTTTAACTTGTGGCCTATATGACACCTTTATTCAATGTGACGTGAGATGTCTAAACCAGGCGCAAGTACGAATCATCTAGACATTAAGATAAACATGTGTAGTCTCTATGTAAGCAAGGAAAATTAACATCCTTAAGAAAGTCTTTATGGAGTTATCCTGTCAATCTAGGTAGGTTATTGACAGTTAAATAATTCCTCTCTCTAACTTGAGACTGTACTTTGTGACGATTACAGTATAGCAAAGAGCAAATGTATTTTTTACATAAATTAACCTTTTGATTAAGTCTCATCATCATCATGGCTTAGTTTCGCGAACGAAGATTTGGGAAGGGCTCTACCCACGTTTGTCGCAAGCACGTTGGTGGCTAAAGAGGCCAATACGAGATAGGTAAGTCCGATTGCAAAAGGCATAGCAGAAAGACTCCTTAGGTGGTATATTCTGCAAGGCACGGTTCTTTCTGCGTTGTCTTTTCTCCTCAAGGGTGATCCTGCGTGCTTTCTCAAAAGCATCAGCAGCGTTGTAGATGGTGTGTCTCCAGGACTCCCGATTGGAGGTCAGAGTAGACCAGTTATGGTGGTCAATATGGCCAAGGCTGAGATGTTGTTTCAGGGAGTCCTTGTATCTTTTCTTCGGGGCTCCTCTCTTGCGGCAGCCGGAGGCAAGTTCACCATAAAGCAGGATCTTAGGGAGGCGACGGTCCTTCATCCTGGAGACGTGCCCTGCCCAACGCAGCTGTGTTCTCAGTAACATGGCCTCAATGCTTGTGACTGCTGCTTGTTCCAGAACAGAAGTATTGGTCACATAATCTGACCAGTGGATGTTAAGGATTGTACGGAGGCAGCGTTGATGGAAGCGTTCTAGGAGACGCAGGTGGTGGCGGTAGATGACCCATGATTCAGATCCGTATAAGAGAGTAGACAGCACTATGGCTCTGTAAACGCTGATCTTTGTGCTTTTCTTCAGGTATTTATTTCGCCAAACTCTTTTATGCAGCTTTCCAAAAGCACTATATGCGTTTGCTAACCTGTTGTCTATCTCCCCGTCAATCTTACCATCCGAGGACATGAGGCTGCCTAGGTAATTAAACTGTTGCACTGATTTGAGTTCTGTTTGGCCAATGGTGATGTGGGCATGATGGGGGACTTCCTGAGGTGCAGGTTGATGGAGAATTTCTGTCTTCTTTAGACTGACTTCCAGCCCAAAGAGCTCAGCAGCGTCTGCAAAGCAGGATGTTAAATGCTGCAGGGCTGCTTCTGAGTGGGCAACAAGGACGGCGTCATCAGCATAAAGCAGCTCCCGGACAAGATGGTTTAAGGTCTTGGTGTGACAAAGCCTTAAATTAGAACTGTAAATATCCTAAATTTTGGTTGGTTGTATAATACCTTGAATATGCAAGAGAGCATAGCAATATAAAGCATATATCAATGTTATGGGAAATATATGGAATTTATGAACAAGAGGTTTTAATTCTCTAAATTGCAAAATTTGTATAATTTACTGTGACTCAAGTTTAAATAAAAACTAATCAAGTTAGGACATCATAGATGGGGAGTTTTCACTGTTTAGTCTTTTAATGTCAATTCCTTTATATTGTTCTACTGAAGTACAGTTATTAAGGTTGCTCTACAACTTCAGGTGGGTCAGGAAATTAGTTCAGTGTGTTCATAATAAATGTAGTGCTAAGTCAACAAGAATCTTAAATTATATTATTTAATTATGATAAAATCTAATAATACATAATTAACTTATTTTAACTCAATTAATTCACATTTATTTACTGCTGAATTGATGCAGCGACATTCTGAATAAACAGATTAAGTACTAAGAAATTATTTGTATAAACTTTTGCAATTTCCTTAGAGATATGTTTGTTGAGCTTTCTCTTTTCTTGACTACAGAAAAGTTGCTGCCTTTAAAATGAGAGAAATTTAAAAAAACCCTATTTTATTAATGTAATCATAGTCTGTATCCTTATGAAGCTGGATACTTCTCAAGTATCTGACTTCTTGAAAACAGAAAAATGCAACAGTTTAACTAATAAAAGGAAAATGTATTTTCAAATATTTTTGTTTATTCATCCTGCAAATCAATCATAGTTTCCCTCACTTTACCACAGTAATTTATGTAACTAATTTTGCCTGCAGAAACTGGTGATAGAGTGGTTTTGGTTTTGTTTGTCTGTGGGTTTTCTTTTTCCTTCTCTACATTGCTACAACATGCATATGTATTTGGGAATACAGAAAAATGTGTGCCTTTTACTGAGTAGTTTTTTAATGGTTGGGCACAGGTCGGGCCCAGAACAACAGCAACAACAAAAAGCAGCACAAAATGGCATTCATTTTATTCAGAACAGAAATTTGTTTTCCTGTTTTACTAGCTTTTACTTGAAACAGATTTTCTATTATTTCACCTTTTTTCTCTCTCTTTCTTTTTTTAATATTTTTCCATTTCAAAAAAAAAAAAAAAAAAGTCATCTTCTACTTGGAGGAGACGCATACTTCCAGTCCACTGTGTCTTATGCTTTGGCTTTCTGATCATTACATGTGTCTGACATTGATTTGATCATTTGATGCTTATGAAACACACCCATGCATTTCTTTTTTGCAACGTCCAGTTAAATGACCTTATGTGTAATTTCTGTGGGTTTTCATTGCCTTACAGATCTTTGAAAGAATTTATATAGGGCCACATTGACTGGCCAGCAGAGAAAAAGTAAACAGTTTCTGAGTTTCTGCAAAACTACACTCAAAATCTTGTTTCTGGACAGAGGGGAAAGCAAACTTTTTATGCAGAGCTAATAGTATAGTATTAGAATATTTGGAACCATGTAAACTGGCTTCACCAAAGGCAAAAAACAAACATGGTGGATGTTCCCACCTGCTGGCTCCCATGCTGGTGGCTGTTCCCATGCTGCTGGCTCCACGTGGCCACATGGGAACAAAGGGGCAAAATGACAGAGGGTTTTCCCTGGTGACCTCTTACATCCCCCCAGCACCTCTAGCACAGGTGCTGCTCTGCTCGGCTTGGCTGGGGCTCATTCCTACATGGCTCAGCTGGGACTATGAAGGGGCAGGGGCAAGCAGATGTGGTGGAAGCAAGTGGAGGCATTCCCAGGCAGCAACTACCTCTCCTCAGCCAGGGAAACTACAAATGGCCCCGCTTACCCTTCCACCTTCCGCCTTCAAGAGACAGTCAACCAACAAAGAACTGTGACAGTTTGGTCACAGCCATATGGTACTAGAGTCTGCCTTCTATCCCTGTAAGTAGGACAATTCCCCAGAGAAGTTGCCTTATCATTGCAAGTGTTCAAGGTCCACAAGAACAGGTTTTTGAGCAACCTGGTCTAGTGGATGATGCCCCTGTTCATGGCACGAGGGCTGGAGTAGAAGTAAAGATGCAGTTGCTCACCACTTCCCACAAGCAGACCAATGCCCAGCCAGTTTCTTGCCAATAGTTACCCTGGAAGGGAAAATACTGTGATCAGGAAAAACACTTAGTTTCTACCCTTTGCCTGATGTTATACTCTCTCATACTCTGTTTCAGCAGTCCTAAGGTTTGTAATTTCATTCTGGTGGTGATAGTTGTGCGTTATGGTAAACGCCATTAACATCTGGAGTCCTTCATTGAGTACAGTTGCAAAATATGTTGCTACAATACAAAGATTAACAAAAGTAAAACAAGTTAGTCACAGCTACCTGGTCAATTAGAAAACCTACAGTTAGAGATAAACCAAATAGAACTATTCAGCACCCAGGTCAAAACCAGCCCAAATAGAGCAGGCGAGTTTCAAGTCCAAATAACTTACAAATTCAGTGCAAAACCTGTGATCTGTTATGAGCAATGGCAATATTGTGTTACAGGGCAATATGGCTAGATAGTCTCCAGAAATATCTAAAAAGAATACTTAAAGGAAAGTACATTTCATGAAGTTTTACAATTCTTTACTTAACACCCAGCAGCTTATCAGCTTTAGACGTGGTGTAGCTGCATGGAATAAAAAATTATAAATCTACTTTATTTTACAAAGGTTATCCATCTCCTAGAAGGCATGATAAAGACTTCAGATTTGTCTAGTTTGGAGAAAAAGGGCAACCTCATTGCTCTCTACAGCTTCCTGAGGGGAAGAAGTGTAGAGGGAGGTGCTGATCTCTTCTCCCCAGTATCCAGTGACAGAACACCACGAGGTGGATTCAGACAGGACATTAGGAAAGATTTTTTTTCTGAGAAGGTGGTCAAAGACTGCAACAGACTTCCCAGAGAGGTGGTTGATGTCCCAAGCCTGTCAGGGTTTAAGGTGTCCTTAACAACATGCTTTAACTTTCTGTCATGTCTAAATTGGTCAAGCAGTTGGACTAGATGACCATTGTAAGTATCTTCCAACTGAAAACTATTCTATTCTACTCTATTCCATTCTACTCTGTTCTATTCTACCTATACATTTTTAATGTTTCTGAGATCCAGTAACATCTAAGCATTTGATTTCAGGTTTGTAATTGCAGTCTAGCTAAAATTTACACACTCCATACACATCTTATTTGTCAGGACTCTTCTTGTCCTAAGATTCGGTTACTTTGGATTTTACCTCTCTGTTTGTATAATGCAGAAAACAACACTCCCTTTTTTTCTTAAAATATCATGAAAAAAATTAATCATATTGATGTCTGAAAAGCTTTTCAAATAGTAGGATGAAATAATGAATGAAAATATCTATATTGATATTGAATAATTTAGGACTGCTTCTCTCCAACGAAGTCCTCTCCTCAAGTACTTCTCTACTGTCTAAAGTTATCTTTATTGCCTAGAGATTTACTGTTTAGCTTTCATAACAGCTAACAGAAATTATGTCATGCATTTTTCCAGACCAATTTTGTAAATACACTGAATAATTCTCAAAGACACTTACACAAGGAGTCCAGGGTGTTTATGAGAAAAAAAAAAAAAAAAAAAAAAAAAAAAAAAAAAAAAAAACAAAAAAACAAAAAAA
>VXAY01007075.1:169416-269644 GCA_013399855.1 Oxyruncus cristatus
AAAAACATAACAAAAAACCAAGCAAACCAAACAAAACAAAACAAAAAAAATAATTTAAACTAAGTTTGCAGAAGTGTTCAGAAAACTGGGACACACTCAATGAAGAAAATGTTTCTTGTCAAGCCAACCAATTGGATCACTGAAACTATTTTAGATACTTGATGTCTCAAACTGTTGTAGGAAGGGCTTTGATTGTAAAATAAAGGCTTTCTATCTTGAAGTCTAATGTGTCTTTGAATCTAACCATTCTCAGCAACTGAAACAGTGGAGCTTAAATCAATATGGAGTTTTTTGATATTATAGAATGTGAGGAGAATGAACTGCCAACTAAATGATGTTTGAAGAATACTCTTGTGTTTATCCACACACTACTTTTCTGTCAATGAGGGCCTTGAAAGGGAAAGGGATCAGTCTATGACAGTTGTTAAAGATTTTCCATAATTTTTTAACACATAAGACCAATTCTTTGAATTTCAGCCTTCTCATTCAATTTATGCTGGCACTTTCAGACTCCCTTGTGCCTCTGAGAGAATATTTTTCTTGATGACTGACATATGGTCTGTTCAAAAAAGCAAGATCTCAACTGAAAGGGAATGGTTCTTGAGAGTTATTATGAGACCAATCACCGCAATAACTGTTGAGAATTCTAGGAATCTCAGTTTATTTAAACCAATATTTCTGACATTTCTTGGGAAGAAAATCACTAATTTATGGTATTGAAATGAATTAACTTTATTAATAGAATTAATAAATTTCTGGATATTAACGATTTCAGAGTTGCCTTGCAGTCCTTTTTTGACAAGGTATATACGAGGAAAATCTCTTTATTTCCATTCACATAAAAACGACTTCTGTCAGCTTGCAACACATTTGGTAATTTATACCTTTACTCTTCAAAGAACTATCCTGCAATTATTATCAACAGGAAAACTTAGCTGGGGAAAAGTAAGCCCCAATTGCTAGTTAGATCTGAAACTGAACCCCTTATTCTATAATGGTAATTGCAAATGTCTGCTTTCATTCATTTTAATTAGAGTTCCCACAGGCAAAAAAAAATAATCCAGATAGCTCTTATTACAGTACTGCAGTCAAGTCATCAAGCATGCATTCCAGAATTCATTTAATTCTATGAAATGGCAACAGAGAATACGTAACTTTTCATGAACTAAAAAATCACTTTAGGTTACATGTACAAACAATTTAAACATATGTTCTGTAAGCAGACGTAATATTGAAAAAATCAACAGTAATTTATGTGGGGTAGTATGTAAATGTTTATACATGGTTGCAAAAACGTTATTTGTTTCAGGTGTGACACTGAGAGAATCACTTTTTTTATTTTGTGGCAGGAATGGAAGCCCAGGTGGGAAATTCTGCAATGTGATATGGCACTGGGTACAAGTAATGAGTCATATTTATCAGCCCAGAGGCAATGTTTCAGAAACTTTAAAACTCTCCAAATGGTACTGGAGACCTTGGTGTCAGTAACTGAACTGAGTTTGAAGTATCTAATTTACAGTTATAATCAATGGAGATGTAAGACTCAATTATGCACTCAAAATTTATGACAATTAAAAGCAATTCAATTTTCCGGAAATGGATATGTTTTTCATACTCAGACACTAAATTCAGTATTCAGAATTTTAGAAAGGGAAAAAAAAGTTGTCTACAAATACAGTTGATTTGCTCTCTGCTTATTCACTACAGCAGCTTACACTGTTTACAGATGTTTCAAGAATATGTGTTTGAAGACAGTACTTAAACATATATGCACAAGCAGGGTACTTAAAAATCTAACTTCAGGCTTTAAATATCTATATTTAAGAATTTAAATTCAGATGCTTTCAATGATATTTTAAAAAACCCTGTAACTTATGTGTACGCATAAATTATATATCTATGCAACTTACATTTAAAAGAAAATACATATTTTACACTTTATTTCATTTTAACATCCTTATTTTGCTTACTCATTTATTTCTTACAGACTTCTTCTGACATGTAATACTTTTAAAGTCCTTCACCTCGATCCTGCTTGTTTTAAGCATCTTGAAAAAGATGCAATCCTCGACTTGTCATTTTTACTGCAGACAGTACAGAAAAGTTTGAGATATATAATATGAAGTTTTCTAATGATGGGCTTAGTATCAGACATCTTCATACTAGGCAAAATGTCTCTATATGTTCCAGAGGAAAAAATGGCACTTGTTTCACAGCCTAAAATATAATCAGAATTGCTGAGGTTAGAAAGGATCTTTAAACGTCGTCTGGTCCAACCCCCCGGCTCAAGCAGGGTCACCAAGAGCTGCGTGCCTCAGGCCACACCCAGACAGCTTTAGAGTATCTGTCTCCAGCAATGGAGACTCCACTACCTCTTTTTTCAGTGTCAACAGTCATAAAGTGTTTCACTATGTTCAGATGGAGCCTCCCGTGTTTCAGTCTGTCTTCATTAGTTCCTGTCCTACCAATAAGGACCACTGGAAGGAGCCTGTCTCGATCTTCTCTAGACTCTCCTGTCAGTTATTGATGAGATTTCTGTGACCCTTCTCTTCTCCAGGCTAAAGAATCCCATCTTTGTCAGCCTTTCCTCATAGGAAAGATGCAGGAATATACATTTCCTTTTGCTGAACTACATGAGGTTCCTATCAGCCCATTTAATGTTTTTTTTTTCACAAAGTTCTTAAAACAGCTTTTCTATTGGTGATTTCTTAAAGAGAGGGTTGCTGGTTTCCCTTTTTAAGTTATTTAGTAAGTAAGAGAAAACAATATTAAGAATTGATATAAGTTTTTGACATCTTTTGATAACATAAAAAAATCAGTTATAGTTTTACCATTTGTCAGTATTGGAGCTACAGGTGCATGTCAATACTATCTTCATAACACACTATTCTATATATTTTCATTAGATCAACAGAGACATATATACTGAGTAAATAACAAATAATATAACAAATATATGTGGAATTTGATCATTGCAAATCAGAAGTCTTGAGACCAAGAGGAGAAAATTTCAGGATAAATAAAGTGTTGAGGAACCATTTAAAAGACAGAAGTAGAAGGAGAATGCCTAATGAACAAAAGACATTAAATGATGACATCTATTATTGGCCATGTACTTCCTATCTTGGATTACTTCAGGGTCAGCTCAGCACAAGTGATAAGGTGGCTTATCAGGTAGGGATAAGGTGGTGGGGCAACTGAGAGCCAATAAATCACTGAGGTGAGGTAAGGTAAGGACTTATTCAACAGTGCAAAATGACTCTGAGAAAAAACTTCAGAATGTAAAACAACATTATTGGAAAAGTCATTAAGTTGTGGCCTAAATCCATAAGACTTGAGTGAAAGAAGACTTGTGTTGAATGTGTAATAGATGTCTCAATTAAAATTCACATGTTGCTTTTGCAAACAACTAAAAACATTTTAAGATCAAGTGAGAATAATAGAAAGAGATACAAAATTTTTGGTGTTCAGTCTTCAGAATATTAACAAACTTCTAGGTATGAGACCTGGGAGGACTTTTCTCCTGTGTTAGACTAAAGACAACTGTTGGTGTTTTCTGGTTTTCACTGCAACATGGTGTGATGGGTTAACCTTGGCTGGCAGCAAAGTCTCTACTGAGTTGCTCTCACTTTCTCTCCCCAGCAGGACAGGGAAAGGAAATACAGTGAAGCAGCTCCTGCGTTGAGATAAAGACAAGGAGATCCCTTACCCGCTATACGCATAGGCAAGACAGAATCAACCAGTGAAAGATTTATTAAGTTATTGCCAATTAAAAACAGAGTAACATAGTGAGAAACAAAACCAGCTCCCTAGTCCCCTCCTATCCTTCCTTTCAGGCTCAACTTGACTCCCAGCTCTTCTATCTCCTACCCCCTGCAATGGATGGGAAATAGGGGTTTTGGTCCATTCATAAAGCTTTGTGACTACCACTTCTTCTTCATCAGGCTGTACTCCTGCTCCAGTATGGAGTCCCTGCCATGGGATACAGTCCTTCCCAAACTCCAATGTGGGTCCTTTCCACAGGGTGCAATCCTTCAGGAACAGACTGCTCCAGCATGGGTTCCGTGCAGCGACACATGTCCAACCAGGAATCATGCTCCAGCATGGGCTTCTCACTCCACAGGCCACAGGCCTTGCCAGGATCCTGCTTCCACATGAGCTCTCCATGAATTGCAGCTTCCTTCAGGGCACACCTATCTGCTCTGGCATGGGGTCCTGAATGGCCTGTAGGGTGGATATGTACTCCCCTGGGGACCTTCATGGGCGGCAGGGGGACAACCAGCTTCATCACAGTCTTTCTCCAGAGGCTGTGGGGGAATCTGTGTTCCAGCACTCGAAACACCTCCTTCCTCTCCGTCATTGACTGTAGTTGTTTCTCACATATTTTCATTCCTCTTTTTTGGCTGATTATGTGCAGTGTTTTTTACCATTTTTTAATATGTTATCACAAAGTTTTGTGTTTTATGAGTCCTTTTAAAAGAAATCTAATTTTTATTCAATTTAGATACTCCAATTCATATTCATTTCTGAGTTTTGCACTGACTATTACAGAATTAACTCCTGACTTCTATGCATCAAAGACAATAAGGAAATTGACTGAAAGCCTAGAATTTATTCTGTTCTGAATTCATTGAGGATTTCCTAAAGAAAATGAATATAGTCATGTTACAGAAGACTCAGTAATTCGATGTATACAGTAAAAATAATGAATGTTTGAAGAAAATTGTACCTGGATAGTCTTTACTTGTTATCACTGGTAATTCATCACTCTTATCTCTTCTGTTCTGAACACTCAATGTGCCCTAAATCTCCCTTTCCCTGCCAGACTTTCAAGTCTTTTTGTATAAATTATAAATGTATCATCACAATTATGTGTCAAAACAACATTTAATATAATAGTACAAAGATTTTTATTTTCTTTTGTAGCTTAAGCTGGAGTGTAATCATATTGCACTCATATGGAAATTCTTTTTTCTCTCTAAAAATTCTTGAGATGAAACAAATAATTAAATATTTATTATAGAGTGGTACAGTAGTTATGGCTTTTATTATAGACAGTATTTCCATTGTGTTTGAAAAACTTAGCTGTTTGGATGAAAAACTATTAGTATAATTTACATTCTATTTTGAAAGGCAGACAAGACCTTCAATTCCACTTATTTTTATCACAAGGGAAAAGCAAAGCTGCATGCAAAATTATTTTACTGGCCCATAAAGCTTTTTGAGATTTCAATTATGCAGGTCAATAATTCAATTTTTTTCTTCATCCAAGGTTTTAAACAAAGAAAAACAATAAAGAGTGAGAAATGAGAGACGAGGATTCTTGAAATAGCCAAGTTCCCATACTCAAGGAAAATAAAAAGTCTAAATTCAAATCACTGGTTTAACCTAATTGATTTGAATCTGATCACAGTTAATAAGCATGACTAGTTGTTGCCTGTTTTGACAGTTATTCAGTTTCTCCTCTTCAAGTTATAGCAAATGCTCCTTGGTTCAAGACATACTGGCTCTGCAATCCATTCACCAGGATTGTGTACATGCCTATAGTAAACACACACACACACACACACACACACACATATATTTGCCCTCAGCTTGAGAAAACCTACAGTCAAGTCCTTACTCTAAACGTTCCTCTTTACTGCTCAACTATGCCAGCACACCATTTACATACAGTTTTATCACTTAAAAAAATACAGAATACAAAGAAAAGTAGCAGTCTAACACCACGACATGCATAAGGAATCATGTTTCTTTGGGTTCTGTCTAGGCTCTGTGTAGTTTTATAGCTCAGGCTTTCTAATGAGAAGTTGCCAGAAATCCCTAACCAGGTTCATATGCAATTTAGTATTTTGCCAGTTTATGGTATTATTTTTCATTAAGAAAGACATGTAAGTTGTATAGATTCTTAGATAAAGACTTTACATAACTCATTCTGTCTGCAAATACAGATAACATGTTTCTGATACTCACCGTTCTCTTTTATATCCCAAGGCAACACCTAATAAATAATCAAAACAATTAACAGTGAAACAAAAAAATACAAGTCATAAAACCAACTCTGAAAACTTGTTTCTGTACAGTGACTTTTCTAATCAAGACCAGAGAGTTCACGATTTGTCTAAACAGAATTAGTCACACATTAACTAAGCTGAACTGAATCTTACTCCATTCTCATGAACTGTACTGTGAAAAAGGGAACACACTTTCTGAAATTTCCCCATTTAGACAAAGCATATAAAAAGTTGAATTTGATTTCTTTCGCAATTAATTTGAATTTGTTTCTCAGTGATGTAGTAATACCATTTAATCATCTAAATAGAAACCTCCTCTTTTTTGTGATTCTGAAATTCAGACTTCTCTTATTGTCCTTTAATTAGAACAGAGATTTATTCAGAATACTGTGGTGGAAAATCTCTACCAATTGAAGTCAGCAAAAATACACCTGAACATGATCCCACAAATTTTTTGTGTCTTATCAAATGCAGTAGAAAAAGAATATTTAAACTTCTACAACCACTGTGTTTTTAATAGATAAGTGCATCATTGCATCAAGATATCTAGAGAGGAATCTATCTGGAATTTTCTTTTTATTTGCCTCTCCATTAACACTATAAATAGAGCTTCTGTGAAGTTCTGTAACAACCCTCATTTTTATCATATAAAAAAAATTAGTTTCATCCACATTTCATTTTCTGTGTAATTTTTGGTCATCTTTTGTTAAGTTTTATTTTCCTCAGTTTGTGATTTTCCCCATTGCATTCTACTCAAAATTATTAACAGGGGATAAAGGAGGTGGGTGAAAATTTTAGTTCTTTTGGATGGCTGTCATTTTTTGCAAATATTCTGTATTTTGCCTGGCTGGCCTTTAAGGTCATGGTTATTATTACTTCAATATTACTCTTATTCCTTCTGCGATTTTGAAATTCTCTCAAAATAGTGTTATTTTTTTCCTAAGATTCATTATTCTGAGAGAGTTATGAAACTTTTCATGCCAATTATTATTATTGTTGTTGTTGTTGCTGTTATTGTGGGCATTTTTCATGTTATTTTTGCAGTTGTTTTATTGTTATTATTTCAATTATTAAGCTATTTATTATTTCCATTTTGAGATGATAAATAAAAAATATGAAACGTTTAAACAAAACACTTTGGACTAAAGCTATATTACAGAGAGGGTAATCAAACATTGGAATGGGCTGCCCAGGGAAGTGGTGGATTCTCTGTCCCTGGAGGTTTTTAAGATGAGACTGGACATGGCACTTAGTGCCATAGTCTAGTAGCCACGGTGGTGTTGGATCAAGGGTTGGACTTGATGATCTTAGAGGTCCTTTCCAAACTGTCTGATTCTGTGATTCTGTGATTAATGGTTTTAGTCCTTTCTTTTTTCTGTTTTTGAGTAACCTCGAAGTGCCTTTTTCAACTCTCTGAAGAGTTCCCAAAAGCAACATTTTTTCCAAGTGAAAGTATTGCACAGAGGTTTCTTCAAAATGTAATTTCTGTTATCACGGTCTTATCTATCTATGCAAAATTTTGAGGGTTGCTTTTTTATCCATAGTCAAGCATCAGTCATAAGGCAGCAGCTTAAATGGAGAAAAACTAATGGGGAAATTTTACCTTGTAACCCACTTCTTAGGAGAAGTAACTGGCTTTGGTTCAGATTGCTCATTAGAGTTTAGTGAGACAGCAGTTCATTTACCTCTAATTTTGTACTTAAGAAGGAAGGAAACTAGGACTAGAGCTTGAACAAGAAGAGACTTGAAATGTAAGGTTCTTGCCTGGGAGGGATGTGTAATGATATCTATAATTAGCTGAGAGGATCAAAATTCAGCAAGAAGAGAGTTCTCTCACAGACAACTGCAAAGTAATATTACTTCAAAAGAGAAAATGTGAATCTGTTTGCTGGTTGCATGTATTTTTATTTATTGAACATTGTTCCTAAACATTATTTAGAATCTTCAGCAAAATACAAAAGGAAGAGTAATGCTAAAGTTTTTAAAGTTTTTAGCAATTAAGGACATATTGACAGCAGTCGTGCTGTATTTCAGATATTTAAAAGAAGAAACTTTCTGTATTTTTTTCAGTTGCAGGGTTTTGGGTTTTAGTTTACATTGTCTAGTATTCTTGTTTATTCTTTCAGAAGCCTTTTTTCACAGTTGTTTTGTGCTGTAATTCTATGAATTTACGGCTAAGAAGCTTTATGCTTGTAAAACCAGGCACTTGTTTGGAAGAGGGGAAAGAGCTCATAATGTGTGGAATGAACTTTATCTTGAATGCTTTCTCATTTAATTGATGTAATCTGACCTTGCCATTAGTCTTGCTGGAGGCAAGCTATTTCTGTCTGCATTACTTTTCATTATTAGTTTCGTGTAGAAACTCAGTGCCTGCTGCTCCACATAAATGTGTGACAGATCTAAAGAATATATCCTAAAAGTCATTCAACTCCTATCTACTCTTATACTTTCAAAGTTAATTCACACAAGTGTATACTATAGTACCATATATCAAAGTCTGTTGTATCAACAGAAATTTGGAATACCAAACTTTGTGATCATGATCTGAGATACTGCAGGAAATTTATATTCCCTATTTAGTTATCTGGAGTCCAGGCGCCATCACCTTAGATATAAATCAATCTTATCCCATAGCAGTCACTTTGTAGCTGTGCCTGAGCTTATTATTAATTCAATACGTTCTATTTTTTGGTACAGAGTGAAGGAGACAATCAAATGATATATCACATAAACAATTAAAAACTGTCCTTGTGGTTTCAAGCTATTGAAATGATGAAGAACTTGTGCAGAATGCAACTGTCCTTGAATTACTTTCACTGTTAAATATTAGAAAACATGACAAATTTCAGTCTGACTCAGTCATTTAGAACAGTATTTGCAGAGCTCTGTCAGATGCTTATTTATCTTTACTATTGTCTGGTTACTTGAGTAGACACAAGACTCATAACAAATACAATGATGGTACATGGATTAAATTAACAACACTTATATGCCTCATTGTTTTTCCCCAAAGATAAATGTAAGAGACTCAAAAAGTTCATAGCAAATACCATTAATATAACTTTGCTGAATATTAAGGCAAATATCTGCCAATCCTTCTAATGTCAATCATTAATTAAAGATGTAATTTGACAAATATAATCAATGTTGTTTTGCAGATTATTTTGAGTCTGTTGAAAATAATGTCACTGTTAAAACCTGTCAGCTTAGTACAAATCGTTGTTGAGTAACCTTTTTTTAATGTCTCTAACTATGTCACAACATTCCTATAAACTTGATTTTCAGATAGACACAGAAATATCCAGTCATCCCAGAAAGAAACCAATCTTTTTTATTCTGCTTTTTTTTGTCATTATCAAAGGACTTTCGAGTAGTTGTAGAGAGTGATAAGGTGTCTTCTGAGCATCCTTTGCTCCAGAATAAATCATAGCTCCTCAGCTACTTCTTATATGCCTAATTCTCTAGGCAGTTCACCAGCTTTGCTGCCCTTCTCTGGACATGCTCCTGCACCTCACTGTCCTTCTCAAAGTGAGGGACTCAGAACTGGACACGATACTGGAGGTGTGGCCCCACCAGTGCCAAGTGCAGGGAGACAGTCACAGCCCTGGTCCTACTGGCCACACTGTTTTTGATACAGGCTAGGATGCCATTGGCCTTTTTGGCCACCTGGGCACACCAATGGCTCGTGTTCATCTGGGTGTTGACCAGAACCTCCAGGTCCTTTTCTGCTGGGCAGCTTTTCAGCCACTGTGCCCTGAGACTGTTGCGATGCGTGCGGTAATTTTGATCCAAGTGCAGGACTCAGCACTTCGCCTTATTGAATCCCATACCACTGGCCTTGGCCCATCAATCCAGCCTGTCCAGATCCCTCTGAACAGATTATAAGAAATAAAATATATAGTCAAAGCAACCAATTAATTAGTACTGTAATGAAAAATGTATTTTGTTACATATAATAAATTATAATTTCATCAGTATAACAATTACAATTTTTTGTCATTATGGTAGTGGCTGTTTAATGAATAATCTTCTATGCAGCAGGCTGTACTTTCAGAGTCATTGCTTTGTGTGGCTTTAATAAAACTTCCTCACTATTCCTAAGCATCGAGGGTTAAGTTATACCGTAATTTTAAGTAAAATGATGCAATACACTGATGAGGAGAAAATTTCTACTCTACATAAATATTTCATACTTGAGCAAGAAAGGACAACTATTTGGTATGTGTCTAAAACAACTCCAGTCTTTGTACAGTGTTCCATTACCTAAAGCTTAAGCAGATTCACAATTTTCCATTAATTTGCTCTTTTTTTTGAACTCTTGCAATGAAAAAAATATTTGATTTCCATTAGCGAATCCTAACTTTTTAACATCTTTACCCAGTGACAAACTGTGAGCTAATTAATGTAATTGAGTTTCTTCACCAAATGTTAAGTGCTGCCCACATTCTTCACTGTTTTAGGTCTATGCAACTATTGAATCCAGTGTAATAGCTACCATCAGCAAGGAACCTGGCTTGCATTGTAGGTACCAAAGATTCTGCCTTTTGCATAATATGACTGTTTTGATTTATTCAATTTTTACAGATAAGCTTTGACATTAAAAATATTATATTTTACATCACATGTGTAAACCAATAATACCACTCCATCTCACAGTTGTTTAGCTCGAATTGTGTATATTCATTTCAATTAAGCTTGTATTTCTAGCTGTGATTTTCTAAACATGTAAGCTGAGGTTTATTTACAGTAAAATACTACTCAAAATTAAATATTTTTTCATCAATATGCTTTAAACTTTCTGACATTTTTTATTATTTAGCATCAGTCCTCAATCCTTTTTTATTTGAATTGCATTTCTCTCAAGGACAAAGACCAATTTCTGTTTGTTCGTGGAATTGCTTATGGTCATAGATTTTACTGTAAAAATCTAATTTTTATAGTAGGATTTTTTATGCTAGGAGCAAGAAGGTATTACTTTTCCTTTGATTTTATTATAGTTTTCATGTAGATTTGAGACATGACAGAGCAACAGAATATAGTGAGAAGAAGGACTGAGGGAATGAAACATTCAGTAGGATTTGCTGATCTGTGAACTGACTGACTTTTGTTCACAGTAGATTCAATGAAGTGGTAATTATAATTGCATGAGATCCATTCTACAACAATGCACAGCAAAGGGAATGTTCTAAATTGCAGAATTGTTTGTAGAGTAGAAGTATGTCTGTGTTTTGATAGCTTAAACTACTGTCCTGATTGCCTTATGATAATTATTATCGTATCTATTAACTGTATTCTAAAAATAAATAATGATGTGGTGAAAGGGCAAGTAAATCTATAGATGTAATTATTGCATCTATAGAGACAATTATGTAAATTCTCTTATGCAAAGCCAATCATTTATTCTTATTGTATGGTTATCTGATGAATTGGAAGATTAGATGGTTATTATGCGCTACATTTGAGGCTTAATTACTTTTAAGTCATTAAAGTTACACACATACCTCTTAGGTCTTCACTGGCTGAAAAACACAGTTCTTAATATAATTTTATTCTTAGATCAAGTAAATTTGGATGAGGGAGGAGAACAATCTAGAGACAGCTCAAGACTCTTTAACAACTCATTTCTCTAACTGGACTGTAATTTAAGTTTTCTTGGTACTGTTTATCACAGTACAGACACATAAATAAAAAGAAATCTTGGTGAAGTATACAGACCAGCAAATGACAATGGCTTAGCCTTGGTATTGTTTGCACATCCACTTCTCCACTTTACTAACTTCAAATACACCTAGTCTGTATAAAGTTTTTGACACTTGAATTCACTGGGTCTTACAATTGTTGGGTTAACTCTAATTTTTATTTATTTAAAAGAGTGCTCATAACCTACTCATTAAATGGTCTGACAACCTTTTTGATTTACAAGCAGAAATATTCTATAATGTTTACGAACTGGAGAAAATGGGGTAAGTATAATCCTTTATTGAGTCTTTGTGTGTACACTGAAATTTACGCTGGAGGGAATTTCCTAGAGAAACTGTTCTGGGACTGCAGAAATACTATTTGTTTTTTTTGCCCTATGGGATACTAATTGCTTCCTGCAAATATCTCTGTCGGTTTTCTGACAATGTGGGAGTGTTGGGCATAATGATCTACTCGTCTCTTCTCATCTGAGGCGCAGAGAAACTGCTTGTAACTCAAAGTTTTTTACACCAGCTAAAAGTCTCATTTATAAAAACTAATCAATTCATATATATATGAGGTAAAATTAAACACTTTTGTCAATTCTTGCCTTGAACTCGTTGGATTCTGTAACGTTGGACAGTTTGATGAATTGAATAACCCAGAAAGTTATCAAATGAGGCTATATCTGTGTTCTGGAGTTCTTCTATTAGGGTGGTGCCGAGATACCACAGTGTTCGGATGATTTATTTGTGAGTTCTTTTAATCTAAATTGCACATGATTTGCACTTCATTTATGCCTGGTGCAGTTGGCATGTATCTGGAAATATTCGCACATAAGAATAGGTAATTCCAAAATCAGCTAGGGAGATCAGAAAGCATAAAACATTGTGGATTTACCAAATATTGAAGTTTTAGATTCACATTTACATTTTGCATCAAAAAAGATTCACACATGATAGACAGACATAGATATAATGAAAATAAACACTTAAAAATTAGCTCTAAAAATATTTACTGTCATCACTATGTAGAGTCATTGTGAGAGGAGTTAGAATTCTAAATCTACTTTTCACTAAGGGAAATAGCTTAGAAAAGTAACTCAAATGATTTGTAGTTGAGATCCAGACATCTGTCGAATGCTCTGCATCACTGCAGTAGAGACTATGCGTTGTATATGCTTCATTCTACAAAAATAATAATGTCTGACTTCAATTATTCCTTTCCATCTTTCTTTTTTTTTTTTAATGTCAAATAATGCAGAGTCAGCTGTTCAGCTTTATGCAGAGCTTCATGTTTTAATGAAAGTTGCATTTGCATAAAAGAGATTTATTTGCTTACTACAGGTTAGTTCAAATTCTAGTATGAACTTTAAAGGGCTTTGTTTATTTCATTGCAATGAAGGACATTCCAGGAATCACTTTTTCACTTGGCACAAATATCATGCTGCCTTCCTTAGTTTAGCATTTTGAGTCACAGCAAATGCTAATGGTGAATATGGTATTATAAATGCCACACAAAACTAAAAGGATGCAGAAGGAGAAAACTTTGTCTGTGTATGTGTATCATAATTTTCAGGATATTAGTGAAACCTTTGGCATTAGGTGAAGAAAACGTACCATGAAATAAGATTGAAACTATGTAATGGTTATCTGTCAATACTTCTCCAAGTCAGGCTCTAGCTACGGCCAAAATTCCATTTACCAGGATTTATGGAAATTGAACCAGTTTATCAGTTTTATGTGTAACATTACCAAATATTCGAAGTTCTTCCTAGAAAAATTTTTATTCAGTAAGGGCAAATGTCTGTCAGGGAAATTTGGCTAAAGAGTTAGTTCACAACCACCTTGCTGCAATGACTATATGCAAACTAACTAAAGACAGAACTGGAATCCAGGTGCTTTACAATCTACAGTAGTAGTAGCACAGATGACCTAACAGGGAGACATTGTGTCTTAACACATAAAGAGCATACTTCAGATGGGAGAACTAGTGTAGTGCTACTACAGGGGAAATAAAAATAGGAGACACTGTCAAATTTCCTCTATATTTAATTCCAAACTTTTGACTTTTAGACAAATAAAAGGCAGCACTAAAACCTTACAATGTTTCTATTCCCTTTGGAAAGACTTTCACCTCTAACTTTGCTGCTGTTTCATAATCCTGAGGGAGTACAAAGATTTTGATGCATCTGGTTCCCAAGTAGGGAAGTATTTTTTATGATATGTCCCCAGATTTTTATCTCATGCAAGGCAGGGAAAGACTTTGCTTTAACATGTTTTATAAATAATAACATAAGGAATTTACAGTGTTTGTATGTCCTAAACATGAAAGAGAGAAAGAGAAGAAGCATGAATAACACTGGTATTAAAATATGTTCTGCTTCCATAATGCTGCACATCTGTATGTGGAAACCTAGCAGCAGAGACTGAGAGTTTATGAAACTAAAATATGAGTATTTGAAGAACTGGGAAAATATATGATTTAGTTCTGGCAGTCAGTTGGAAAATTCCTTCTCTTTGGAACAGAATGAGCATTCTGCTTTAAGGGAAATTATTTTATAAGAGGTATTACTTTACACAAATTTGGTTTCTACGTGATAAACACCCTAGTGAGATTAGCCAGAAGCTGAGCAAATGAGAATTAATATTGGACACTGCTGTTGGTAACAGATTTCTGCTTCTTTTCATGGATGTAATGAATTTACAAGCTTCGCATTATGTGACAAACATGCAAACACCCTCCTCCACCAAAAAAAAACCCCTCTGTCAGGATAAAATATTTCATAAAGTTATTGTCTGTCTTCAAAACTCTTATGTTTATGCAAATTGATAACATGCAAAATTTTCTCACAGAGCTCAAAATGTTAGCATAGAAAATCCAAACAAATTCAAATCAATGTTTTAAAAGTGAAAAAAAACCTACATGGAGGAGTCCTTCAAAAGAAACGCTAGAGGGTCACTTTAATAAGGAGTGCAAAGCAGTAAGCTATCAGTATGGTAATTAAAATCAATGAGTGTCCATAACCATGCTTGGAGATGTGAAGAAGGTTAAAACTAATTAAAAATATCACAAAAGGTCTTTCTTTAACGATTGGAGAGATGTCTTGGTGGATAGCACTTTGCAACCTGATATCAAGGTCAAAACAGGTTCAAAGGAATAAAAGTCTGTTATAAAAAGTGTAATTTTTGTGCCCAGAGAGAATGAAAAAAAATAGACTGTTCAAACACAACTTTATGTAGCTGGCATTCAAATATCAGTTCTCTAAGCCTGTGGACCTATTTCTGCTAAAATAAATGAAAATATTTCTGTTTGACATAGAAGGCTGGGATCAGCCTGTTGTTTTCCTGTTGCAGAAGGTAATGCAATTATAAAAGCTAATTTAGATATTCGTTTTCTGGATTGAAAAGAACTGTGTTTTGGGACCACAGAACTATTGCAGAGGCCCTTATCTGCAACTCAGACAGGTTTGTCTGTGAGATTAAGGGCTTTTGCCCTTCTGTGTTTATGCTCTCTATTTTAGAGAAGTAAGAATATTAGGTACTGCATGCTCTGTTCATCATCACTGTAGAGAATAACCAGATAAGATTACACTTAATAAATAGTCGGAAATTTTAAAAAATATTCCTCCCAGGCCTTTTATTGCACTACTTAATGTGGGGATTGTGGTTTAAATTATTAAAAAAAAAAAATTATTGATAAGAGTAAGAGGTTAAATCTGGTGGATTAAACAGTTTGAAAGTATTTTTAATCCCATTGATTAAAGAGTAAAACTTTATTTCTTACTATAACCCTTTCAGTTAGGAACTATCTTGAAATCTTAGACTAATCATTTAATAATTGATAGCTTTCTCTTTATTACGTGTCTGAACTCCACATGTTTGGAAAAACTGAACACGGATCTTCTGTTTTATTTGAATTACAAAGCACCACTCAGACAGTAAATTCAAATTCTGTTTTCTACAGAAAGCCTAGGTCATATTCCGCTTGTTTCCTCTCCATCCCAACAGTGTAACAAAATGCATTCCTTCTCCAAGAAATCAGAGCACAGACCTGCTCCTCAAAAAATTACATCTACTAACTCCAGTCATAAGGGTAAGTTTTGCTGCTTTTTATTCTTGTTGACCTTACAGTCCACACAGCTAAGAGATTCACCTGTGGATCCAATTCCAGCCTGTGCATCACCTGAGCTGTTTACTATAGTCAAGGCAATTACAGCTGTGCAAACCCAGTGACGGCATTAGGGGGCACAGGTGCAAACAAGGGACTAATTTGGCCTGCAGAACTTGTATTATTGGTGATAATAGATGAGATGGAAGTGAGCCAACTTGATTCTCAAACCACAGACTGAGTATGCAGGACTGAGAAGAGTATCCAAATGTTTACTTAAATGGGAGAATACGCGATCAAAAAAAAACTTTCATAGACAATAAATATATTCCCAGTGACTTTCTTCTCTTTACTTACTTTCACAGAGTCATTTATAAAGTAGAAATGTACTTGATTGAATCAAGTGAAAATGCTAGTAGATTAATCCCATGTCAGGGAAGTACCAACAGTATTTTTAGACATATTATGGAATAAAGTAAGAAAGTGAAAGGCAGAAACAATTTTGTTTCCAGAAATGTGACTGGATATGCAATTTTTTCTCATGAAATAAAGAAAATTTAAGGGAGGGAGGGCTAAGTGTATTTTTATGAAGCGTGTTGATTCCATTATTTAAAGATAGTGAGTATTGCATATAGAGTTAAAGATAATTTAAAATGTCAAGAAAGGCTAGACAAAGAGCAACAATTGGAGGTGAAAGGAGAAACACTTTGGTGATATGTCATAATTTTGTGATACATTGATTGTTTCAATCTGTAAATATTTGCCTGGCACTATACTTGGAACAACACACCTTAATGAAACACCTATTGATTGCAGACAACTTGGGGTTTATTAATTAAATGCAGTCTTTTTTTTTTAATCTTTTAGTTCTTCTTTAAAAGCAATGCTCATAATATTTTGGTTTAGTATAGATATTGAATAAATATTTGCATTCTTTTTCTTTTTATTGCTCCTACTTTCTTATCTTTGAATTTACAAACACATGCTACAAGAAGGTTTAACTGTTCTTACTCTTTCTTTTCAAAATAACTAATAGTAAATTTTGCATTGATCAAATGAGACAGTCACATCTGAGAATTTAATCCTTTTTTCTTTCTTGTTCGTTTAACAGGTAAGTAGAAAATGTCTCTACATTGAAAAATCTTTATCTCGAATCCTGACTTTGCTTCATTGATGGTATTGATCAAATATTGTTAACCAAAGTTTCCAAATCATGGTGTGACTGAAATAATGTACTGCAAGGCAGTAATTACATTTGAATGAAGACAATTCCACAGAAATTCAGTTCAAATGTTACAAATGGGATGTGCATAGGCTAAATTTGTTTGGAATCCAACATTTATCTTATCTTGGGTCATTTAATTGATATTGCCATAAATTAAAACAATACTATAAGCACGAAATATTAGAGATAACCAATTATTGGCTGCAGCCTCAAATTAAAATATTTACTTCAAAGCAGTTCACCGAATGTGTCTCTGAAAATACTTGCTTATTTATTTTTTCATATGCTTTGTAGCACAATATAACTCTTATATCATATAGTTTGTTTTTCCAGTCAAACAAGTGTTATTAACAGGTGTGTCATAATTAAACTAATAAAGCAAGTTCTAAGGTATTAGAGTAATGAAAAATTATGAAGCAGTCCTTCATTACAGTGCAGTAACATGCCTGGAAAACTTCATAAGCAGGTGTTGTGTATGCTGTGCTCATATTAAAAGTATAATTTATGCATATTGGGGTATGCAATAATCTATATTCCTCTTGCTAATTCTAGCTAATTTGTTCTGTTTGAAGGAAGAAACAAAAAATCACGTTTCTTTTGGGCCTTTTTCTTCCAGCTTATTCTTTGGGGCTCTCAAGCAGAAGCAAATACTTTAGAAAAGACTAAGATGAGAAGGAGACAACCCTCACTTTTGAACTCCTGCCTTAATTAATGAAGCCATTCCCAGGTGGCTAAAGTAATAAAGTAATAAAATAGGTGGAAGTAGTTGGACTTTCAGTGGGTATGTTCTGGATGATTCAGGTTCTGTTAAATCTGAGGTTACCTTGTGTTGAGGTTACACTGAAACTAAGGTCTAAAAAAGACATTTCTGGGTATATTACCCAGGTGAGATAACCACTGGTTATTAGAAATAGCCAAAACGGTTTTAATTCCCAATCCAGGATCCAGCTAAGTTCGTTAAATGATTGTTATTCAGTTCAGTGTCTACTTGGTCATACTGGTAATTGAGATGATAGATAGATAGATAGATAGATAGATAGATAGATAGATAGATAGATAGATAGATTAGATAGATAGATTAGATAGATAGATTAGATAGATAGATAGATAGATTAGATAGATAGATAGATAGATAGATAGATAGATAGATAGATAGATAGATAGATAGATAGATAGATAGATAGATAGATAGATAGATAGATAGATTCTGAATTCTTCCTGAAAAATATTATCTACAATAGAAACATGGCAATGGACTCATAATGCTCAGTTCTGCCACCTGGTATGTCCCTTTATTGTTTACCCCCTTTGTAAGCTAGGAAAGACAGTGTTATGAAACTCTAGACTGTATGAATAAATACAGAATCTGCAAGAATCACAATCTGAGTTTATTTGAAGGCTTGAAGAATATAGAAGTATTGTTTCTGAATTCATCTCTCTCTCCTTCTGTCCATATCACCCACCAAATCTTCTAAAGGAATATATTATAAAGAGGGTGTATTTTTACCCTTTGTTCATTACAAAGAGGATCTTACTGATTGCCTTAATGAATTTGGTGATATTTCCAATGTGCCTGATTCTAACCTAGATAATTGATTAATGCTTGGTGCAGTTGGCATGTATCTGAAAATACTGACATAGTCCCAAGCTACCGACTAAGGTAGCTTGACTTACTCATTCACTTCTTGTGACATAGATATTTTATTTTTTCATGATGCTAAACACAAAGTTAATTCTAGACTTCCAGCTAATGTCTAACACATTTTCAGCTTACTCTATTGGAAGCAGTAAAAAAAACCACCCTGCATTTGATAACTTATTTTCAAGTATCAAAGTTTTCACAAGCCAAGTTTTTCTGCCATTTTGCAGAGGGAAATAACTACTATGACAGAACTTTAGAAAGGGTTTTTCTGTATACCCACAGAAAATCGTTTATCATTTCTGGAATGATAAACATGACAATACAAAGAATTCAACAAAGGACAAGGATAGGAACAAATTTGAGATGTAACTTCGCTTCACTGAAGACTCTAAAGAAGTTGACTTAATTTCTATACATATATAATGAGGAAAAAAAGGAGTTAAATTTCACCTTCTATTTCAAAGAGGAGGAAAGCACATTAATACAAAAAGATATGGCTCTTGACACTGCTTTCTTCAGTTAAAAATCTTTAAAAAAGAGCATATGACATAGGTAACCCAGGACAATACACTCACATCAAAAACAATCAAGAAATATGTTTGTCAAAACAGACTGTGTAAGTTGTATAACATGACTAAATCCTAGTGATGATTCCAATTTTAGCAATACGTGGCACTTCTGAAAGAAAACATAACACCAAATTTCAAAAAAGTAAAAGATGGTGCTCTATTTTTATCCTCTAACCTTTTGTACTGTAAATTTTCTACTTCAAAAATATACTGTTGCCTTAAAGTGTTTAGCTTAATTAGGAAGGGTGAATGTATTAGGTTGAACTGCACTGTAGTTAGAGGATGTTATTAATCCTCCTCAATCCATCACTTTAAACAAGAGAGGAGAAAAAGTAGCAAGAACTATTTGTGAAAAGGACTTTTCTGTGTTTATTGGAAAAATATAGACTTGTGAAAAGGAATGAAAAAGGTAAATAAAATTAATGTTTTATAAGCATACCTTACAGAGAAGCAAAGCTAACTTCATATGGTTGTGCACAATGTAAGTGAAAGACACAGAAGAGTTGTCAAGAGAGCCATATGTAGATTTTTAATGAGCAGAATTACATGATGTTAAATAAAATTGTATGAATTTTAAGCAAAGGAAATGAAAACTTAGCTTCAAAGATACTCATACAATGGCACGTGTGTAACCGATACCTGAGTCACCCTGTACCATAACAGCAATTTTTATATAAATTCCAACTACATTAAACATGAAAAAAAATAATTTTGTAATTTCTTTGCTTTAAATTTCAAAGAACGGAAGAAGTATCCTTTCTTTAATCTGGCAAGGATGTGAAAATTATTTTTATTTATCATTTCATACTGATGGAAAAAATTTGGTTTTCTGGTGAGACTGGTGAACAGGAGAACCAGAGAAGGAAAGTAAACTGGAATCTTTGGAATTGGTTAATACTTAAATATTCACTACTTCCCCTTGATCTCTCTACAGGAAAACAGAAGCTCCAACTCACACTGCAATGCTTGTAACCAATCACAATCTTTTTGACAATCTCTATAGGAATTCTATTACTGAAGGATGCCTATTGATATGACAACACTGTGACTCCCTGAGGCATCTAGGGTATTTTTGACTGAATTTTATTTCCTCATCTGTATTTCTTTTACTACATTTCCTTTGTGAAACTGGGGTTATTCATGTTAACATTCCCATTCTGACACAGCAGGGTCAGTTTCATTTGGGGTTATAGGATTACTGAACTAGCATGTTCATTTCATTTGTCTGTGGCATCTTTTATCAACATATCAATTTTCCTAATTAAGGAAAAGCTCAGTAAACTTATTTCATACCTGTTCACTGGAAAAATTAACTAGCTGTCAGGTCCTTGGGTTTATGCACTTTTTAATTGCAGTTTAAGCTTTCCTGTTATCTTGTAATTCTATTAAACAGCTTATTGACAGCATTTTAAAGCTGAAATAGGAATTTTCTTGCCTTGCCTTGTCTTCTCCTGCTTTGAGGAAGGAAATATGATTACCCTATGAAAGGAATAATCTGACAGACAAATTATGCAAAATAAGATGCTTTTCATCTGGCAGATGCAAAAGAGTAATACTGCACCTTTTGTTGTCAGCTTCTCTAAGAATTGGAGTAAAGCTTCTAAGTTTGACAAGTTCTGCTTTACTACTATGTAGATACCTAGTCAGATATGAGAAACCAGCTCAAAAGTGTTTCACTAGTTCTCTTTTTGAGGATTAATTTGGGATCAATAAATCAATATTTATTTTAATATATTTTTATGTATTTCTAATACATAAATAAATAAACAAGCAACTATATATATATAGTCTGACATCTGTCTTCTGTGAGATGCTTTATTGCACAGGGAAGATCAAAATGCACGTATTGCTCACATTTTCATTAAGGATAGCCTGACAGAGGGAAAAATACCTGAAATATACCTCTGTCATATAAGACCCATGAATTGATAAATTGACGGTCATGAAAATAAACTGATTGTGTTGAACAATTCCACTAAATGTAGGACAAGGAATTCCCACTGCTGTCTAAAACAACAATATGCACAAGAAAGCCTTTTTTTCCCCCATTCAATCATTTGATTTAAATAGGTGTTTTCAACAGCTAACATACACATATGAAAACTTAAATGCAAACAAAAACATTTCCTTAGCATAAGCAATTTGGACTTTAGGATTTATGAGCCTGTAATCACCTTATGAGTTATGGTCCATTAGCACCTACACTAAATTCTTTGAGTGTGGTCTAAGACTTCGTAATAGAAGGTTTAAGGCATATTCTTATCTGTACATGAAACTAGGTTTTTGTACAATAATGTAGCAAATATTACCATAACAAACAAAATAACTAATATCTTCAATCAGCGAGAAATCTTTTGAAGATTTTTTCCCCCTTTGGTGTAAGGTAAAAGTCTATATTACCCTGTTCCTTCTAATGATTTTAGAGTAAACCATAAAGAGCAATCTGTCCATTCACTGACAGCTGAAGTGGAAACCTTTGAATCTTATACCGGAATGGAATACAAATGCTGAATCCAATTAATAGTTCTATGTGCTCAATGTCTGTTTCTAATCTTTTATGACAGCTGGTACCTGACAGTGAGTTATTTTACCTAGTCTCTGCTTCACTAGCTGTTCAATAAGCCTTTTCATGGAATCAAGATTTGCTGAGTAATACAGTTCTCCTATCTTGGCTTCTTATTCTACAATAGAATTGAGTTGAAACTATTTCTATTTCTATCAATACCATAGAGATTTGAAAAGAAATAATTGTATTGTGGCTGAAATACTTGTAGAAAGTCACTTGTAGGGTAAAAATAAGTTTAGGCAGTCAAAACTCCTACAACACAATTACACATATCACAAGCAAGAGGGAATGCGAGGAAAAAAAAAAAGGAAAAGAAAGCCAGCTTCATTTCTCTAAGTCACAGTGATGGGAATTGCAGAAAAGTAAGTACTGCAACTACAAGTACAAAAACAGACTATCCTGAGGGGTTAGAGAAGAACGGCCTAAATAGGAAGTGCTTGAATATGTGCTCTGTTTTCCAAAAAGTTCAGCTCCCGCTGAGGTTACTAAAAGCTATGAAGTTGCTTAACACTTTTTAAAAACCAGTCAGTTGTTTTTCCTGTTAATTATGACTACCAAAGCATCTTGTCTATTGCAATTATACCCTGTAGTATAGTCAGATCACAAAACATATGACGGTTTTCCCTATTTCCATATATCAGTAGTGGTGGCAACAGGAACAGAATTTACAACACTGTCAAACATACAGCAGTGCTCATGAGCAGATTTTAAAGTGTTTTACAAAGCGACAGAATCCTCTGAATATCTAAATACTGTGGAAACAACAGCTTGGTTGTGTTCTGTTGAAACAGCTGTCTGCATCTGTAGTGTGCTTTGCTCTTGATTTTTAAAACTGTTAAACACAGTGATAAGTGGCTTTGCTTCTCCCTGTTGCCTCTGCTAGAGCACAACAGGTTAGTAAATTTTGCTGAAAAAGACAGAAGAATCTTCCCTCAATCACTCAATAAAGGAATAATAAGGAAACAATTTCCACAAATAAATGAGTAGGCTCCCTTAAGTCAGTTTCTGCTCCCAGTTTCCTAGGGGTAAAGCTATGGATATGGATACAACCATGTAGGATATAACAAAATACACCAAAATATCAGAATACTCATCAGCAGTACATATTAAAAATGTAAACTCAAAAGAAATAGTAGTTAGTTCTAAACTAGGTACATAAGAGCATGTTCGGAAAGCTGATTTTAAAACCAGTGATGCAGAGAAAAGTATGGTAGCAGCCATGGTGTGTGTAGCAAGAAATGCAAACAAGCCTAACCTTTTTGCAGGAGAAATTGATATAAAATCTAGATTGCAAAGATCTTTTAGTTGTTGTAGGAAAATATAAGGGGAAGCAAAGCTCCTATAAGGTTATGTTTATGCAATAAATAAATAAAAATGTGCTGAGAAGGAACAAACAAGGTGACTGACTGGAAATAGGATGAATTTACACAACTGACCAAACATCTCCTTAAATTCTTGAGTGACTATGCTTGAAATACAATGTCCCACTAGAACGCACTTATTTGGCTTTTGGGTTGAAGCGAATCTGCACCTGGTTACTAAGGCTATGCCTATACTAAAAATAGCATTGCCACAGAAAGTTTCTGGGCCCTGGAACATGATCCTCTGTTCAGCTCTTAGAATATACTTTTCGGCTGTGCTAGCCAGTGCTTCCAGGGACTAGTGTTAATGAGCTTTTTGCATGTGTGTACCCTGATTCTGAGACTAAGAAAGTTTTCTATCATAGAATGCGACAACATTTGAAATAGTATTGGTGTTGGGAGGTCTAATTTCAGGTCTGCCTTCAATTTTGTAGATGTATTCAATCTTGTAGATGCATTCAACCCCAGTACTAGATATTGTTGTGATATCCAGTAAGAAATTAAAAGAGTTTCTTAACCACTGAAGACCTGTTTCTTATGCAGATTATATTGAGTATCATAGACCAAAATAAAATTACTCTGATCCATAACACACTTGCCCATACCAGGAAAAGGTTAAATTATATGCAGATCCTCATGAATTACAGATTGCCATAGATTAGGTGGATGTGTAGCCTCAGAAGCTCTACATTGGAGTCACCGGGCAGGAAGACATTGGAAACTGGCTATGTGTACCTGACATCCAGTTTTTATGAGTAGTTTCAGATGGAGAAAACTGATTTTCAAAAGCATTCTCTGAAGATATCATGTACATGTGCAACCAGCCTCAGAGACCTAACAGTAAGGCTGTCTTACAAAGCAGTTGTTACAAATGCTAGTGGAAAAGTATCTAAAATAGCTGTTAGATAAATGTTGACATTCTCACTGAACATTTTTATTGTTTCTCTTTGGAAATAATTCCTTTACTAATTACTACTTTTACATTACTAAGAAGGCGTCAATGTTACTTCCACAGGTAACATTTGCACAATTATAGTATTTATAACTTTGAGTTCTTTAAATAACTTTAAAGTTTTGTGCATAATTGTAAACCTAAAAAAAAAAAAAAAAAAGAAAAAAAAAAGGAACTTGGCNACTGAGTTAATTAACATCCAGATGGAAATTATAAAAAAAAAAAAAAAAAAAAAGGAAAAAAAAAAGGTACTTGGCAGCAACAGAAGTAAGTAAAGAAACTGCATAATTTTAAATTTACTATAGTATGTAAATCAAAGCATATGTTTGTGCTTGGTTTAAAAATACCGATGGTTACCCTTGCTATGAACTCTATGAACTGTCTCACTCTGAAATCACTGATGTTCAATTACCTTTAATGAGTATTTATTAAAGTTTACCCACATTGCTATTTTATAACAGGAGGCGCTGATTTGCTATAATCTAATGATACAAAATCATGGAGCAGATCCTCCTGGAAACTGTGCTAGGCACATGGAAAATAAGGAGGTGATTTGTGGCAGCCAGCATGGCTTCACTAAGGGCAAACTGTACCTGACACATTTGGTGGCCTTCTACAACAGGGTTCCAGCAATGGTGAATAAGAGAGCAGTTGTAGCCACCATACCTCAAGGCATCTTTGTCCCTAAACTGTGAAGACACAGATTTGGCAGATGGATTGATCAGTGGATAAAGAATTGGTTGGACGGTCACTCTCAAAGAGTTGTGGTATCCAAGCACAGACCGGTGATGAGTGGTGTTCCTCAGGGGTCGGTATTGGGACTGGTGCTGTTTAGGATCTCTTTCAGCAGCACGGACAGTGAGATTGAGTGCATCCTCAGCAAGCTTGCCAACAACACCAAGTTATGTGGCACGCTCAACTCACTGGAGGGAAAGAATGCCATCCAGAGGGACCCTGTCGAGCTTGGAATATGGGCCTACGCAAACCTCATGAAGTTCAATAAGCACAAGTGCAAGACTCTGCAAATGGTTCAGGGCAATCCCAAACACAAATACAGGCTGGATGGAAAATGGATTAACAGTAGCCCTGCAGAGAAGGACAGGGATGTTAGTTGACAAAAAGTGCAATATGACCTAATAATTTCTGTTTGTAGCCCAGAAAGACAACTGTATCCTGGGCTGCAGCAGAAGAGTAGTGGCCACCAGTGGGTGATTCTCCCCCACTACTCTGCTTTCATGAAACTCCAGCTGCATACTGGGTTCAGTTCTGGGACCCCTGACATAAGAAGGGAAGGACATAGATCTGCTAGAGTGAGTCCAAAGGAGACTCATTAAGGCAATCAGAGGACTGGAGCACCTTTCCTGTGAAGACAGGCTGAGACAATTGAAGCAGTTCAGCAAGGAGAAAAGAAGGCTCAGGGAGACCTTATAGTAGTATCTAAAGGAGCCCTGTAAGAGAGCTGGAGAGAGACTTTTAACAAGGGCATGTAGTGATAGGACAAGGGGCTATGGCTCCAAACTGAAAGGGGGTAAGTTCAGGTGAGATAATAGGAAGAATTCTCTAGTGTGAGGGTGATGAGGCACTACAACAGATAGCCCAGAAAACACTGTGGATGTCCCACCTCTGTAGTTGTTCAAGGCTGGGTTGGATGGTGTGGGAAATGACATGCTTTATGTGGGGTGGAAAAAGTCCTGTCAGAAATGGACTNGATCTGGAGACCTTATAGTAGTATCTAAAGGAGCCCTGTAAGAGAGCTGGAGAGAGACTTTTAACAAGGGCATGTAGTGATAGGACAAGGGGCTATGGCTCCAAACTGAAAGGGGGTAAGTTCAGGTGAGATAATAGGAAGAATTCTCTAGTGTGAGGGTGATGAGGCACTACAACAGATAGCCCAGAAAACACTGTGGATGTCCCACCTCTGTAGTTGTTCAAGGCTGGGTTGGATGGTGTGGGAAATGACATGCTTTATGTGGGGTGGAAAAAGTCCTGTCAGAAATGGACTAGTAAAGAGAATGAAGAGAACAGCCTAAATGTTGTAAAATCAGAAGTTTTTAATGTTTAACATGTTTCAATATGGCTTTTTTGTAAGTTTTTTGCTAAGTCACAACTTCTTCTTCCCAAAATACTTCTAGAAAACTGCTATCTCTCTTAGGAATGTGCTGGGAAGATATCTAGAAGTTTTCTTATTGGCCTTTATTAACCCTTTCCTATTGGATGTTAACCCTTACTTGTTATTGGTGGATTCTGTAAACTTTCAGGGGTTTCTATTGGTGTTTTTCTGATTCCCCTGAAGCCTATATATGACCCTTAACCACAATAAACTCTCTCTCTCGCTCGCCTCTCTTCTCTGGTCTGTGTGGGTCTGTGCTGGGCTCCCTGGGGCTAGGTGGAAATGGGGCATTCACCCACCCAGGTTATGAGCTGATCACTCAAACTTGTGGTGCCCCTTTTATTCCAAACCACTGCCGCAGGATGGGGCTTTAAGCAAACTTTTCTAGTGGAAGGTGTCCCGGCACATGGCTGGGGTATTGGAATTACATGATAGTTAAAGTCTCTTCCAATCCAAAAAATTCTATTATTCTATGTGATTCTACATGTGAACTTCTTTTAGATAAATACAAGGATATGCAGAAAGTGTAATTTCCTAAATTTGGTAACTACAAAGAGGATACTACTTCCAGGTACCTGTGTTCCTATCAACTGGCTGAATTTATCCTGTGGCCAAAATGATTTCTGCAACACAACACAGATCTGAAAGCCAGGCTATATGTACAGTCTCTCACAGCCACAACTGGCCCTACTCTGGTCAAATGTTATATGAATCACTGAGTCCTCAATGGTCTTCCAGTCCTAGGATCAAGAACAGCAGAATTGTATATAAAATTTCCAACATAAAAGTATTTTAAAATTTCCAAAAAACCCATATTTTTTCTTATGGTGAAAAAAAGATGGATTTTTTTTTTTTAAATTTTTTTTACAGGTTGACCTTCCATTTCATGCAAAGTAAGAAAATTTTTCTAGTCACACTTTAACAGTAGAAACACTCCTCTAAAAATAGGCAAAAGCAAAAAAATGCCTCAATATCAGAAGTGCATTTATAGTGTGGAAAACTACAAAGCTAAATATCAGTGGCACTGGGTACATTTCTTGACTTTTTAAAAAGAAATAGAAAAATATTGCTATTTTAACTGAAACTTGTTCAGGAGTTGGTCTGCTTTCCAAAGATGAATGAAGTTTATCTGCACATTCATGTGAAATATACCAGGCATTGCAGATTACAATGCAAAGTCAGGTTCCTACTAGCACTTTATACAGGACATTACTTCTTTCAGTCTCTCATTTTAGTTTCCACATTTCAAGCTGAGTTTTTGAACCACTAGATGTAATTATGAGTCCCACTGTGACAAATGTGTGTCTGTTTCTGATTAGAAGAACATTACTGATAAAATGAGGTTAAAATCAGACTAATAATCTCTGAAGATGTAAATATTTCATATTGTATGAGAAGCATTCTTCATTCCAGCTTGACTTTTGTCTTGATGTGAAACTGTGTCAAATTCCTCTACAACTTTTAATAAAACAATTTTGTGATTAAGTTTTTGTCTGAAGAAAATAGCAGTATATTTTAATGTTTAAAGTTTTAAATTACACACTAAGCCAAAGCAACCCAGGAGAAGCACTTTACTGTGTTAACTCCATGATAACATAATTAGTGAGTGAATCAATTCTTAATGTGATCTTACCACTACTCCACTTTCATAAATTACTGAATTGCTTAATAAATCTCCATTGAGTTGTTTAACCACTTTTCAGGCAAATTTAACTGATACATGATGATTTTTTTATTTAGCTTTTATAGTCTTTTTTCCGCAATTAAGGATGATTGTACATTATTTGATTTTATGCTATTATTTACATAACTATATTGTTATTTGAATATGTGTTAGATATACAGGGGACTACTGATCCCTGAAATAGATCTATTTATTACATATATCACTTAAAGCACAGTAGTAAACATTCATTTTGCATGTAAATGCAATAGACCAGAGAGTTAAGAGTTTTCATATTTTGACTTTTATATTTAGGATCTCTAAATTTGAGGTTCTCTCACTGAGTACTTAAAAAGCATAAGATGTTTTGTTACTCTGTGTATCTGTGGAAAACTGAGCCACAGCTGACTAAGTTTCATCTGCATTTCATTTGACGTCCCTTGGATATATTTATCCAAGAAAATTTTCTAAACATGGTCATTGATACAGTTTAACTATTAATCTGCTCCAATGTTAACTTGCTTGCTAATTTGCATTAGATCAAATCAATGGTCAGAAATAACAGAACCATTTTACAGGAAAAGAACTGCTGGAAAAAAAAATAAATTCAATGTATGAATAGTAAAATACAACAATCCAGTCTGAAGCAGCAACAATTTGGTTTCTTTTGGTCTCAGAACAATAATAATAAAAAAATGCAGCATTAATAGATGAGGGAGAAAAGACTGTGTTCTTTAGTTTGAACTATTTGTTTCTGAGAATCCTGTTACTCATTTTACCTTACTTATCTTCATCTAGACTTGGAATCCCTGATTTCAGACTAAAGACACAAAGCAACTGAGATACAATTAAGTCAGTAGAATTAGCATTTTAGATAAAGTAATGCTCCTTCAGAAGATTCTGAAATTTCCCAATCAGGTATCGTCAAGATTTCTCATAAGAGGTTTTTTAAAAAATCCATGATTAGAAGTTTGAGAGTCAGAGACTAAACTAAAACCACTTTTACCCTCAAAGTTTTCTGCTAAAATACAAGCAAACAAACCCTGAATATAAATGATTCTTTTACAAAATAAATGTTAACCCTTATCTTCATCTAGAAATCCATCTCAATCTTACCTAAAATGAAACTATTGCTGCAACAAAATTGATAATCTGATAAAAAATCCAATACTAGAGCAGTGTTATTTTATTGGTCAATTTACTTTTAAAGAATATGATTCTTTACTTTCATAATCATTTTAATCTGCATATATTAGAATGGAATTTTTACTCTTCAACTCTAGTTTCTGTTTTATGGTCTTTTACTCATAAACACTGAAGTGTAAGTATCCATAAAATAGCTATGATTTTATACAAACAGCTTCAATTGCAGCATTTGAAGCAGTCTTAATAAGACAGACTAAAATCATAGGAATGTGCAAAACTATGAAAATCTTCCAAATATTTTAATTTGAAAAAAAATGCAATCATTGAAGCATTCAGAAAAAGTTGAAAATCTGAAAGAAGTATTTAAATAGGGTTAGTTTTAGTTGTTTTTTCTTTTTTTGGAGGGGTGGTTTGTGTGGTTAGCATTCCATCACTAATAATAACTATATTATCATACAAATAGTTTTCCTTACCTTTGTGAAATGTGCACTTAGAATAATGAAATGAAAAAAAAAAATCATAATTGGGAACCCTATAACTATAGAACTTTTTCTTTAAAAAATAAAGTTTTTGTGATTTGTGGAACTATGCAAATATCTACCTTACTCCTTGAATTTCTTCTTTTGAGTCAAGGAGACTGTTTTATCTGTAGTGGATCATACAAAACTTACCTTTACTTCAAATTTAAGTACATATTTAAGTTTGAACATGGTTATATTATGTTTCACTTCCATGTTTTCAAGAACAATTTCATGAAGTTCAAGAAATATTTTCTTGAACTTTTGTGAACCCTTGAAGCTGAATTCACATCATAAGTCAGATAATAGCAATAAACCTGAAGTGAATTTGAAAGACAAAATCACTTGGGTATGCTATTGTGACTGTTTGTATATAAAGCTTCAGGCCCATGAAAATTACTTCTGTCCTATTGATAAATTTAACATCTTCTCTATGGAAATAATGAAAGCTGGTAAGTAGCTCATTGAATGCTAGATTATGTCCAAACATGAGCAAACACCTCCGGGAAGAGAAAATATTATGATACTGTCCAAGACAGAAACTTTGATGATAGAAATAAATATTTGATGCAAAATTCAACTTTTACCTTCCTAATGTTAAAAGTAATGTATCAGTAGATTATACAGATATTTCCAAAAGCTTTAGATTATTTCAATTAAATTACATAAATGGTAAGAAGGATTACACTACAAGGTAGCCCACGTTTCCACAATCAGGTCATTTACTGAGTAAACGGTAATTATCACAATAGTCATTAAAAAGGTTTTGTGATATTAATTCCATTCTTCTTAATCCAAGACAGATAAAAGAAAGAAGTTTTATACATATGTGGATTTAAGGAAAATTAGATACCAATACCTTAAAGTCAGATCTCATTTGGACTGCCAGCAACCTTGTAAATGTCAACAGGGACAAAAGCAAAGTCCTGCCCCAGGGAAGAAAGATCTCCTTGCAGCAAAATAGGCAGGAGATTGCCTGGTTAGAGAAGAACCCTGCAGAAAAGGCCTGTGGGACAGTGCTGAATGTGAGCCAGCAATGTGCCATGACAGCAGAAAAGCTCAAGAGCCTCCCAGGCTGTGTGAACAGAAACACAACCAGTAGATCAAGGCAAGTGATCACCCACCTTTCCACTCAGCACTTGGCAGATCCATTCTAGATGCTGTACCCTGTTTTGGGCTGCCCAATACAAGATGGGCAACTACAAACTGGAGTGAGTTCAGCAAAAGCCACCAAGATGACCAGAGCTGGAGCACTTGCTTAGTGAGCAGAGTATGGGATCCATTCAGCCTGGAGAAAAGATGCCTGCAGGGAACCCCGCAGCATCCAGTGTTCATGGGGATGTTCCCAAGAAGACAAGAGTCAAGCTGTTCACAGCAGTGCTTGGTGAAAGGATGAGTGATGACAGGCATAAAGAGAAAGAAGAGAACTAAATATAAAACCAATCTTTTAGCTATCAGAACAGTCAAGTACTGGAGAAAAGAGAAGTTTTGCAGTATGCATCCTTGGAAGTTTTCAAGACCCAACTGGATACAGCCCTTAGCAACTTGGTTTGATCTCAGAAGTGATCCTTCTTTGAGCAGAAAGTTGCCCTTCCAAAATTGAATTATATTACTCCAAGATTTCAAGCCAGAGAACTAACCTAATTTATGTTCAGGACTAGAAAGCAATCCTATATAAAATAGACTACTAATCTAGACAATTTTTTCTTTAGTAACCAAAGAAATGTATCGGTTATTCATGCACAAAACAATTTTTAAAGCTATGTGCAATTTGAAGAGGTTCAGTGAGTCCATTTGCCTTGAATAAATATTGTAAAATCAGATATTTGGTCAAATTTTTTAATATCTTCCCATTTCTTGTCTTGGAGGTAAAAGAACTCCCTACTGTTTCTTTGGCAATACTTGACAGTAGAGTACAGTGTGATTTAGATTTTCAGTTTCATCTGAAAAAAGCCCTAAACACTAAATTTGATCAAAATATAACTCTACAGAGGCCTGATTTCTGCATCCATAGGTGATGTGAAGAAAAGTTCTTAACTAGTATGTTGTCAAAAAGTGAACTGTATGTAGTATAGAGAATAATAGAAAAAAATTAAATTCAATGTCATGTAAGAATGAGATACAGAACTTTGCTTCAGGAGTGTTCCCTTTTATGCTCCTATTCAATATTGAAAGAACATGGCTGAAATTCTCCTTCTATCCTGTTGTAGGCAAAGAAGTAACTTGCATTGTGAATGCAAACAGATGACAAGTAATTATATGTGTGGATGAGTGAATTTCTGAATTCTAAAGCAGAAACCTCATACTTGCTAGCTGAAATGGGTACAGGCTGGCTGTGTTGTTGGTACATTTGGACTGAACAATACTGGTATGTCCTGAACCACTAATTAGGAAGGTGACCACATATAATGCTTCTGTATGTTGACTACTTACAATAGAAAAACTTGATGTTTGAGGCCAAAAAACCTAGTAAACTCAGAGGAAAGATCCCAGAAATCAGAGGAAAGATTCCAGATATCAGATCCCAGAGACCTGTATGGACATAAAAGTCAGGGGATTCCAGAGACCTTAGCCAGTGTAACCAGTACCACTGTAATGTCTATACAGAGCAGCCTTCCTGCAGGGAAGGGAAGCTGAGACATAGCAAACACAGTGCTGTGGTCTAGTGAATGAGTGTGCAAGGCAAATAAGTGGGGTGAAAGCTCTAATCTTTTTGATTCCCATTATCCAAATCTACTATGAATTGTCAACTATTCTGCCTTTACTGTGTTTTTTTATTTCTAAGTAATTATGGAATAAATATTAAAGTAAAATTATGGAAATATTGTTCAAGACTACTCATGATTTTGAGTGAAAGTTATAAAGTGTATGAATTCATTGTGTTAAAATACAAGAGTTTAAAACTAAAGAATTTTGTTTCCTGTTCACTCTCTGTTGTTAGCTAGAAAAGGTAGAATTGCTAGCACTTAAGAAATTCAGGGGAAAAAAAATTCTTGCTTTGTCATTCAGTTTCCTCAGCAAATTCAATAGTTTTTTCTATACAACAAATTTCACTATTTAATCTGCTTAGTCAACTTCTGTTTTGCCAAATGTTTCTGTAGATTTGTATGCAGTAGAATGGCAGTATCTATCCATCTATCTGAAAAACAGAAAAAATGTAATTGAAAGGAAGAATTTAAGACAGTTATACAAGAACTACTTCATTTAACTTCAAAATAGAATTTACACTGTGTTAGAATGGATCATTATTTTCTCTAAAGAGATGACTAATATGAACTTCTTTATGACTACATATAACTCCTCATAGAAGAAAACTACTCTTGTTAAATGACATTTAAACACTTTTCTAAGATGTTTATATCTTCTTAAGGCAATAATATTTTAAAAGTTTGACAGGGACTGTAGATGTACCTCACAGAGGTGTCTGCAAGACTAATTTCATGTTTCAAATAGTGTTATTAGACTACAAATAAGGTGCAACTCTTCTCTTTGCATGGATATTCATCATTAATTTTACAGAATATTATAGAACCATCCTGACTGATGTGGAACTTACCCCTAAACTGAAACCAGATGAACAAATTTTGTTATGATATTCTATTTTGTTTTAATATTGATTTAAATTTAAATACAGTGCCTTCATGCACAAGCTTAATGCTGTAAGCTATGTTGGATTTCTCTATTTTCAACATACAGGGATAAATAGATGATGTGATAGAGAATAAACTTGCTGATGGAACTTGGGCTAGCCATTCAAATGTCCAACAGAAAATATTGTGGGACCAAATTCTGAACACCTAAGACAAAAATAGTTTTCTTCAAGTTGTCTTAGGTGAAGGAGAACAATTGGAATACTTTTGAGAGTAAAGTGACACTATTGTGATTCAAGGTAGAACATTCATTTTTTGAATGTAAATTTGAAGTGTTTAAATGTTTGATGGAAGGGAAAAAAAGAAAAAGACCTGGATAAAAAAACAGGTAAGGTTGATAACGTGGCAAATACTACTCAGCAATAGTAAAAAGTTCCCTTGGAATGTAAAATAACAGTGTAGTGGCAAGGACCTTTTCCACAGACCTTGTCTCCCTGGTCTTTAGGGAAGATTCATCTGTCTTTAAGCTTTTGAGGTCTTGTATTAATTCAGTAGAAGGACCAGTCAGCTCTCACTTCCACCTCCACTACCCTCACATATATTTGAAATTCTTCCTTTTAAAATAACCATTTGATCCAAGCCCTCTGTCTCCTGAACACTCACTAAAGCAAACAGTATGTTTTGGGAGCAGTATCACCTGACCCTCTGCTGCTGAATTTTATGCAGAACGTGTCTTTGGCTGTTGTTACTTAAACTTGATCTGTTTCCTTTCGTTTCTTTCTGTGATTTAGGTGTACCCTATTGGGTGAACACATATACTGGATTATGGTCTCAGTAGGATATGAACATAGTGATACCTAATTTTTTAAATCCTAACTCAGGTAGGAATAAAAAAAACACCAACATATTCAGCCCTTTTTAAAAGGCCATATCTCTAAGGTAGCGTTATACAAAAGATATAACAACTGCATATTCTGAAACATTTAGACCGTTGGGGGACAGTTGCTATTCAGTGTTTTGTTGTTGTTGTTTTCTGTTGTCCATTTTTCCCTTTGTTTTCTGAACTATTTTGGGAACTATTTTGTTGTACTGTGCTCAAAAGTGTGAACTAAATGGCACTTTGCATGCTTACATGGGATTTTTGCACCTCTCCCTAAATGACTTTGCTCTCTAGAAAATAAAGTATGCAATATGCAAATTTATTCCTATAAAACAAGTCTCTGGATTGTACTGCTAGGGTTATAAACCTGCAGCTATGTACTGTGTTGCTCAGTTTCTGGGACTTCTTTTACAATAAATGGTGAAAAATATCCAGTCATCATCATCTTTATCCAATAAAGGTTCAAGGTCTCATTTTCCATAATGGAGGAAGAACAGGAAGACAATATTTTCTCTTTCTATAAAATCTGTTCACTGTATAAAAATTAGAAAAAAATTCAATACTTTATTAGACTTAATGTGATTTAGTAGCTGAAGTGATTCAGGCATGTTCTGGGAAGAAGAGATATTAGGTTTTGATGACTATACTCAGGCTTTTGATATTAAGTAGTCATTGAATAAGATAAATATGCAATTTTTGATGTCAAAGAAGAGAGTCTCGTGTTCTCATTAAAAAGAAAAACTATTAAGTTCTAATCATATTCAATTTTTCTTGCTCCGCAGATAGGAAAATCTAGAATTATTTTCAGTAAGCCTATGATCTGATGGATAGAGTATAACTTTGCTTTGTTGGAGGTAGGAGGGAAGAGAAAGGAAAGGAAGATATGCAACTTCATTCCCCCAGGCGGAAAAGATAGATGATTATGGATAAAAATAGTTCAAACTAGCTTTCTCCTGTAGTCATATTTCAAAAATCACCGATAGTACCACTGCATTGTTCAAGCAATTTTTTTTTTCTCTTGGAGTGTAAGAATTCAAGAGTTCAATGGGATTAATATTTCAGCAAGTCCAGCAATTTTTAAATTTTTTTGTCATCCTTAAATATGAGAAATTAATTGAAGATGGCAGATAAACTATGAATAACTATCTTTTGAACTTTAAGACAGAATTATAACAAACCAGAAATACCCTGTAGTTTTTGTACTGGAATGCTTCTGGAGCCAGTCAGGAATAACATAGATTTCAAATTGGAAGCTCTGGACAAAAATGGTCAGTCTTTGGGTGTTCAGGTAGTTCGTCTGATCCTAGGTGGTTTGGCCAAGGCTAACAGCAACTTAGTGGCAGAGTTTGGATTCCAGTTTAGAAATTGCTGATCACCTGCCTCATGATCAATCCATCAAATGAGGCTGAATAGAAAAACGCATCTCCAGCTGTTACAGAACACATGCTGTTGTAAGAATTAAAAGGAACCAGCTGTCTATAACCCCTGAGAAATTTGAATAGACCCACATTTTTCCACACAATCATGCTGTAATTACATGTCACCCCAGGTGTTCTCAATATGATTACTCCCTAAAAAACTATAAGCGAGGCACAAGACATTCCATACAGCTGCAGGAATAATAATGAGGCAGCGGGGTTTCTCTTTTTCAGCATGTGTTAGTTTGGTGTTGTTTATATAGCCAATCTGTTCCCTGGGAATGCTGAGAGAGCCCTTATGGTCCCAGGTATCAAGGGACCATAAATGCTGACCTATATAACTGGAACATGGAATCAAGCTGCTTTTTTTGACAAAGATATCTATCACATATTTACTTTGAAAGCCACTCTGAAAGGTACAAACCCTTTAAGAGAATAAGATGCCAAGATGAGAACACTGGAAGACACAAGCAATAACATTTTTATTATTTCCAGTAATTTCAGATACATCACCTTTTTTTATCTACACAACGATGCATGTACATTTTAAAAATGTTATAGCCTATTGTATACCTCTACATTCAAACCTGTTCTTGGAAGGTTTTGAACTGTCATATTCTGCTTCCCACAAAGGTATCTGAAGACACAAATGGCTAGATATTTTGAAGTTTCTCTTTACTTTGTTAGTTGGGGTTTAGGATTTTTCATTGGTTTTTTTTCTGTTTGTTTAGGGTTGCTCTTTTGGGGTTTGTTTTTTGTTTTTTTGCTTTTTTTTTAGTTGGTTGGTTGTTTTTTGTTTTGGTTTGATTTTTTTGGTAACAATTCTAAGCAGAAAACAAGGACTTCGGTTGACAAATTTGGGAACTAGGGAAGAAATTAATTAATTTGGATATTTTTAAGGGAAGACTTTTTTTTTCAAATAGTGTTAAATTCCATCAGCTTTAAAGCCAGAAATAACCATTTCCAAGGTAGAAACACTGAGACACAGGGCTTTATATATATTTCAACTTGCTACATGCTTTCTGTTGCTAAATTTAAATAGAGACACAGAAGAACTACTGATGCTTAGTTGGGAATTATGGTATCTGTATTCTGCTTGTGAAGTTAAACCATGACAACTGAAAACTCAGTTAGCAGTGTGCTAAAACTGCTCAGGAGCTGTAAGTCAGAAAAGGTTATCGTTAGAGGTAATGATGCAATGCATAGTGCTTTTTGGTTGAGAAAAAAGCATGATTCATTTAGTTTCCAAAACTTTTTAAAGGATATGGATGCAGACATTGTCATAAAATGCAGCGTAGGTAGTTTATATGAGATGAAGGCAACAAAGCATTTAAAGTTTTTCTGCAATTTTTTTAAACATCTCTGCTCCGGAGTGGGCTTCTCAAGGGCTTAGAGCCTCCTTTGGGCATCCGCCTGCCCTGGTGTGGGGTCCTTCAGGGGCTGCTCCCCTGTGGACCTCCACATGTTACAAGGCTACAACATGCCTCACCATGGTCTGCATCAGGGGAATCTCAGCTCTGGCACCGGAGCACATGAGTTGGGATGTGTCAGCACAGTTTCCTAAGGAAAGTATTCACCACGTGGTCATTTCTCATTTGTAGAAAACGTTAGTAGGAGATTTTTTTTTAAATCCTTTTAGCTTAGAGTAGTAGGATTATAAAATTCCTGAAACTGAATGTACTAACAAAATATTTCTAATGTTTTAGAGACCTGCATGACAGTATTTGAGGCATCATTGATACACACCATATAAGTAATTGCAGTAGATGTCTTAACTCTGAACTTGATGCAAGCCATAAAAATGACTATCCTTTTAAATATAGGTTATTAAATTTTTGAAACCATTTCCTTGCAAATTATTTTTTACTTTTATTTTAACACAAACTACGTAGCGGCACCTCAGTATGAAATATTTTATAGGCTTCTTAATTTAGCACACAGATTAAAAAGGAAGCTGAATCACTAGAATGGAGAGCTTCTACTGGAAGAAATACTGTTTTCCTAATTAGTTTCAGACCATATATTAGACATTTTTACTTACAAAATTTGTTACTAGCTATATTTTCTTTTGCGGACTATAAATAGTATGAATTATTTTTGATATTGTAGTGAAAATTCTGCAGAAAAAAACTATTTTGTCACTTGAAAAGATATCCAGAACCAAGGAAATTATGTTGGAACTGCTATATCAGACACCTTTGTTCAAATGAACATCTATGGGCCTCCCACTAAGAAACATTTCCTTTAATTTTTTTTATATTTGTCATTACAATATTTCCAAAGTATTATTTATCCAATTATTTTTAAAGATGAAGAATATAAAGATTTTATAAATACTTATTTTAACTTTAGAATGAATGCAACTAAACCAAAACACAGTATTTCTGTTAAAAAATGAGTACATTTAGATTTCTTAATTCAAACATGTACAGTTTGTCTCACTCTAATTTATTTTGCCAGCAATAGTCAGAATAACAGGACAAACTCTCCAGAAATTTTCCTAGCTTTCGTAAGATGTTTCTCCCCTCCTTTTTGTGACATTATCATCTTCCTTTCAACCTATGTTTTTCTGATTATATTAGGGTTGTATAGGGTCATACTGTATTATGACCATTCAGTGCAATGTTTATGTTGATTTAGTCCAAAGGCAAAATTATCATCAAGTAGGCCTTTAGAAATTAATTTGTCTGAAAAAATCTGAAAAATTTAGAAAAAAATTTGTCTGAAACCCACAGGGCTACTAGTAAGCTGAATGAAGAGCAACCAGAAAACAAAGCCAGAACTAAGCATTAGTGTTCAGCCTGGCTACCAGAAATGAGATAACATAAGAACTGTGCTTTTGAGATCATGGCACACATATTCCTTCCAACTACCTTCTAGAAAAATTATTGTTTTGTTATAAACTCAAAAAAAACCCCCCAACATGTGGGATGATGTAAATGAAGTGCTCAACAGAAAAAAAATTAAGAGTCCAAGCATGAATAAACAATTTCCTAGAGATTCTGTGATTAGGATTACTAAAAAAAAAATAATAAGTGCGAAATCCAAAAAGTGTGTACAATCACTTCAATAGAAATAGCAAAAGATCATTTTCTTTTAAAAACATTTAATTCATTTGCACTTTTCATTTGCAGTTGCACTTACTTTCTTCTTGGTGACACCTATCTTACAGTGATCTCTTTTGGCTGCTTGTCAGCACTGGACTACTTTTTCTGACCTATCTGTTGCCTGCTGATTGTGTGAACCTTCCAGTCAATTCTAAATTATGTGTGGTCATAACATCTAAAAAATGAACCAAAACCAGATTATGAGGTCTGAAAGAGATAAGTATGAAGACAGAATATTACAGAAGAGCTTATTTCTAGTCCATCTCTGGTTTCCATTTGAAAAACAACAACCAAAAAACTCCCTCTAGTCCATGGACTTATGTCTCAAATGGGAGCTGGAGCATGTTCCAGTAAATGCCTAATAAAGATAAGAACTAGAATAAGCATCAGATGGCACTAGAAAAATCAGTCTGTGCAGTGTAAGGGAATGTGGAATGTGAGAACCTCTGGTTCATTAAGTTACCCGGTTAAGGACTGTTCAGTAAAAAATAAATAACAAATAGCTAAGAAAGTGATAAATTAAACACACGGAAACACAAACCTAAGGAGCAGGTGATAACAGAGACAATAATAAAGACCAGAACTCTTCTCTGGCTGATTGATAAGCAATTAAGAAAATACTCAGGCATAGCCTTGAAGGGAGTTGACCTGAACTTAGTAACTGATAAGAAAGGGGAAATAAAACTAGCATGAATACCATGGAATACTGAAGGGGTCCCTGTGGGACTTTGCTACACTTATCATGGGCTACCACAAGGGGCTTGTGGAACTACGCAAAACCTATAACTTGGAGAATCAGAGCTGGGTAAAGGGGGAATCAGGGCATATCAGGGAGGAAGTGTGGGAAAATAGGGAGGAGAAAGGTTATAAACAGTTGATCAAAAGTGAGCACGCACAAGTCAATGTGCTTGTAGACTGACCCCTGCACCTGATAACTGTGATCTGTCCTTTTTTCTCATTAAATCTTTTTCCTTAAATATCTTTCTGTGCAATTTTATCTCATTTGTGAGTACTGAAAATGTGCCAGCAACTGGAGGGACCAGAGCACATATTTTTCTCCTAGTGGTTTTAACCCCGTGTGTGTGTATGTGAACAAATATGTGTCATTCAGTAGCAAATGTCAAGCTGGGCTAGCAGACAAGTAGGAGGAAAGTCTGCTTCTGGTAAGACTCAAAATCTAACTAGGCAAGTGTTCTCAGGGTCCACGCATTGTTTTGAAGTAGTCTGAGAGCCCATGATCATATTTGAGGGACAGGTCAACGGACAGACATTAACTTGAGATCCCAGGTCTCTGGGTGCACTAGGCTAGCACATGATGGCTTTATAACTTCCCTTCACAGACAGAGCCTCTCAGGACCTTAAAATGCTTTTTCAGGCTTTTACACAGATTTTAACACCCTGCAGCTCTCCTGACATCAACATGCTAATTTCTTTTTAAGTGTCATTAAATGCCACAGTAACTGGAAGCTGTCTTGAGCATTAACACAGAATTATTCTCTCCTACTTTACATGCTTATGTTAAAATAAAATAAAATATACCTTACAAGTATAAATCAACCCCTACAAGTCTTTTTTTTTTTTTCCTCACTATTAAATATACAGTGAGTCTGGAATGATTATTTCAGACATAAACATTTCTACTTTAGATGTCTGGTTTTGACTAGATAAATTCCACTGTTACCAAATAGAATCTGCCCTTGTAGCTCTCTCAAGGTTGAATGAGGGAAGAAAAACACACCAGAGAGTGTATTCACAAGCTCAGTGTTACACTATTAAACGTTATAAATTGCTAAGCAAGCAACCATCTCAGAACTACAGGTATATTTTAAGAAAGCTTCAGCAGCAAACATTTTTCTTTTCTAGAATAAACCTACACATCACATATTAACCATGTTTTTAAGTGGTGAGAAGTCTTATTAATAAGGATCTCCCGGTGCTTGAAATCTTCTTTCATTGAACGTGTAGTTGATATACAAGTATATCTGTTCTCAGTTTATACACCAGCTAGAACAACATTCTTGATTCACTGACAAAATTCCCCATCTTGTTATCATTCATATGTAGGTTATCCTTGTTAAGATAAAAGATCTAGTTGTATTTTTGATCTCTACCCAAGTCAAGACCTGCAGGACAGTGTTTTTATCTGTATCTGTATTTTTATCTTCTATCATTAATCTGACCTTCATGTAATTAATGAATAGATCTAAATAGATTTAAGGCCTATGAGTTTTCTCAGAGCTGTAGTGAATTGGTTAATACAGTGATTTGAAACAACCTTTGTCAAATAGAACACTGAATTTAAAATGGAAATAATAACTAAAAATGAAGTTACAATACAATAAAAGATCTTTTGCATGTCTGTCTTACCTGCACACTTACACAGGCCAAAATTATCTGAAGATCTCAGGTGGGAAAGTTTGGTTTCAGCTAAGGTTTGACACCAGCTTTAGGAAGTGTGTCCCTTTATAAAGTTAATGAAAATCTTTCTGTTTGCACCTGTGACTGGGGCTTGATCAAACCAGTTTGACAGCTCAGCAGGAGGGCAGGAATGGACTTCAAAGCATTTAGTTTTCTGCATTGTCTCAGGTATTTGCTGGAACAGCTGCTGTCAACTCATCCTTTCCCAGTATATGCTGTCAGCTTCTGCTTGAGTTAACCCCTTAGACTCATCAATTAAACAATACGAAATAACCAACAGATGGAACATACAATATGTATGAATACAGTCCCACTTTCTTTAGTCTTTCTCTACTGAAATAAACAGCATGAAGTTTTCATAATACATAATCTTCTAATGATGTAGGAGTTTAAGGTTTGGTTTTGACTTATGACTGCATTTTTATCATTATGTGGCAATTCAAGCAAGGAATAGACAAGGAAATGGAAATTAAACAAAAAATCTATAGTGCACAAATGAAACTGAATTCTATGTTACAGTTTCAAAAAGTTTTTTGTCTTATGCTCTGATAGTGAGATCATGCAGGGTCAAAAGGGTCAGCTCAGGTTAACACTTGAATGAAAATCCTCTAAGCTGAGGTGAAAACTACACGAAATAGATGTGAAAGGTTAACCGTGAAACCAATATCTGTGCTGAAAGGCACATCAGTAGAATAGTAAAATAAACTGAAGGGAATACATCCTCCTTATTGTGCATATTTTTTTATCCAGCAGCTCACATTACTTTGAGAAATATCTGAGTGATATAAAAAAATCCTGTAGCATATTTTTTTCATTGTTGAAATGTAGTCCTGCCGGGGTGGCTAGAGGTCATGTTTTGCTGGAGATAGTTGGAAGAATTTTTCATAAGGACCAACTAAACGGAATGAGTTTAACCACAGGTATCAAATTCCTGAACTATCTTCACTTGGAAGTTTTTCTTTGCATGATCAAAGCTGTTGTGAAGTAATTTCCTTAAAATTTCTTTCTACCTGCAAGATCATTTCAGCAGAGGAAGTAGAGGACTGAGGGAGAAAGTGCTTGTGCGATCACTACAAGCTTTGGAAACATGTTCTTTGTGGAAATATTTTTATTTTTCATAAATCCACTTGTAGTTTAACATGCCATAAGCAAAAAATATTACTCTTTTTAGGAAATGAAAAAAAGTAGAAATAGTCTGAAATCACATTTCAGAGAAAAAAAATTGTTTCATAACCTTCTCTTGCATGCACAAACCTTACCAAATGCAATCCCATTTTAGATTTCCAAGTGCAGGCACATCTACCAGTAAATATTAAATTATGTTATATGCCTGTCATTTTCACTTGTCTAGCTTGTATCACTCTTTCAGAATTCCCCAGTAAGAAAAAGATAACAGAGACTGAAGACTTCAACAGACAAATTTAAACTTTTACAAACTAATAAATTTTGTGACTTTGTCACAAGTGTACTTTAAAGCTTAATTCATTCTGAAGGCAAATTATAGATGCAGATAATGTGATTTTTGTTCTGCTCTGTTTGGATAAACTTGAGACACCAAACCTACATTTCATTCACTCAGTGTTTTCTCTCTGTTTTCACTTCCCTTTTTTTTTTTTTTTTTTTAAACTCAGTTCTGCCATGGAATCAGAGAGAAAAGCAAAATTTAGAAAGATTTTTTTTTATATTAAAATCATGGAGAGAATTGAATAGATTTAAGCTACTTAAGCTAGACTATATGAAAATAATTCAAAACCGTATTTTAGATATTACAAATATCCTTTATTTAGTTATAGTTGTATTTTTTTAGCTAATTCCTGTGACTATTTTGATTTGTAATTATTTTAGTTAGACATTCCGGAATTTTAAGATAATACTGTTGTGTTAGCTTTCTGATGTAGTCCTAAGCACTACCATATCTCACAAGAAGGCAATCAGAACACTGGTGGCTGGGCTCATTCACAGATTAGACTACTTGCACCATTTTCGCAGTACGAATGTAATTTGTTTACAAAGCTCTCTTCCACTCCTGCAGTCGAACTCTGTCTAAAGAACAGTTTAAAATTCCATAGCATCACTCAGGGATATCACTATTGCTATTGGCTGTAATGTGGTAAATTTTTCAACTTCTTTTCAGTGACCACTTTTTAGGATATGAAAAATAAATAAAAAAATACAAATACAGGTCAGTAATGGAGGGTGGTAGTGGCATATCTTTCAAATAGGAGTTCCAGCTAGTGTTACCATTTTGGATCCTCAACTTTTATTCTGTCTTGTCTGGTTTATTGCCTGACACTATAAATAATAAAACTGGAAAAGGGTAATTTATTATGCGCAGAATGTGTCATTGTCTGTGATCTGTCAGAGGTATTTTTGGTTCTGTCTGCTTTGTCTCTGATGTTTCTTTACTTTAGTAGTGGCACTTTAATGGCATTCAGGTTGTAACAGTTGATTTAAAAGTTTGTGTTGTACAGAGCTTGGCATTAATTATTGCAGACATTTAGTTTCTTCCCCATAACTAACTTAATTAGCAAACTACAGTTAGCAGAATGTACATTTGGATATCTAAGGCAAGATCCTATGCACTGGCTTCAGGTAGTTAGACTTTATCTAATCTTAGACAGTATAGGCCAGCAGAGCCATGTTAGTCTTCCATTCCATGTGCCATGTTGGTAAGCTCTTTCTGAACAACCAACCTACAGGCAGACTGGTTTGTTTTTTTATTTTACTAGTTCTGTGCATATGTTTGAGCTCAGGTCTTTTCTCAGTCATTTAATTATCAAGGATAGAGGGTAGTTTTGACTCCAATTAATATGGTGTAGGCTAATTTGTGGACTATAAATTTCCCCTTTCTTTTAAAGGGAAAAAAAGGTGTTACAGGTAATTTCTCTTTTCGGATACGAAGTAATTCTATGTTGATAGAGAAGTAGTATCACTTCCACATTATTCATGATCTTCAAAAAAAGAAGATAATATTTAAAATATCTAATTCACAAAATCTTTTGAAAATCTACAAGATTTCCAGAAAATCAAGAGTAATACAGTTTAAAAAAACAAGCAAAAGATCTGCTTTTATTTTTCAAGTTGAAAAGGACAAAAGCAAATCAGAAACTTGTTTTTGATAATCAAATACTTAAAAGAATATTTTAATTAAATCACATCATCATTTCTGAGACATCTACTTGGATAAAAACATATATATGCTAGGGAAGTCACATCCTATCATATTACAAATGTATATTAGAAGAATTTCCTTCACTCCAGTTCTAAAATTCAAGCATTAGGTAGTAAAAAATAATGACAAGACATACAAACCTAAATTTTCTAAAGTTCTGTCACCAGAGATAGCTACTATGTCTGTGATCAAAACCATTTGGCAATTTGAAACAACTCTGAATATATCTACCAGATGTGTCATGTGATTCATTTTGTTATACCCCTGGTGTCTATATTGATATAATTTTTTTGTTCACATTTGGAAATACTAAAGGTTCCCGTCTCTTCAATAAATTACATAAGTCAGACAACACACTATTTTGATGTAGTGACATTTACTATGAATTGATCACATCCCTATAAAAATATAGGAGCATTCTAGCGCTCTAGACAGGGGTCTGAGTGTTAGGAATACATTAGTGAGAAAATTCAGCCTCATAGACTCCCAGAAGGAAGTGTGCAGTACAGAGAGAACAAAGAGAGATTAAAAGTTTGTAGAAATATTGCGGAGGAAACATTTATTTCTTAAATACTCTCAATCACTTAAGGTGATTTAACATGGAAGATAGGTGAGGCTCAAACAGAAGATCCACATATCAGTATTTCACTTATGTATATATACTGGTCTTCAGCAGCAACAGAACAGCAAATGAGCAAGAACTGTCAGTTTCCAAGCGAGTAGTTTTATTTGTCATTTAATGGTCTAAGTTCTTTGGGATAAAGGTTTTAGGGTTTTTTACATGCTTTAAGCTAATCTTGTAGTTAGTGATTTGTTGTGTTTTAGCTCTTTATAAAAATGTTCAAATACTTTATACAAAATAAATAGTCCTGCCTCATTAATATTCAAATATTTTATAAACAGGGAAGCTGTTTCCTATTTCTAAGGCTCTTACCATCTAAAGCAAATTTTGCTACAATTTTTAGGACTATTGTCCTGGAAAATTAAGGAATTCATAAAATGGACTCAAAATTTTACTTATGGTTCTGTAATATTTACAGTTTAAACGCCTGAGCATTATAAATATAGCTCATAAAAAAGGAATTATTTGGAAATTGAGGAATGCACCATGCATCAGTTCATGAACCTTATTCATCCATGTAAAGAACTGCTTAAGCCAGGATTGAAAGTCTGAGGGTAAAAACTCTTACGTGGACACAATGAGCTCAAAGACAACACATCTGATTTATTCCATGCCTGAAGATTATATATATGATAATCATAAAGATAAACAACCCTGATATGGCTAGATAGGAGTCCTTATTTTACTTTATTTGTAAAAATCTTTCTGAGGGAATGTAAGAACTGATATTTTAAATTTGCTAAAGTATCTGCATAGAACTAGATAACTATTCAGTGTGTTCAAAGGCAGACAATAGAAAGTCATGGATTAAAGATGACATTTTTTGAATGACATTGTTCATTTTTTTGTACCCTATACAGACAAAATTAAATATTTCTATTATGCCTTATGGTGAAGACTGTTCACAGAGATCAGATTTTTTCGAAAAAACTCATGCACTAACAAAACCATCATGCATGTGAGTGAGCGTGAGTAGCACTTTTATACTAATGCATGGGCTGCACCGCCAAACCCCCAGTCTTGGTAGTGAATGGGTGTCCACAATCAGCAGGCAATAGATACTAAACAGGCTTCATGTATCGTGCATGTGATGAGGTGTTATTCTGTACACATGCAGTACCACAAAACTCTACAGACAGATTAAATAGTTAGGCTCTTTAAGGTGTGTCTCTACTAATAAACCAAGGACACCCAGGGACCTTAACCAGCATCAGAGTTCAGAGAGTTGTAATGTCATACATTTCAGGGCAATTTATTTTAATACAGCAGTTTTCAATGTGTTCTCAAAAATCACATAATTTTTTAAGGGTAGAAGGTTGCTCAGGCACCTTGTGTTACTAGATATCCCTTGGATTTAATAGGTGTCCATTGAATTTTATCACTTTCTGGGAAGATTCATCAACTTTTAGCCTCCCTTGGTTGTTCTTTTGGCTTAATTGAGTTACTCTCACACTGATGTTTATTGTCATCTGAAATGACTCAGGGTGACCAAGACAAATGATACAAGAGTACAACAAAAGACCTATAGGGGACATATCTTCTGCCATGGCCAATTTCATATGAAAATTCTTCAGTGAATTTGCCTTGAAGTAAATAAGTTTAATGTGCTAGGTGTTAATTCTAGGGTTGAAAAAGGAGACTGAAATTATTTTTAAAGACTTGATGAATTTGTAAGAACTTTATATCTAAATAATTCAGAAATTTGTCTTCCCCTCTTAGAGTTCCTATGTTAGCTGTGTTTGTACAGCTTCTTCTGTAAAAAATTCAGTGATTATTTTAGGAAAGGAGCATTAAAAACTATAAATAATAGTAATCATAAATATCAGTAAATTTAACCAAAGTGAAAACCAGGTATTCTTCAGAACAGAGAAGCTAATTAGAGGAATTTGATGATGCTGAAGATCAGGGTAGTAATCGAAAGTAACATCTGCTAATCTACATTTTCTCTGCTTCTTTTATTCTTGATTGACTGGAAGAAAACAAAAATATAATAAACCCCATTTTTTTCCCATTCACTACATAAAGTTTGTGGTTGTATCAGTAAGTGAAGGTGGCAGAAAATGTCAGAGCAGTCTTGGATCACCTGAAGGCAACCACGAAGTAATACCCTACACAGGGGAGGTCTGTCACCATTTAACAAAGAAATTTGAGATCTCACAGCTGTGATATGTTTCTTGCAGAAAGTAGTACTGTTCTGCCATTTATTTCAACTCACTGACCCAACTCTCTAACCAAACTCTCCTTGAGGAATGGTAGTCTTTGTTTTGGCAAGGAAAAGGAAACAGGGAGCAAAGTCATGGATTTAATGTATGTCCATCTTAATAAAGTTGTTTTAAGACTTTGAATTCCTTGTTGCATATGCCTAAATAATAATAATAAATGTTCATACTTAAAACACACATTTTAAAAAATATTATTTGCTGTGTTGATAAGATATCAGAAGCTTCTATGCATCCCCTTTGTGGTGGTGGATTCACTCCCTACGCCCCCTCCTGGGACCTGTTTTACAGTCTCAGGTGCTCCTGATAAGTCTTGACTGAACAAGCTGAGGGGTGAAGCACCATTTTCTGTACCAGCTGGGTGGTGAGGCATCCTTGACTATACTAGGAGCACTTTCATGGTAGAAGTGGGAACAATTCTGCCTGTAACAGGAACATCAATTGCCTGACCAAAATGGGCAACAAAAGACAAGTTACCATTGTCAACCTTGGTAAATCGTATACCTGAAACATAGCCCAAAAGTGAAACGGTACCATTGTTACCAGACTGCTTGGGAAAAAAAGTCCAGCAGTTAGCAACTTGAGTTATAACAAGTATGGAAAGTAAGGAAGGAATAAATCCAGTCCTCTTGCACCCTATAAATAGCAGTCCTAAGTGAGGTTCTTTAAGCTCCCCTGGACCACAGCAGGGTGTGCCAGGACCTCCCTCTGAGTGGGACGCCTCTCAGAGCTTGCAGATACTCAAGTATGAGATAGTCGTAGAGCTGTCGCTGACCACAAGGCTGATACCCTCCTCACACACATGATCTCTCTTGCCTGTGGAGAAACACTGAGGGATTTCATGTATTTCACTGAATCCAAGGGAAATTTTTTGTAGGTACCTTTACACACATAGATATGGATGTGTAAATCTCTTTGCCTATGTCCATGAGTGTGAATAGATAGTAGTATGAATTCGTTATTATAATTGTAGCAAATCCTGTTGAATCATTTTATGAATGTTAAATTATTCAATGATTAAATGCTGCTAAACCCTTCTTCACCTTTATGCTTTAGTATCAATACCCTTTGCACCTTTACTTTTTTGTATCCACAGTTTCTGTGTAAATCATTCCAAATTAATTCTCATCCAATTTTCCTATACATGTTTGCCTGTGTAGTAAGTAGTAAAGTGAATCTTGCCATTGAACTCTGTTAAAGCTGCACTTTCACATATTCATGTTAAAACCTGCTTTTTGGTCAATTCATTCTTTAACCACTCTTTTGCAAAACCCTTTTACTTGGATTCTCACTTTTATAAAAATAAGAAAAAAAAAAGATAAGTTAACTGCAACAATAGTATAGATTTAAATATATTGTTCAATAAATTATATTTTAACTATTTTCTGTCAGAATTATTTACTTCTATCAATGTTACTGCTAAAGTAATTTTCTATTAAATGACTGACATTTATACAAGTAAATCAGTATTTAGTTCAACTATTTTTGAGTGATGGAAAAGAAGATGCAACTGCATAAGCAATTTTTTTTTTCCTATGGCAGAGTTTTAAATTATGACCTAATTTTAAATATTAGAAGTTGCCGAAAAAGGTGAAAAAATGTATGAAATAAGATGATGTATCTAAATGCTTTAAAAGGTATGATCCTTTGTGGGTCAGGTTATTCCCAGCTGTACAAGCTGGAAAAAAATGCCAATATGATGTTGTGTATCCCCTGCTGAAATGAGCTGTCAAGCACACATCAGGAGACAGCAGATGTTAAAGACCACTGTGCTTCAAATGTCAAAGAAATTCAACCTTTGCTACAGTTTGAAACCATCTGTTGACATCCAAGTAGGATACTGCATGTCAAGTGAGTTATATTTCTCCTTTGTAGATTAAGACTTTGGACTCTTTTCTGTCCTCACTTACTTCTTGTGAATCTTGGGTTTAAGTTTAATTTAGGGAAGATCTACTACAAGTTGCAGTTTATCATCCTAAAGTCATGTGCATCTTGTGGGGATTTCTTCAGGTGAAAGGAGGAATATAAAACAGTCCACAAATAAATGTTTAAACTGCTCATACTACCTCTACGTGAAATGAAAACCTTAATGAAAATATACCAATATAAGGTATTAAGTGACAATAAGCAGAAACAAAATGTTTTGAGGGAAAAAATACATCTAATATAAGTTAGAAAAATATCCTTGATTTTAATTCTTGTCAATAATAAAAATACTTGTAATGAATCATAATTAATATGCATAAGAGTAAAAAAAAAAGAGATGGTTACATAGACTTCTGTATTAAATTAATTCATAAATATCTACTGCTAGATATTACAGTGTGTGTAAAATATAACAAACTTTATGCATACAGATGTCAAGGTTATGCTGCAGCAAATACAAAATATGATTGCTAAAATTATGCATCTGGTGCTCAGAGAGTTGCATTCAAATCTGGATTTGTCTGTAAGAGTTTCAGAAATAGCCACTGAGCCCAAATGTGTCTGTGGAATATTGTGCTCAAACGTGCTGTGAATTCCAAAGCAATCAAAACACACAGACAAAAAAAGGAATAAAAAGCATCAACAAATCAAAATAAACAAACAAAGAAAAGAAAAAAACCCAAGACTCTCAGTAGTCCTACATTTACAATTAACTTAAAAATAGCTAAAGAGTAGTTTAACTTGGTAAAGTATTTTAATAATTTCAGAGTGTAGAAGTTTAGACCATATATAAATAGATCAGTTGTAAATTCTTATTTGAAGGACAGAAATCCACATTTCAATTTTTAACAGTGAATCAGATGAGCTTCTGGACCTAATTCTTAACAAATTAAAACCAAACCAAACCAAAAATACAGAAAGCCATATTCCTTATCATGACATTGAGAGATACTTAATACCCTGACACAATGAAGCAACCAGCAGGAAGAAGATTGTGTAGAATAGGTTGCATTATATGGAATGAGTAAGTCTATATGAGACATTACATGATTTGAGGGGCAGAATGGGTGTTATTGTAGTCCGCAAGGATGAAAATAAGGTTGAAATCTGCTACCTGTTTGAGTATTTAGAAGAAAGTTTGCACATAAAGGTTTCTCTATTTTTATATAGAAGGCAGTTTGTTTACAAGGTCCTGAAGAAGATGCTGCCTTTCTGAAGTCTTAGCTAATTAGGTCTAGCCGTAATATTAGGCCTTGTATATGATAGTGTTTTTATCTGCAGAAAAGGTCTGGCCAATATCCTCGGATCTCATAGCTACAAATACCATATGCAAAAGAATGATAATTAATAGCCATGACAAATTTATCCAGATAGAGATAATAATTTAAATATTTTAAAATGCATGTCAGCCATTTCCAGTGGAACATTTTGCCGTCTTCCAGCCCATTTTATAGAATAGTTGCTCTGGTGTAGGACAACATGTGCCTTAATTCACTCCTGAGTCATTAAACAACTTGAAGAACACATTTATTTTCTGTGACTCTTCATGCTGTAACATCTATCTAACAAAACAACATCTATATATGATTTTTAAGTTTTAAATTTTAAAGTTAGGAAGAGGAAAATCTCCATAGTATTCCTTGTTATGGGCCCCATTATTATCTTTGCCGAAACAAAAAAAAAATGTTCAGTATACTAATTATTCAAATATCATGGGATTACTGCAGCTCAGTATGCATAAAACATCTGTCACTACTGAAGGAAGATGCAATTTTAACCTCTTAATTGGTCCAAAAAATTATGCCAGTTTTCCTGGACACATTGTTTTTAATTCTAAAAATGGTACTAAATTGTTCTGTACTACATAGGTTGGAGTTTGCTTTAGTCATGGGAAAGTGAAATATACACTTTGCATGGAACATCAGAGACAGAACAGTGCATTCATTTACTTGAGAATAATTTACACTCTAGAGTCTAAAATAGTTGATAATGATGACGGTCTCCAGGCCTAAACACTGAGAAGAGACAGTCACAAAAGTAACTCCAATGTTCTATTCTTGACACAAGAAAAATTGAAGAACCACATGGAAACTGGACAGTCCTGTTAAAAATATAATTTTTTTCATAAAGTTCCCAAATTTACTTTGAAAGTTCATTACTGCCAACCACTGCTGATATTTACACATTAATTTTTCATATCTACAATTTGGTAAGGGGCCAAATAGCCAAAAACTGGATAATACTTAACCACAAGATCGGTTATACTAGTGTTTGTTTTTCTGGATATTAATCTTTATGAACTTAGTCTGTGATGAGTCTTGCAAAAGTCATCAGCAGACAGGAACTATAGACAGGAACTTATAAATTTTCAAATTACAATACATACTAGATAATAGCTAGTGCTCTTTCATAATGAAATATTATGTGGTATTGAGGCATCTATGACAGATGAAGTTATGACTGTTTAGAATTGTACTGAGGGTACTGGTGCTTTTATGGATTTCTCTTCCCCTGTCAGCATTTGGGAAAGGCAGCCTTGAAAAAAATCTGCACATTAGCCTTTCTTTCTTGAGGACATTTGCGAAGCTGTATAAACCCTTTCCTGTCAATCAGACACTCATTTCATCTTCACATAAGATCAATTTTCTGGTTAGACATAGTGACTGTACTAGTCTACTTGGGGATTTGAGAAGATTGATTCACTTCTCAAAGTGCTGTAGGCATAGTGATTTCTTTCACCTTCCCTATCTGTGCTGAGTAGGTCAGGAGTTTCTAAGTTCACACAACTTAATTCATTGCATGGATTAATCTTCTGTCAACTCCAGTGTATAAACACATATCTACGAACAAAAAGAATTTTGGAAATTATGATTTAAAAAAAAAATAAAATTAATTGAATGCATGTTACATATTTCTGCAAGAAGAATAATACCATAGAAACTATCTGTTTGAAATCTGGCTGAATTTCCAGGCAATTAAGTGTAAGCAAATTATGTAAAAAAATTTTCAAAATATTAAAATAGCAAAAATAATGAACTAATATTTTGCTCTTTCTTTGATGTTACCTAATGTTATTTTATTACCATGTAACTTCTCACTTCATCCAAATAAATGTGTTGTTTCTCATTAAAAAAAAGAGTAAACTTAACCAACAAACTGACAAAAACCACTGCAGCAACATACTACCCTATTTCCCAATGAGTCATTCAAAAGTGATGAACAGAAGTTACCACTCTTGTACAGGGAATTCAAAACTGTATAAGGTGACCAGACAAGGAAAATGTGAGCAAGTTGCAAACATTGAATTTAAAAGGTCTACATCCTCAGATTTGCAGTATATGAGCTTGAGCCTCTTTATATTCCATGCATAGCTGGTGAATGGAAAGTAGCTTCTCAGAGGGAACTATGTGTTACTGATAAGTTTTATGCAGTTGTGTGTATTTTAAATATTCGTACATATAAATTTACATATAAAGAATAAGTATAATAGAAAATAATTTGGTCATCAGTGGTTTGGGCTGTCCAGATTTATCATGGAATGATTTTAGACAAAAAAATTACCTGTATTATACAGAATAATTTTACGTCTTTCCCAAATGAGTTAAATCAACAAAATGGATAGCTTGATTAAAGTAAGTTCTTTATATCTGACCTTTCTCCTCCTTCATGAGGGTGCTATTCAAGTACTGACTTAAAAATAAAAGCCCTTTAACAGCTGGAGGTCTCATTTTTTAATTCAAGATGGTTTCATCTAGCTCTATCAAAACAGCTAAGAGGTTACAAAAAAAATGTTCTTAGCTCTGTGCGTCCCTGAATCAGATTCCTCTACTCTGACATTCACTTAAAAGATCAGTTGAGGTAAATGGTATATTTGCCTTTAGGTAGAACAGTTCATGCACGGACTCTTCAGATGTGAATACGCTGGGGAGATAGGGAAATATATAGCTCCAAACATATATCATGCAATCCAATAATGTAGAGTTCCCAAAGCAAACAATAACATTCAAGAAGATGAATTGAATTTTGAAGAAGATACTCTCCAGTGGATTTTATAGCCAAAAAAAAAAAAAAAAAGGTAGAAAAAGAAAGTACTCATGCTTTTGCCTCTAGAGCAATTTAAATTATTCTGCTTTCTACCCACTCTTAGTTTGAAGGAATCTAGCATGAAAAATAAATATGAGAATACGCTTTCATTTTAATTTTTTTCAACTTCAGTTTCTAAAAGGTGACATTTAATGCCTTTTCTTTCAAAAAATCTTTTTTTGTGTGTTTTGTCCACTGCTGTCTAAATAGTTTGTCCCTGCAAGTCACAGAATGACAAATATTTGCATTTAGCCTATTTTGTCAGAACAGAAGTTTATGTGATATTAAATAAGTCCCTTCCATTTACCTGCATGCATTGAGATCCATGTGTATTAGCTGCGTGAATAAAACAAGAAGATGGAAAATGTCTTTTCAAATTCTAAACAACCACAAAAAAACCCCCATGCAGCTGCACTGTGTTTCTATTATTAACTTCAATAAGAATTTCTAAGTCTAGAATAGGAAAACATTAGAAAAATGTAAGTTTTTTGAGACTCTACTGGGCTGTTACTTGAAAGAACTACACTGGTTTAAAAGTTAAAAAGATACTATTTTCTCATAAAAATGTAGATGGTTAATGGAGTTTGCAACATCATAATCTAGAATAATATAGAAATAAACATATAAATAAATGTAATTCTGTTTGTTCATGGGAGTTTGTTTTGCTGTAAGTTTTTTTTTCCCTAAATTATTATTCGGATAAATTACATTACCAAAAACAAGAAAGAAAATAAAATAGAAATATATCCGTGTTTTCTTGCTATGTTTTATCATTATTTAGAAAAAAAACCTCAATTATCTGTTAAAAATAATAGTTCAATTGACAGCAATTTATGAGTTCTACCACACAACATATCATAGATTATTTTGTAAGATATGTTAACATTATAATTATTTTTCTGTACTCAACATTTTGTTTCAGTTCTTGGTCTTCTTAAATAACAGGCCTCAAGCACAACAATATTGTAAATAAAGATGCAATGTAGACCACTTGCAATAATTTTCTCAAAAATAAATAATAGAGTGGAGGGGAAAAACTTTGCTCTTATATCACAGAAATGACTCATCCTTTGATGTATGGTTTTGCATAGTTACTGAAAATGTGTGTAAATTTAGGGCTATTATTTTGAAGAAATGAACTGAAAAACAGCTAAAGGAAAGTATGTTGTTTTGTAGTTAATTTTTTTGAAAAAATATAGCATGTTAATACCTAATATTAAAGTCATAAAAATGCTTCATGTACAATTTATTTCTCTAATAAATGCTTCAGTTTTAAAATGTGGTACAAATTTGTGTGTACGTTTACAAGTAAAATTTATTAGAATTTCTTACATTTTTGAATTTGTATTTTAGTTGATGATGTTATATAAACTTTATAAAGACTTTATAAAGGCTTTATAAAATGCAAATTCTTTGTAGCTTCAATAACTAGAAAAGTAGGTATAATCAGTTTCCAGAACAATTCAGATTTTTATTATGTAAATAAGTAATTACTGCACTTACTATCTATTGTATTTATTTAACTGCTCTGATTGGCTGCACCACCCCTCACTCTGGCATGGGGGGCACTGAGTGGTGAGTGAACAGGATGTCCCACCTCAGAGGGGTGGCCACAGCAGCCAAAGAACAAAGAATACAGCGGCACATGGGCGCTTTGCTTCCTTGTTCGCTTGTGCTGTTACCTCTATGAAGGACTCTCAGTGGTAACTATGTTTTTTCTTATTGTAATATCTTTCTTTACTCCTCCTCTCTTCCTCTGTCTCTCTTTTCTCCTATTTCTTTTCTTAATCTCTTTTGTTTCATTACTCTTTCTTGAATCTCTTTTGGATAACTTAAAATGGATGAGTTGTATTTTACTGAGTTGTGAGTTGGTGTGTGCTATGTACTTTGGTGAAATACTTTGTTTTGGTTGTATGTTACCCCTTTTAACTTTTGCCAAAATGCCTATTTTCTCAGTAAATTAAAACAAATCCCTTGGGAAATGTATTTAGTGTGTTCTTTTTACATGACCTCAATGTATTAAGAACCAAAGACTTTGCAAAAATTAAATTTTGGAGTCTTAAATATAAATAAAATGCCTGTGCAGTGTGTGACTTGAACCTGGGGTCTTACAGCTTGTCTTTTAATAAAATGAGAAAAATTACTTCAAGACACTGCACTGAAGTGTTTGACATGTCCTGCTCGTCCATGCCTGGATCAGACAAAGAACCCATCCACCCCAAACCTTCTGCATCTGATGTTTGGAGTAGGTGACACTGCTTGGGTCGAGCAAAAGTACTTGGTAATTTTCTTGTGTTCTTCCCCCTCTTCTTTCTCTGAGAATTCACATCTGTTGTAGAATGAGTAGGAGAGGGCAAATCTCTCTTTTTTTTTTTTAGAAACCTGTTGGCCATAAGTTTTTGATCCTTTTCTGAATTCGATGATGGTGTCTAGCACAAAAAATTCCTGTGGCAAAGAAAGTTCCACGAGTTCTCTTACCTGCTGTATAAAAGAAGAAATTCATTCTATGGGTTCTAAATTTATTTTGTTCTCCTTTCATCAAACATCCTTAGAGGTCTAACACTGCAAGATTTGGCAAGATTTAGCTTTATACTCATCTTAACCTCTGCTTTCATGATTCTATAAACTTCAGTCCTACCTACTCTCAGTCATCTGCTTTCAAAACTGATGAATCCTAAATATTTTAGTATAATTTCATAAGTCAGAAACTCCATCTAATTCATCTTTTCAGGTGATTTTTTTTTTTTTTCTATCTAACATCCTGACTGAAACCTGAAAAACTGCATATGTCCTCAGGATGTATCTGAAACATAAATTCTGGGTTTTGTCTTTGAAAAAAACACAGAACATTTTGTCTGAGATTCAGTTAGTTTTATAAGATGAAAAGAACTGTAAGGAGAACCTATCCATCATACATGGTTGTTATATGTTAGGTAGAGTAAGAACTTTAGGTTTGGTGCATAAGGTTTTTTTAACATTTCAGTTTTACTCTTTTAGAGGATTACTATAATGTATACATGCCACAGGTAATGTTCTAAATTGCATTCTGATTAGAACAGATGGTTGAAATTTAAATAAAAAAATATTGTAGGCAGTAAAAATATTTCAGTAACAAACAGCATTTCTTTTCAGACACAGTACAGTGTATTTGCTCCTTAATTTAGAACAAACAATCAAATATTGAATACTCATTTCATGTGTGGTGTTCCTTGATATTATGGATTGTGAGAGGTGAAAATAAGCTGTTCAAAGTGAATTCTGAGATTATTCCCTTAAAACTGTAAAGTAGTGGGTGGTTTTCTGTTAGGGAAGGAAACATAAGCTGAAGGTTCTGTGAGGTAGAGAGAAGATCAGAAATCTGTTCTCATTTTCAAAGACTTATATAAGACATAATTGATGGAAAAGAAAGTAATACCATAGAGATTTACTCAATTTTTTTGTCTTGGGTGAGAATTATTCCAGGTAGTTCCCCAGAAAATATTATTAAATGTGCTTCCTTCTGCAAAGACATCTCTTTTGTGTGTATTCAATAGTTTTATTAGTAGTGCATTGAACATTCTGAATAAGATTAATTTGCTATTGATTCATGTCCTCCCCTAGGGAAATTCTTAGCAATAAGTGGAATTAATTGAAAATATTGTTTGCTGGAGAGGATTCAGAAGTATGGATAGAGAGCAGGGGGAAAAGAAGCAGAAGAAACAGTGGAATGAGAAAGTAGCAAAAGTCAACTGGAGAAGAGGAGAAAAGAGAGCACTTTGTGGGAACAGCAATGAGAAAATATTGCTTGCATTTAATTTTAAACTAGTAGTGTTGATCAGAAAGAACGATTTCCTTTATTTTATAAAAATTGCATACACTTGTATGTACATAAGAAACTGTAATTCCATTTGGGACTACTTGTGACATTAACAAATCATTTGAGCAGAGTTCTTGAGGTTTATCATTATGTCACCAGTCTCCTCAGGGAAATTACTTATACTCTGTGTGCAGTTTTTGGTACATAATTCTTTATATTTATCAAATTATATGGCACTCTATAGTACACTTCATAACTTAAAGTCATATATTGAGTATAGCAGGCACACATACTCTTTTAAGAAAACATGCACATTGCTTTAGCTCAGTGTTTCATATTACCATCCATTAAAGGTTCTTAATATGTTTGTGTCATTTTTTGAAATGAAAATTTAATATTATTTCATTCAGCAATTATTTCTGTAATAAGTATTTATGATAAAACTGAATCAACTTTTGTTTATATTATCCTAATGACTTAGAAAAGATATGTTAATATTTTTGAGCGTAATATCCTAGATGGAAGCATCAATAGCCTTTATATTCTTTTTGACATTTTAAAACTTCAAGGGAGCCATAGGAAAGTTCACTTTGCAGCTTTTTTAAATTTTTGTCCTTTTTCTTTTTTCCCCACCCCTATGATAGGAGAAATCATACTCTCAGTCCTGTCTTCAATAGTAAACTCCTAGTTGGAAGTAGACTCTTGAGTATCTAAGACATAGTCTCTTAGAAGGTTCAGACATGCTTGGTAAGGTTCTTTAACCCTAAAATAAGTATATTTATTAATTCATACATAATTCAAACTTTCTTTATATTCCATTGAAACAGGAGATTGCTGGTTCAATTTATTTTATGAGGAAACAAATGTATGAAATAGTCCTTGTGACCTCAGCTGTAGGTATCACACTGCTGAATGAAAATTACATAATATGACAACCTCATTTTCTATCCAATAAAATTTAATAGACAGATGAATGCTGAATCTATATTATACTAAATTCTGTTTGAATAAATTACAAATGGATGTAAAATACGTTCGTTCATGGGAATGAGTTGACAGTCTCTACTTCTGACCAACTGTGGTTTTAACTGTCAGTTAACATCATAATCTCAGGGAAGTTACTACTTTTTCCTAGAATATTTCTTATCTTTCAGAAACAGTTTTTGATATGTAAATTAAACAATATTTGAGAAAGCAAGTGCAGTCTTTCAGAATTAGAAGGTATGAATTTTGCCCTGTCCTTTGTTTTAATTTCACTAAATAATTTATTTTATTCTGTGTGAAACACTATAGCAACTCATCTTGAGTAAGAATGTTTCACACAGAAGGACCTAAAACCAGCACAAACTTATTATACATATAATTTAGTTCAGAGGTCCTCTCGATGGATAAATTTGTATTACTGTCCCACGGAGATAGGACTGTGGGAGATCTTCTTGCAGAGATTTGTCTGTCATCAGGTCTAAATTGCAGCATCTCCACCTCCCTTCTAAGTTTCCACCAGTTCTATTTAGTTCTTACTGCAAAATTCTGTCAGGCATAGGTCAGGCCCTGAGATTAGGGCAGTTGGTTATAACATGGTGCTGATAACATCAATGTCATGGGTTTGATCCCTGTATGGGCTGCTCATTTAAGTGCTGGACTCGATGATCCTTCTGGGTCCCTGCCAACTCAGAATACTTTGTGGATAAGAGATCTTCTTTTGTATGAATTTGTGGAGAAGTCAAACCAACAGTCAAATATGGAGTCACCTTGACTCATTAGGTTACGCTGTGTATCTGTGCTTAATTAGATGCTGCTATTGTTGGTCTATGTTTGGCCCAACCACCTGTGGTTTGTACTTTTCCTGCCAAGTTATGGGAGAACAAGGCCTGATAAATGGGAACTTCGTCCTTGAAGGCAGCACTTTGTATGAACTAAAATTAATTGGTTACTCACTATTGGCTGACGGCCTTCCAAGGGCATTTGAAGGAGAAAGTGAAGAGGAGGAGGATGCAGTAAACCCCCAGACCCATTAAGGGAAGTCCCTCCAAGGTGCATCACGCAGGCGCAGGGAAATTCCAATGTCCCCGCGCGTGCGCAGAAGGGGCACCACTGACATAAAGGGGGAGGGACTGAGGGCCTCTGGCTGGGCGGTGCTGGCCACACCTGCCCAGGTAGATGTCATTGGGAAATTGGATAGAAAAGCAGGTGGCTCATGCTCGGGGGGCTCACGCTTCACACGAAGGACCACGATGCCTTTTGCGGGGACGCCCGCGATGTGTGAGCCGGACCCTCCGAGGACGCAGCTGCTGTAGAGAATCCTTGGTATTCAGAGTTGGTAAGAGACCCTTGTAAGTTACACCTGGGTGTTTGTGGGGTTTTACTGAGGGTTTATTTTCCCTTCTCTTTTCTGTCTACCATTTTCTTGTTTTGTTGGTCACCTCTTTGTGATAAATATTGGGTTACTTGATTATGTAGGACCCTATTGTGTTGCTTCCAAAAGCTTTTCTGTCTCTGCTGTCTTTCCAGTGCTTTTAGTCTCTCCCAGCTGTCATGGAGTCATTTTCCATCCCAAGATTTCCTATCCAACAGTTTTTCAGGATCAAAGAAATTCTGAACAAAAATGAAAAACTTTCCAAGAATGTTTATTTTGGTTTTTTTTTAATCAGTTGCTGACAGTGTTTATGTCTGTATGTAACCCATTGTTTCCAGACTTAGCCAGTCCCCTCACCACTCTCTTTACATGCTAATTAATAGAGCGAGGGGAATGGTTCTGATCCCTAATAACAGATTAGAGAGGTTAGAGGTTTGGAAGAAGATATTCGTAGAAGTCAGCTTATATGGCTCCTCTTATGGAAAGACTGGACACACTGACATTCCAAAACCAGAAAATGGTCAGTATGTAGTTTGCAAAACTGGGTTATCTTAATTTCATTCATTTATTTATTTTTAATTAGGGGTCCATATTGTCATTGTCTATTATTTGCTCTGGTGAAGCCACACCTTGAGTAATGGGTCCAGTTCTGAGCCCCTCACAACAAGAATGACACTGAGGTGCTGGAGCATGTCCAGAGAAGGTCAATGAAGCCGGTGAAGGATATGGAGAGTAGACCATATGAGGAGTGGCTGAGGGAGCTGGGGTTATTTGGGGTGGAGAAAAGGAGGCTCAGGGGGGACCTTATTGGTCTCTACAACAACCTGAAAGGAGTTTGTATCTAGGTGGGGGTCAGCCTCTTCTAGGCAACGAGCAATGGGATAAGAGGACATAGCTTCAAGCTGTGCTAGAGGAAGTTCAGGTTGGATATCAGGAAGAATTCTTCATGGAAAGGGTTTTTAATCATTGGAACAGATTTCCCAGGGTGGTGGCAGTCACCATCCCTGGAGGTGTTCAAGAAACGACTGGACGTGGCTCTTAGTGCCATGGTCTAATTGACAAGGTAGTGGTTGGTCAAAGGCTGGACTTGATGATCTTAGAAGTCTTTTCCAACCTAAATGGTTCTGTGATTCTGTGTATCTGAGTTCTTAATGACATAATTAGGGTGCTTTTGCGTAACAAGTATGCTATGACATAAAATTTAAGTAATCTATAGCTGTGCCCCATTCATGTATTAATTATAGCTCAGTAATGTGTTTAAACAGCAATGAATCATAGATCTTTTTTATCTGTAATACTACTAATTTACTTTAAAATTATTTTAAGTATAGCTGTCATTGCATAAAGTCTAAACATTCTCAGAGCTCCATCACACAAATGTAATCAAACAAAGCACAAAGTCAGAATTTCTTCACTAATTATTGCTGTAGAAAGACATTTTAAAAGTAGGCATTAAAACCAACACAAGCTTTTTGTGGGTGTTTGAGTCAGAGGATTTTAAAAAAGTTGAATTTGAAGATAGCAAAATTAGCATTATTCTGGACTGCCAGCTGTTGCATTGGCATTTGCAGTTAGTGATAACATCTGGCTTCTATAAAATTTATCACACACTTGTTGAAAAATATCGAATCTGAAATTCTTTCACATTATCCTGGGTTTTTTCCTTTTTTTTTTCTTCTGCTTTATAAAACTGTTTCTTTTCTTTGGTATATGCATGATATTACTGAGATAATGCAACATCTCTAAGATGAAATGTAGTAGTGTATATTGTCGGAATGCAACAAGAAATTGGAAATTTCACTGGAAAATAATTCGAAAGATAATTAACTTAATAAAATTCATTTGCAAATGCAAGCATACATTAACATTTTGAAAATTACAGAGATAAAAAAATTACAGTAAATATCATTCCCTAATGCAACAACAATCCCAGTTTTATTTGATGATTATATTTTAACTACTGGGAATAAAATCATATTGTTACAGGAAAAAAGATTTTCTAATTAATTTGTTAGATTTTCTTTTTCCATTTCAAATGTGGGATATCAACAATGTTGCTACCTTTACTAAAACAGAATAAAGCTATGAAGCTCAGACTTTTTAGTAGATCAAAATTTTTGCTTTTTCTAAGATTTTAAAGGAAGAATTTAGTTACGTTCTCAAAATGAAATTCCCCTGAGAGTAGGAAAACCATACCTGAATTTGTTACCTTTTATAAATTAAGATATAGGATATAACTAGTGACAGACAAACCTGAGATGATGTCCAAATAAAATTCCAGAGTAAGGAAAAAAAATATTTTCTGTTATATGCATGTTGTGCTGGGATAATTTTATGAGAATTAAATACAGAATACTCAGAATAGTCTTTGGTTATCTAGGTATTTTGTTACCATTCTCAAATCATCTCATAATCTTAGGTTGGAAGGCATGGATCTCAAAAGAAGATTGAGGAAATGTAGGTGAATCTACAAGACCATTTATTTGCATACCATTACATACACATTATTTCCAAAATAATTTTTTAAAACTGTTTTCTGTTTTGAGGATTCTATCTATCTGAAAATATGAGTCAAAGAAAACTCTGATTTGCGAAGAATTGTAATTGAATTCTTATGGCCTTTCCTCTATATGGTAAGGCTGCTGAATTTTTCTTGCAGATGGCATAAATATATGCAGCTGAATCAAGCAAGAAACTTCTTTATTTTTCAATATGTTTTTAGTAATATACTGAAGAAAACATCTTTTCTGGGATTCTTCAAAGGTTTAATGGTGGAGGGAAGACCTAAGAGATTAATAGCTCTTTTTCCTGACCCACAATTACCTTTCATTTTTCAAGTGGCACAAACTATCTTGGTCACATTACAGTTATGAACTCCTCATTCAAAATACAACAATGTCCATTCCTGTGACAGCTGTTTTCTTAAGGAATAATATATTAAGCTTTTGTCGTCCTTGGACTCAGTTGTCATAATTATCTGAACTGAGAATCGGTGTCAAAAAAAAATGTAAGCAGGTTTATTTTCTTTTGTCAACTGTACTGACGATTGGCTCTTGCCACACCATACAACAGGTCCATGACCTTGGAGAGTGTCTGCTGAAAGTTTAGAGGTGAAAGGCATAGTACTTCAGATGATTGTGTCTCAGTCTTCACATAGTAGTAATTTTACTGTATTCGCTACAGGATTAACATAATCCAACCTAGTTTTCTTTTTTTTTCCCCTGAAATGATTAATTTTTAAAAGTAACTATTGTTAAATCTTGTACATGTGAGCTGCTAGGAGTAGTAGCTGCATGCAACTAAACTGGTCATATTTTTTCACCTCTATTTCATGGGCATTTGGAATAGAAAAGTTTAGGCTATAGAATTGTTAGGAATTATTGGGTTAGTATTGTGGACCACAATGCCAAAAGCATGCCAATAACCTGAATTTCCATTCATCTGGCTTTCAGAGGAGATAGAAGGTACTCTCCTAGGTAATGGGGTATTTGAGTGATGTTTAAGCATGGATGAATAATGGGTGGATTAGAGACTGAAATGAAAAGAGAGATAAATGCTGGGTGGGAGAAGCTAAAGAGCCAAAAGCATTAAACACTAAGTCTGGGCAATCAAACAGCAGTCTCTGGTCCAAGCTCCTAGCACCTTCCAGAATGCAATTTCTGTTACAGTAGAAAAGAATTTGTAAAGACAATAACTCATGATATTTTAATGCTGTTTTCAAGATAATTTTCTTTCATCTTAGGAAAAGAGTAGTTTGTTTTCAAGACCTGAGACTTTTCCATGTTATTAACAAGCCCGAAAGACAATAAGGAATGAGGGTGGGATTAAAATTTCATTCAAAAAGATCCTGTCTGTAATTTGTGTATTTCTAAGAACTCTTAAATTTTCAGAGTCTCCATTTCACTACATTTTTTTTCCAGATATCAAGTAATAAAATACATCTTACCTAACTTACCTTATCATCCAACCTAAAATTATCATTCTTGAAGTTACAAACTGGGACTGCACAGCCTCAATGAATGTCTGCATGCTTCTATGTGCAGTAAACTGCCTATTTACCATCTTCTTCCCTTACAAATATGTTTTACAGATTTGGACTGAAAAAACACACACTGTTATTGTCTCCTTTTATTTTTTTTTTTTCCAAATATCGTAACAACTATATCACCTTACAACTGTCTTGCTTGTCTGTAACAAATGAAGTAATAGTCATCATGGTCAAAGCTTTTTCTGACTCCAGGGGTATTAAAATTATTTGTCCAATCAGTTGTGCTCATATAAAATGCCAGTGATTACAGTTGAAATAAGCATCTCCTGGATACCAGAAGGTCTTTCTCAGCAGGAAAACATATTATTGAAAGCAACTGATCATAGAAATAATAGAGAATGTACAGCAACAATGTTCCTTTAAGAAATTGACTTTCTACTGCACTGCAACAAACAATGATGGTATGAATCTGTGTATCATACTCTCTCTCTCTAGACCATGTTGGAGTAGCTGCATTAAAATATAAGCACTGGTATTGCTCTAATCTATGGATTACCTAGATGAAAAGTGATCTAACACATGTTCCATAAATTTAACATATTTTCAATAAAATATCAGTTGTAACAGTTAACAAAAAAAAAACCTAAATAAATCCTACATTTCTGCTTGTGACTATTCCATTTAGGCTGCTACAAATTGAAGGAAACTAGCAATTAGGAGAATGAGACCTTAAGAAAATCAGTTGAAGACAGAACTGGAAGAAACCACTGAGTGTAATGGTGTTTATGTAGGGTGCTGACAATACACAGTAGAATGTGTACTATATGCTTTCTGAGTTAGAGTAGAATGAGAACTTTTCCAAAGACCCTCCACATAAATCCCTTGCAATATGAAAGTACATCATGGGATTTGTCCCTGAACTGATTTTTTTCAGGTATACCCTGAGGATTATTTCTGATTTTGTGTTCTACATACACAGTTTTATGCTTTATTGTGTTTTGTTGTTGTTTTTTTTAAAGAAGCATTCTGTCTGTGAAATGAAAAGAGCTTCAAAATAGACATTGTTCGGGAAAAGAAAGTATGGCAACTGCATTTTTCTTCAATTCACTTTGTGTACTTTAAGGCCTGCTAGAACTCTCACAGTTTCAGATTCTAAAATATAACAAGTCATAAGTGAAAAAGCAGCTTGATTAGTTTATTCTTTTTTTTTAATCTAAAATATCACAACAATTTCTGAGTCATTCACAATTAATTAATTGTGTTAAGGACACAAATGACAGTCTGTCCTATTTATTGTAGCAATTAGCCAAGAATCAGAAATGTAGGCTTTTGCTTGTTCTTTACATTAAGGTATCCATGCAGTAGGTAAGTTCATTTTTTATCTAAATTGCTCTGCTTATGTGCAGTAACAAATGTCTGAGCCAGAACAATGACATAAGGGTAGCAAAAGGAAACCAGAAAAATTGAATAAACCTAAGAACAAAAGTCAACTTTACTCAGAAGAGAAAATGGAATATAAATATTTAGTACATAAAGGATATACTGAAATGAGGCTAGGAAGCATCAAAATACAAAATTTTCTCCGGAAGACTTTGAAACAAAGCAAGTAATGTGTGCTTGCAGCCCAAAAACCCAACCATATCCTGGGCTGCATCAAAACAAGCATAGCCAGCGGGTCGAGGGAGGTGACTCTGCCCTTCCACTCCACTCTTGTGAGACCCCAGTAAGCGTATTGCATCCACCTCTGGGTTCTCAGTACAAGAAAGATGCAGATCGGTTGCAGCAGGTCCGGAGAAGGGCCACAAAAATGATGAAAGGGCTGAAACATCTCTCCTGTGAGGAAATGCAGAGTTGGAGTTGATCAGTCTGGAGAAGGGAGAGCTTCAGAAAGACCTGAAGGAGGCTTATAGGAAAGATGAGAACAGATTTTCTAGTAGGGCCCATTGCAATAGGATAAGGAGTAATGATTTTAAACTAGAAGAGGGTAGATTTAGACTAGATATAAGCAATAATTTAAGTGAGGGTGTTGGAACACTGAAACAGGTTTCCCAGAGAGGTATTAGATGCCTCATCCCTGGAAACACTCAAGGTCAAATTGGACAGGGCTCCAAGGAATCTGATCTAATTGAAGATGTCTCTGCCCATGGCAGTGGGTTTGGACTAGAGGATGTTTAAAGTCCCTTCCAATACAAATCATTCTATGATTCCATGATTCTATACATCTTCCGCATTTCATCCTGATACATTAAACAATTGTCAGCTGTGTAAGGTTATAATGGTGCAGACATTATTATTTTATAAAAACTGTAATCAGTAGTGTGCTTAGAAAAGCACTGTCAGACAGTAATCATCTACAATGTCCCCAAAATCTGCACTAACTGATGGAAACTGTAACATCTACATTTGTTTTCCTTAGGACGAGTGCTGCAGCTATCTCTGAATTGAATGAGGCCTGGATGCTATTATGGAAAAAACATCTTCAACTATTTCATTAAACACTATTTCTTTTCCCAATAGTCAATACCTTTGCAGGTATATGCTTCATATAATACTTCTGATTTGTTACAGCAGATTGTTTTGGCATTATTTTAGTGTTTGCAAATATTTAGAGTTGCTTAATTTTATAATATGAAATGGCCTTAAAATTTTCAGAGGTTGATTAAGTATTCAATTGAATCAGTTGTTTCTTTAAAGACATGATTTGTCAATCTTTTGGGGATCTTGATCATTAATATGTGAATTTTCTTTGGCTTATCGCACGTGGAATATGCATTGGAAGGTTCCCAGTTGAATATGAATACTATAAGTGAAACACAGTTTGCTATAAGTCTAATTCTCAGACTATATGCATTAAGAGATAAAGATCAACCTCTGATTTCAATTTTTTTTTCTGTTCTAACCCAGTGATTTAAGTATGGTAATGGGTAGTCAGAAAAACTATAACCAGGAGTAAAAATTAAGCCTGATGTTCACACAGTAACTTCTCACACTGAGTAATTTCACTGTGTAAAACTGAATTGATGATTAGTGAAAATAACTGCAAGAGCTTTCAGTTTAGTAAAACACAAAAGAGAACATTAGAAAATAAAAATAACATAAACACATTTAGCTGCTTTTCCCATGGTATGACCATCTCATCTGAGGGTCTCAGCTGTGCCCCACAGTTGGTCCTTTAGAGGCAACTGGAAACCGCTGTGTCTGTCCTTACCTCTCCTCACAGAGGCCACCCATTCAGCTCCCATTTCCAGCATCTTGCCGTGGACACTCAGCACTTATGGGAAACAAAATCTTAACTATTTTCAATGAATATATGAAATTACGTATTTGTAGAAAAATATATCCATCAATGGCACTCAGTGAAAAAAAGGATACTTTTGAATTATTTCAAGCTATACAAATAATGCCTAATAATGAATAAATAAACATCTGTTATTCTGAATCCTATCACATGTACAAAACTTTTTTTTAGTGAATAATATTTAATTTTTTTCTTCATACAAAAATTTCACGGCACACTCCTGAGTTTCCACAGCCAATTTCATGTCAACATGTTAAAAATCCTGTTCAAATAATAGGAGGCCACCTTTGAAGTTTGTTTCAGGCTTGCTTTTTCTTCTATCTTGTGTCAGGGATCCATGTCTGAACTATCTTAGTTCAATGATATATAGAATGTTGTTCATAGAGCAAGGAAGGCTAGAGTTGAGATAACTCAATTCTTTGGTTCCTGTCTGACTTCTGACTGACCAGTTTGGAATCACTAAAAAGAAAAAAAGCTTAAAAGTATGTAAGCATGAAAATGAGCATTTTTCCTTAACACAGCTCGTTTTCATTCACTAGTATGCAGTAGGAATATTTTCAGCCACAAATCACTAAAATTGTATTTGCACAGCTATAGTAACTTAGGGACACATTATCCGAACCAGTGGGATTTGATTAGCAGATGTCTACACCCAGGTGACTCTTGGTAGTCTTGCTTTATAGTCAGTGGAGAGACTGGCATTGCAGGCTGAGGTGAATTATGCACTAAAACTACACATCTGTCAAAGGACAAATTAATCTTCATTTAAAAAAGAGCCTGTTTCTTTCCACTGAGTTGTAAAGGGAGTCTAGAGGGGCCAAATCCCATTCAGGCCTGTAAACTCTCAGATTGAAGGAAGTGTTTGACCAAATGTTAGAGTTTTATTTTAAGATCGAATAATACCTCCCTAGACACCAGTGATGACTAGAACACAGTTCAGTTTTTCAGTAATAACTACTTAGGGTTATTTCACATCACTGGATATCACAGAATTACAGAATGGTTGAGGTTGGAAGGGACCTCTGGAAATCTTGTCCAAAAGCCCTGGTCAGGCAGGGTCACCTAGAACTGGTTGTCCAGAACCACATCAAATAACTCCTGAATATTTCCAATGGGGGAGATTCCACAACTTCCCTGAGCAACCTGTGACAATCCTGTCAACCTCACAATAAAAAATGTTTCCTAATGTTCAGTTTGTGTTTCAGTTTGTACCCTGTGCCTTTTGTCCTGTCACTGAGCACCACTTGAAAAGCTCTGGGAAACAGAAAATAAATTCACTGCTACAAAAGTGCAGACCTACCTGTGATAGTTTTCCTGCCACTTGATATCCTAAGGACAGTGACATGTGTATAACAGTACATGTCTAAGGTTAACAAAAAAAAAAACCAAAAACCCAAAAAGAAATCTTATTCTATGTAAAGAAGCAACAAGAATATCATTATTCTTTATTCATCGCTCAAAAGAGTGAACAAAACAGGAAGAAAATCCAGCCAAGTTAAGTGTAGACAGATATGAAACCTCACCGATGTTATGGCTTCTGGAGTGCCAGGTCACATACTGAGACTCTTTGACCACACTGCTCGGAGCGTTCTACGGATATTGGAGAATAGGCACAGTATGATATGAACTACAAAAAACAAGCTGTTGATGACAATTTTTCCTTGTTTCCTAAAATAGCATTATTTCATTTTTACTAAGAGCCTGATGTATTTAAATCAGTCCTACTTGTAACAAAAGGTATCAAATTTGGAAATTGTCTAGCAACACTGAGAAAGTCTTTTGTTTTACTCTACTAAAGGAGGTTCCATATCGGAAATGATGTTTAAAAGAGATGAATGGACATATTAGTTGGACATGAAAGACATGTCAAGGCTAAGATTCACAGCCAGAAACCACAAGATTAGATAATATTCAAAGGAAGAAAAAAAATTCCCTCAAAAATATGATAAAATGTGACCACAGTCTGCAGAACATTATGTTTAATTTTGTGTTTAAATTCTTGTAAAGAACTTTCATACAGCTGAAAAAGCAAATTAATGCCGTAAATGAATAAACATTTACAGAATTGAGACCTGAGAGAAATTAATAAATGAGGAAGTTTAACAATCAATTTGTAGAAAAAAAACTAAAAAAAATACTGAATTATCTTCTTACCCTACCTTCCATAAAGCATAGCCAGTTACTTGCAAAAGTAATTGAATAGAGTACTGTAGGTCCTGTCTGAGATAATCAATGTCTTTAGGATAAGATAGATATTGCCTTATGGGGACACGAAATCACACAACCACCGTCTTTCTTCAGTCTTTATTCTATGAATAGGGAGGATGTGATTTCTGAGTCACTATTTTGCAAAAGAATGCAGTGGGCCTCTAAAGAGGTAATGATCTAAAAATATTCAGTATGGGGCCTTAGGCAAGAAGCTGATGGCATGCCAGAAGAAGGACCTGCAGGGAACCATGAGCTTGTTAATACCCTCTTTGGGTTAGCAGTATTTAACTATTGACTGACCATCACCAACTCCAGACAGTCTGCTGCTGAGGCTGTGCCTTATAATTAATCTTTCATGTTTTGTCTGATCTCATCTATAACGCATCATTGTATTGATTCTACCAAAAGGATGATGGTAAATAGCATTCACCAGGAAACATTGCGTGTGTTTTTTCAAAAATTACATGTTACTCTGACTTTATGGGAAACAATGGGAACTGCAAACAACTGCACAGGGGAATAAATCACTGCTGGTGAAACTGGCAGTACAGTTGATTTTCTTCTTCCTCAGAAACATTGATGCACTCGTGTTCACCATAAAACTATTGGCAAAAGAACTTAAAAAAGATTTTTTATTATTTTTTCCTTCTAACTCTTAAAGCTATCCTACTATGCTACTGGGAAAACACTGCAAAAAAAAAAATTGTGAGTCTCAGCAAAGAAGGAATCGTTAGAGGAGAGTAGTAGTTATCACTAAAAAGATCTTTTGCTGAAGGGCTAAAACTACACACTACAAAAAAGGAATTAAACCTCTCTGTGCCTTATCATCTATAGTGCATCACCCCTGTCTCTTGCACCCTGTTTTTCAGCTCTGTTCTGTAGCACAGTGGTTTAGTTATTTTTCTTTTTTTTTTTTTTTCCACTTTATGGTCAGAAAAGTAGACATTTTCATATCCCAAGAGACTTTCTAAGGCTGTGTTTGTTTATTTCATTTCAAATACTAAGGATGACCCAAAAGAATTCCTGTCCACATGCCAACCTTTGCTCTCCCATACTCCAAAGATTTTTAAAAGCACTGCATTTCCCACTTACTCTTTTTATTCAGTCAAATGATAGACGATTTATTGTTTCTTTCAGTCAAGATAATTAATATCTATATAGATTTATAAATTCTCTTCTGGAGCACAGGTGATGAAAACTATCTATAAGCTCTAGATTAAAATACTTTTAATCTTTAAGGAAAAGTAATGGGTCCGTCCCCTCTAAAAGAGCTAAACCATAGGAATAGCTAGCATGTGGCAGAAAACCTGTTGCCATATGAAAATAAATAAAGCAGAAACAGAAAAAAAGGAAAAAAATTCTTCCTGGGGAAACAAGGCAGTGCGTGTCAGAGGTACAAATGATCTGACAAGAGAGGAATCATAGAAGCATAGAATGATTTGGGTTGGAAGGGACCTTAAAGATCATCTAGTTCCAACCACCCTCCTATTACCAGAAACTCCTTCAACTAGACTGGGTTGCTCAGGGCCCAATCCAATGTGGTTTTGAACATTTTCCGGTTGGTGTATCCACAACATCTCTGACCAACAAAATAGACCAAAACTTTAGAAACTTCTCATTTCAGTTCACAGTCATCTGAAACTTAAAGTAGTATTACACTGCACTGTTAGTGTAAAAATAGACCTCAGCCTGAAAAGCACAGAACATCTTGCGAAAAAATTCTTAGAACTTCTGACTTCTGCAGCAGATTTATCTGGGCAAAAGTCCATTGGAACGATCATAAAATTAAGCTCAGTATTTAAAAGTGTTTTCTGGGTTGACTGGGTGATGGTTTTCCATCCATACCTGTTGCATTTGACTATTTTATGCCAATTAAATTTAGTATAATGCAACACAACAATGACACGTCCTTTTTAATTACTTTGTTTTGGTAGTCCACAGTTTAGAAAAGGAATTAAATTAAACAAATAATGGTTACAGAAAATATTAAAAACCGGGAAAAGGGACATTTTGCAGTATATAATTTTTTGTATACTTTAAACCTGTATATCTCTGTCAATTACAAATACTCATTCTTCCTAGTATCTCAGACTATTTCTGAATCTCTTCAATACACTATGAACTGCAGAATTCACAGTTTCACACATACAGTAGTTACTGTAACATTCACTCCATTAGTGTCTGCCAGGTTCATTTTGTATTTGAAGTCTCCGATCTAAATTGACACCAACTATCCAACTGCAGCACCCTTTACATTTCTGATGTGTCACACTGCATTACATTTTCTGTGTCACCACCCATCATGTTATATTGTGTCATGCAGAAAAGCCAATGTGAGTTGACATTACACAAGATGATGTGATCTAAAAGATTTAAAGCTCTGCAATGCGCTGAAGCAGAAAGGTGACACATTGCAATCAAGGTGTAAATACCTACTTCTAGAGCATTAGTTTTCTACTAAAAAAACCTAGTAGTTGACCTTTAAGGGTTCTTTCTAATTCAAACAATTCTATGATTCTTTAATATGCCAGATAACTTTTAGAACTTGACAGAATCTGATCTGAACACCTTTAGTGTAATATATAAAATACTAAACTCCAGAAATACTGCCTATTCGACTTAAACTTAAAAAACCTAATAAACTCTAAAATGCAAGGATAATTAAATTAAAAGTTTATAATGTAATAGGCATGGTTTCCATTAATATAATCTGCTGTACTAGCAAAGGGGATGCTATAGAAAATTATTTATACCTCACAACATTCAAAAAAGAGACTGAGTATCACTTTCTTAGTTTAATGAATAAAAAAACGTTTAAGGACTGAAATGGCAATAACTAATGCTATTAATGAAATATGTATAAAAGAAATAAAATTGGTCCAAGAATTTTGTTTCTCAGTGGCAGGGAATATACAATTCCCGTTACTTTAAATGTTTTATCATCCAGTGCAAGAAATCTGACTTTGGTTTTACATATTTCATTTTTTATATGAATTTTAAGATTAAATTCATAAAATGCAATTTTAGATGAATAGAGGTGTCTAACTCAGGAGTAGTTCAGGAGTCCAGTCTTGTACAATTAGAAAGGAAAGTGTTAGGGTGCTACCAAATTCAGAAACACGAGGCTGATGCATCCCCATGCCTGTTTGTGTGTACAAACACATGGCCAGACACACAGATCGACTCAGAGGCACTCAGCACTTACACAAACACAAATACACCAGTGCCCACATCCTGCTCCCATCTATAGCTGAACAGGATGTAGATGCATTACTTGGAAATATAAATACATACCCACGCATATATGTGTGCATAAGCAAAGTGTGGATCTCTCCAGCAGCTGGGCTCAGATCTTCAGTCTTCCCAACAGCTGCCCATGTATCCTAGTCTTCCCACTTTCTGCCTGCTGGACACAGGAGCCCCCAAGGCTGCATCTCCACACTCCTCTCTCCCTCTCTTTCTCTCTCTCTCTCTCACTCTCTTTTTCTTTCACCTCACCCTCTTCCATGAGAAGCTCATGAAGTTCAAGGACAAGTGCAGGGTCCTCTTATGTGTGGAGAGATGTGGCTTTTATGGGTTGATCATAAACCTGGCCCATTACCATACCTGCTATTGGTACTCTGCCCTCCTTTTAGGGTGTGAAGCTAACCTTTTATCCACCTACTTGATACAGAGGAGCTTTGCTTACAAAATTCTGTATAATTTCTGTTGTATTTCTTTTTTAATTTACTTTATTTTGAAAAGTTATTTTTCTAGATTAGAAGATTTAAGAAAACACTTTTTTTGGAGGGAGACAGGAAATACTAGCTTTGTTTAGCCTAGAGAAGTAGGACACTGAGGGATGACCTCATTACTGTCATTACATACTGATGATAGGGAACGGAAGGAAGGTGTTCTCTTTGGTGTCCACTGATAGCATGGGAGGTAATGTCTTAAAGTTGCATGGGGAGAAGTCCATATTGGATATTAGGAAAAAAGTTTTTCACCAAGAGGTTGTTCAAGAACTGAAACAAGCTCTCCAAGGAAATGGTTATGGTCCCAAGCTTGTAAGAATTCAAGTGTTTGGATAATGCTCTTGGATATATGGTTTAGCTTTTAGGCTGCCCTGATTTAAGCCAAGAGTTAGACTCAGTGATCCTTATGGTTCCCTTCCAACTCAGGAGATTATGATTTTATACGTCTTAGTTTAACAAAAAGCGATGGCAGATATTATTGCAATGATGTGGCCAACTTGAGGTCCTTTCAAAGCTTTTTCTTAACATATTTATTTAGTACTGATTTGCCATCTTCATGCAACAAGAAACATGGCTATTTAAATATTTTTTATGGATAGTAATTGTTGACAGGATCGAATGAGTCAATCTTGAGAAGTGAATTACAGAACCAGCAAAGATGCCACACATCAGAAAAACTAAATGCCACACAAGAGAATATAGAACCATAGAAAGGACATTTTTTTGTTTGTATCTTGTCTTCATGGTCTCAGAAGGAACATTTTTGAAATATTGCACGTCGCGCATCATTTAAGTAAAACTTTGCTTAAATAGACAAGAGGTAACTCACACAGGGGTTTGATAGTCAATTTTTTTTTTCTAAATTATTCATGTGGGAAATTTTTTAATGTGTATCACTAATGTGAGCTGTAAGCATGTAATTGATGAAATCCTGCTTAAAGACCCTCAGGAAGGTGATTTAAAATGGCAATTTGTTAAAATAATGTCTATTAGCTCTGATTCTCCTATGCTCCTACCAGTTAACACAGCATGTTCATTTATCATTGAACTCAGATTAACTCACTCAAACTATGACCTAACCTTATCAAAGTTACTTCAAATTACCACCCGTTAAACTGACTGTGTGCTGTAGTAGAAACATCTTATTAAGTAAGGATAGCTGTGATTGCATTTCAAGTGTGAAACGATGCTAGAGGTGGATTTTATAATTTCAAAATGTATTCCAAAGACAGATTTCAAGGCTTATATATTTTCTGTATAACATTTAATAATGCATTTTATTGACAATAATTTATGCACACAGAAAAGCCCCAAGTTTTTCTTTTTCTCTTACAAATAAGCAGAATATGAAGCAGACATAATGAGTATCAGATAATGCAATGTAAACAAACACTGAGGATTTTTGCTAATTAAAAATATAAAAGTGTTAGAAAACATCTCATAAATCGTGCTTTACTATCCATTAAAAAAAATGTACTAATGGACCAGGAAAGGAAGGACATTTGACTTGTATCATATTGGAGAATTGGTTCCTATCAGCGGCCAGAAAATTAACTGAAATACTGCCTTACTATGCAGCTAGGATTGATCCAACAGCTACTTATGTAAACACACACAATCCCAGACCTGTGCAGATGACTTTGCATTTGAAATGGCACCAAACATTTCTTCCAGGAAAAAAAAAAATCTCTACTTTTTTTTTCTCCCTACAAGTCACCAGAAGGCTACAAGCAAGACTGACTTAATGAGTACTGCCACCAGTACTGCCTTATGTTTGCCTTGGAAATGGCCACAGTTTTAATGAAAGCTTTTTTTTTTTCTTCTCATAGGGTAATCATTGAAAACATCTATATTTTTCTGTATAACCTGGATCTTGCAGAGGAATTCATGTTTAAGTTATAATGAAGTTTGAAAAACATAACTATCCAGGGAGAGAGAGATAAGAAAGTCAATAATGACTTTGTCATAAAATGTTATTTAAGTGATCAGCTAATACTGTAAATGTTGAAGACAAAGTTTCTATTCAAGAAAGACCTACTAGTAAATATCTAGAAACTCCTAAGACAAAAAAAACCAAAAACTTACTTGTACTTTAGGTGCTGCTGGTCACATAATAAAAATGCAATCAAGATTTAACAATTAAAATCTCAAACCTGAAAAGAGTATCAGAAACAGAGCTAAAAACATCCATACAGAATTCTTTTGGAATACAAGGACAGAACTCTACAAAGAAAACAATGTCCCTTTCATGTTCTCCTGAGCCCTTATTGTTTCTTTTTTCTCTCTCTCTTTATTTCATTTTAGAAAAAGCTGGGCAATAGAGAAAAATAATATCTAAAGCATTATTTTTGCAGTTTTTGAGATAGATTTTCAGCAATAGAGGGAAGCTAGAACTCTCATTCCACTAACTTCTGGAGCTGGGAGCCAGATTGTCAGTTCAATATAAATACATTTTTTTAATAATCAAGAGGTTGGGTAAAATCTGTGGAGAGAGCATCCCAAGAAGTAAGGATGGCTGCAGAAGACAAATTTCATTACTACTGCTACTATATAACAAGGGAGACAATGACTCTAAATTCAGAAAAATAGGCATATGCTTATGCCAACAGGACTTAAAACTCTGAAAAGTAATGCGGAATACTAGACAAAGAACATTTTTTGAAAGAGGATGTTTTGGAAAATATACAATCTTTATGTATCAAGGTTGCACCATTAACTCTGGTTTCATCATGCTTTCAGGTAACTCCTTCAATAAACATTCATTGTTTATTTGTACATCCTGAAAAGGTCTTCCTTATACTTGTCCACTGTTGAAAAAGAAATCCCAATAGTTCAATGCTATCTGATTCTATGTTTTAATTTTGCCACATTCCTTCCTATTAATTTTTGGTTCTGTTCTTTTTACTGTACCAAACAAAACCACATATGGACCTGTCATTCTCCCACCATAAATTTATAGCTGATTATGTGAGACCCTGATGCATTCTTATAGTTTTATAAATCCAAAATTCTATTCCTCATGCAGGCTATGGCATGGATAGAAAGTATTTTGGGGACATTTTTTTGGTCTATTATAGTTGCACGGTAATAGACTATCAATGTAGTACAGGATTCTAATGTGGATGATGGTTCTTGTGGAATACTCAGTGTAATTTAAAATTAAGACCGTGTCTCTATTTTGCTATGAAACATATTTGCCAATTATAGTCTGAAATTTATCTGTTCAATGCATTGATTCATCTTGACTTTGAAATGCATAATTATGTAGGAGTAAATCAAAATTTAAATTATTCAAAGAGAAATTCCGTCATGAGTAGAAGGTTCCCATCAATCCCATTTCCACTCTCTTAATTCCATGAAACTACTGGAGCCTTGAGAATGTAATGATTCTCACACAGCCTCATCAAGCATTGCTAGTACTAATAGGACAATAGATCCTGATGAAATTGCAGTTTTTCAGGGTCCAAGACCAATATCTTCCAGGAAAATATAATTATGGAAATTGGAAAGAAACAGACTGAAAATTACTTTAAATGTAGCTTAAGTCCCGTTTTCTGTTTGGAATTATTGAAGAGCAGCGCTAAAATATCAATATGATAATAAATCTTTATTTTATTTTCTTTATTAAACAGCAAAATAATAGCTTTTTTTTCTTTTACTTTCCTTAGTTCCAGACTAGAATAAATAAGGGTCTACTAACACAGAGAAATTGATGGATTACTCTAATAAAATATCACAGCCACCACATCTCAACTCCCTGTTACACCAGTTGATGACAGGTACACTTGCAAGCATGGGTGATATCAAAACGTTTTTTATACACTTTTATGGAATGGATTAGGGGAGTCTCTGCAATTGCCACATAGTTTTACCGCACCTGACATTTAAACTATGTGAGGGAGGTAGGAGCATTCTAGATTCCTTATGTAACTTAGGTTAAAATGGGATTCTCAAACCAATTATTTTAGAAATACGGTATAATGATTGAGCAAAAGCACCTTTCTTTAATGTGTTAGGAATCTGGCATATAACCTCAGCAAAACCAGAGAGCATTCTCCTTCACTGTGTTCTGAAGCTAGAGAATGAATGTTTTTGTTTACTGAAATTACCCATTACACTGTGATGTTATATCAATTACATGAAGGATAATAAAAGGATCTTGTTTGCACTGTACAAGCAACAGCAAGCAATATTTATAATAACACTGTATTTATAATAACACTAAACTTAAACATTCATTGGAAAATTGTTTGCTGTACTGGATTACAGAAAAACAACTCCGAAAAACTAACCAGGAAATCTCCAAGAAAATGAAAAAGAAATATATTGCTAAACATTTTGTATGGCTCCATTCTCAGTGCAAAAATTCTGTTAGTTATACACTTGGTGAATAAAGGCTTGCAGCACCTTTTAAAACAGAAGGCGAGTACCACTGATTCCTGACTGTTTGAAGGGAACTTGAAAACTTTTTTTTTTCCCTAAGGTTCCACAGCTAATTTTTACTTGTTAAAACCTGCCTTCTATTATATAATTCCTGTTTCACACTTGAATAGGAATAATTTGAAAAAAAGGCTATGACTAATAATATATGACAAGTGACTCTCCCTTTGCATAAAGCACTTTTGATTCCATTCAACATAATGTTTTTTGTGTGGCATGAACACAAAGTCCAAGTTTTTTCTCAAAACTGTAGATGCTTACATTTGGAAGTGTCTAATGCAGGTGTTTCCTTGTGAAAGAAGGGTTCAATTCAGTTGTTGTAACTGTGCTGCTTACCTGGAGCAGATGTACTGTTTAAAATGATTAAAGGGTTTTACTGACAATCAGCTGTGTCTCCACACAGGCTTTCTGTGGCTCCTGTGCAGTGTCTGCTAGACCTGTGTGCTTGCCTCTAACTGCACTAGGCAGTAAAGACAACTGAGTCAAACAGTGACTGGAGCCTCTATGGGCTGAACTGGTTTCCAGCTTGAATGGAAATAGACCTGAGGAAAACAGACTACACCGCAAGCACATGAAGAAAGTACACTGGAGCTCCACTGAAGGTGAGTCTAGTCATATCTTTTATCAAGGTTTCTTAATAATTTATGGTATTGAAACCTGATGATATTTTATACTTTACTGAATTTTAATTGCTTTAGCAAACTGGAATAGCTTCAAAGGACACCTACCCCAAGGCACTGATTTGCACAGTATCGAAAGAATTGATGTAAGTCCCTGAGATAATCAAGCAGTATCGGGAATTCCTTCCAAGCACCAAAGATATCAAGGGAGCTTTCTAACAGCTAGATTATTGGCTATTTTTGATGCCATCAGAAATTGCAGAACGAACTTGATTTTTTTTCCCTTTAAAAATATCCCTTATTGTTCACAAACACAACTGGTCACATCCAACAGTTGGACCATGTTGAGAGAAAATCTATCTCTGTCTTTCTAGTTCTCTAATCCTTTTCATTGTCATTTGACCCTAGGTGAATATTACCAAACATGTAAATTTAATGACCCTAAAGAGTTTCTTTATATGATAACTTCTTCATTGCTTTGTCATTCTGTGAATCTGGAAGCTTATAATTTTAGGTTTCTATTCCTTAATAAAAAGTTGCATTTCAGTCACAGTGATATACCTGTTGGAATGTCTGGCTACAAAACAGATGAGGATACACAAATAACTATCTGTTGTTTTCATTAGGATAATAACATCTTATTTCTTCAGCAGTCTAACCTTGGCCACAAGAACCTCCTTTTTGTATCTCTAGGCTTTTAATAGTATAATTCATTATTAAAAGTAGCAAAATGAACCATCTAAAAGAATAATATCATAAATTTAAATTTTTTATAGTTTTTAATTTAAACTGGGATATCATTTTTGGTATGTTTTTCACTGTGTGTCTTAAATGTTAACTACTTTCCTCTAGAAATCCTGACTAAACTTATAATAATGCATCTGACAAGGTATTTAAAAATCTTCAAAAATCAAACATTTATATCATTTTACTTTTGAACTACAGGACTAATTGAAATATGTGGCCCTTAAAATCATGATACGTATTTCATTTGATATAAGTAAGATAAAATTTTTTGATAGTTTCATGTACTTCAATTACACTGGTAACTACTAGGAGTAGAAACTAGAGAGTAAGGTACCAAAAATTAGTAGTAATGGATTTAAAAACTAAGAACGTTAAAATTAGTTGATTAAAGTAATGGACATAGGTGACAAATACAGTGAAAAAGAAGATGTAGTATTGTTGCTTTGAAGCTTTAGGAAACTTCAATAAGGGAAAACAAGATTACTGAAGTGAAAAATTGCATTGCTGAGTAGCAATACAGTCAAAGTTTTGATAATACGACAGGATTTTGGATGAGCTATCTAGTTTAAGAGACTACATCTTTAAGGCTTTTTTTCCTATTTCTTTGAAGCTGCGTGGGATTTATCACTAACCTGGTCTAAGTCATGTTCAAGTAAAGGTTGCAGAAGTGGGCTACACATTATGTTATTCCTTTTCCAAGGAACATACAAAACAGTCAGGTTTCCTGTGAAGGAAGACTTTGATTTGTCCAACGTATGAATAGGTCATCAGAAATTACTTAAATTATTTAATTGATTGAAAATTCTATGCTTTGTAAGGAAGATGTGACTGGCAGAGAGCAAGGAAATAAACAGTTTCTGCTATTTACTGGTCCCTCTCTCTGTACTGGAAAGGTGTTTAAGTTTATTTAGAACTTCTATCTGAAGATACACATGGACAGGAAATAAAATTTGCACTATCAAGTTTGGTCTCTGCAGCTACATTTTTTTCCTGCTGTAATTAAAAAAAAAAAAAATACCCAAACCACCAAAAAACCAAAACAAACCAGAAGGAGAAAAGCAATTATCTATTAGTAGGTGGTTTGAGGTGCAGATCCCTAGGCCAGAGCTATAATGAATGTCATTATCTCAATGGCTTTTCTTCCACTAGGATCAGTTTCTGATCTTTTATTTTGCAATGGATTTTTCTCTTTTAGGGATAAAATAGCAGAGGAAAGGCCTAACATGTAACATCAATGCAGTTTGCAGGTAGATATGTTTGTTACAGTTGCCTTTCTTAGATGTATTCTCTGCTGCCAAACTGAAACAGCTTTGCATATTTGTAAAATTTGCTGATTGTTACAGTTAACAAATTATCATTACAGATAGCTGGAGTGAGTTGTGTCCAAGCTTCTGATATGTGAATTTATAATCTCCAGGGTACTAGTTATTGTATATCCTTGAGCAGGACCCTCAGGCTTACATTTAAAAAGATTTTTAACTAGGATTTTGAAAATGTTCAGTACACTAAATCCTGGGCATTATGTATGGAAAAGTATTGAAAGTAGAGTCAGAACTCACATACTGGTTTTCAGAGGTAAGCATTTAAGACATGAGTAAAAGTGCAAGGCTTTTTTTAAAATCTAGAGGGTAATTTTTTAAATATATCTTAATGAAGTTTTTCAGGTGTCTGCTTCCTGAGTGACATACTGACACAGTGCTGGCAAGCACATCTAATGATATCAGTCATCAGAGAGTGGGATTGAATGGGGTTATGTGATAGGAGATGCATGGAACAAAATGATGGGGACACAGTGTTCTCTCTGAACAGGACACCCTTGCCACAGTACAGTGCTCCAGCTACTCTATTTCTATGTGTCCTGTTTTTGCCTATTTCAGATACAAACTCTCTGACATGCTGAGTGGCAGAAAACTTTAGAGAGCTGAAAAAAATCCCTCTGCTAGTCTGCATGAGCTGGGTATGCAGGAAAGTGAAAAGCAATAGTCATCTGTATGAGTGTTGCACTCAGTGATTCAGTTGGGAAGCTCTGCTCAGAGTGTGTTTGAGTACAGGGATATTACAGCTTACTTTTCCAGCAGGTGTGTACTTAACTTGTTTGTACACCACTTTGAAAATACAGAGAAAAATTCCAGCTGGTGTAATTCATAATAAGTAGGTCAGATGACTTGTTTGTACCTACTGAGTGTAAATCCCATAGGATGATTTCATAAGCACTGGTTTTAGAATATTTCAAAATTCAACCAATTCTGGAACTTTAAACACCCAAAGTTTAAATTCTTTATTCAGACCATTTCTCAGCTTTCTAGGTAGAAAATGTTATAACTAAACTTTTTTTTTTTTTTTTTAATGAAAAAAGACTTTTAATTATGCAATAATACAGATTTGGAGTGCCTGAAGAGAGGAATGAATCTAAACTCTCATCTCCTTCACAGAATTCACAGAAGCTAGCACACTACATAGGAGATATCTACACAATTACGACCGCTAAGAACAATTGGGCATTCTGCAGAGTACCTGCATAATAATGTGGGATTAGCATTCTCAGCCCTAGACATTTGATTTGAGATCATCCTCAAATACCCATTGCCCTGAACCAGTGGTCTTTAAAATGTCAAAATATTGTTCTTATTGTTTCTGTTATTATAGTGAAGTAAAAGAAAACGCACATAAAAATGTGTAGTTTTGCTAGACAGGAAAAGACATTATGCCCCAGCAAAGATATTAGTTAAGGAACAATAAATCTGCAGCACCTGAAAAGCTACAAGTCAAGGATTCTATCTAAAATATTATAATATCATGCATATGTGAATAGCTGAGCTTTGCTTTGCTATACTTTCTAAAGACACAGTTCAAACTCTGCTCCTCTAATCATCTGAATACAATCTCCATGCTATGCTGTATGCTCACACACACACAACAAAATAATATCCATAATACACTATGAGTTATTTGGTACAACTGAGTTTTCACATGCAAAACAAAACAAAAAAATATTTAGAGGAGACAATGGAAGAATAGTTTTGGAGGATAAAATTCAGACAAATGGAAAGCTAGCAAATGGTCTTTTTCAATTCATTTACCTGAAAATATATGTTAGTGTCCCCATCTCTAGACAGATATAAATATAGATATATATATTTTTTACAGGAGCAGGATTTTGCTGGTTTTGTTAGAAGTTCTAAGAAGGCATTTATCAGTACATTTGTTTTGAAATATATGTTGAAATCAAAACTTCTAACCAATGCAGTAATCACCTTGTGTTCTGTATTTTAGCATGAGCTGTCTTCGTATGACTTCAGGTTTACTTCTCTTTCACTTATAAATAAATTCATTAACTAAAGCAGACTATCGTAGAAATTTTGTCTGGAGGACATAATTTAGTCTTACCTCCTTACTGAACCAGGACTATCCTTAAGACTGGACTGATGTCGATTTCCTTCAAGTGTCTGGAAATGGATTTTAAATTAAAATGCTCATTATCTTTTCTGACACTGACCCAAGGCTGAATGATCTACATTTTTTTCCCTCTTTCTTGCTCCTTCTGAAGAGTAGAATATTTATAGCCTTTTGTAGAGGCCAGACACCTCCTGCATTCAACAGAATATCTCACAAACCATGAGTTCTTTCAGCATCCTCAAATATTTCATATCTGGCCTCATGGATGGAAATAAACTCAGCTTTCCCAAATAGTCCTTATTGCTCTTGGTTATTCCTCTCCTTCCCAATCCATTATGATATCACCAGAAGTCTGTGATAAGTGTATGTTTTGTATGCACACTCGTGTGTACGTGCAGGGAGACGCACACAATGAACATGAGAAAGATGAGCACTATAGTCAAAAAAATGCAGACTAGGAATAAATGAGTGCCTAGAAATTATTTTTATTTTGTTAATAGGAGAGAATTGAGAATAGTTAATGATAATTTTGGTATTAAACAGACAGAAAAGCTGAGTTTGTTTCCCTGGAGGGAAAATAATCACAAACTGAGAAAAAGTATTCCTTTTAGTAAGAAATAAAACAAGATGTTAAATGGCAGACCCAAGCAGTCATGACTGCTGGCAGTACACTGTCACTCACCTTCCCCTTGTGAATTAATTTGCCATAAACATTAGAAACAGAATCCTTCATGTCAAAACCAAAACCATTAGATTTGTTTCTGGAGGATGAAGGGAATTTCAGAGGTATCTAGAAGCTCTCATACTTCTGTAATTTTATTATTCAGCAACTAAATATCTTGGATTCTAACTCAGTGTTTAAACTGATGGCCACCTATCTATTAAATTTATATACCCAGTACAGTGTTTCAAAACACTAGCTAATATACAAAAAAAATTTTAAAAGTGTTTCAAAACTCACATATGGACCACTTTCAAAATTTATTTTGCTCTGAGTCTATTTTTAACAAAAGACAAAGTGTTACTGCTAAAATTTGTAATACAGTTTGGTTTTAATTTTAATACAGGCTTTTGTTCAGTTTTGATACAATACTTTTGGAGACGGAGCAGGAAAACTTCTCCATTTAAAAAAGTTAAAATATTATCTCAATTAATTAAAAATGGAGCTGGATTTTCCTGGTAATCAATAGCATAATATGATGAAGTATCTTTTAGAAAGAAAATAAAGAGAAGTGACCTGACATATTTCACTCACTTTCTTTCATAGAAGAAAAATGACAGGGAAACAAAAAAGTTAAAGTGCCTGATTTAAAGACACAAAAACATTGTAGTAATTATTTTGCAGCACTGTACTATATTTAAGAACATAAATTTTAACAAATTTTCTCTTATAATTTTGTTTAATTCAAGCACTCTACCATAGAGCTGGGTTATTTTTTTTTTTGTGCATTTAAGAAATCTTCAGTAAAAATCTATTATATTAACCTCTGTTATAACTCTGTTATACCATTAAACATTCATCTTGTCTTCCTGAAAAATAGAGTAGCCTAGCATTAAAAACTCATAGAAACTGAATTTTAAAATACAGCTTACATTTATTTGAGGTAGGTCAGTGTTCTTCATTTTTACTGTGAAGCTTGATTCCTTACTCCTACAGATTAGTAGGGTATAGAGTATGCTTCATTAATCTAGATGCACAGTAAAAACAAAGAAAATAAAAACCTCTTGGCTGTAAAAATGATGTTTATGGTTTCATACAGTAAAAATAGTCATTTTAGTTCCAGAAAATGAAGTTAATTCAACATTTTATATGAAACTCAACTCCAGATTTAGATATCCAAGTTTTCTGTTAAAAAATTAGTTCTCTATGTGTGTATTATTTCTATAAAATTTTGTTACATTCAGTGAAGAACCAAATTTGCAATCAATAGAATTCATCTTACTTGAAAGCAGACATACTAGATCAGAACCAAGTATATTAAAAAAAAAAACCTAACACAAAACAAACAAACAAACAAAAAAACAACAACAACAAAAACCCCAATCAACCAACCAATCAACCAACCAAAAAGTTCTGTGATAAAATATGTTGCAGACTTTTCCTCTCCTTTCCTTCAGAAATTGCCCAGTTTGAATTCTAAATTGTAAATAGGATCACAGAATAGCTGAGGTTGAAAGGCATCTCTGGGTATATTGTAGTCCTGCTAAAAGCAGGTCAGATAGAGTAGGCTGGTCAGAAAGTTGTTCAGTTGGGTTTTGAATATCCCAAGGGATGTGGAGATTTTAGAACCTCTCCAGAGAGCTTGTTCAAGTGCCTGACCACTATCACTATAAAAAAAAATGTTATGGTGTGGTGTGATTGGATGGTATGTGCTCTTTTTGTTAGGAATTAAGGAAATTATATTAATGTAAAGTGAATTATATTTTATATCCGATAAATAAACACAATACCTTGGAAGGAAAGAAAAGAGAAAAGAATGTGCTAAAAGTACATGTTTAAACATGAAATCACATAGCTGAGTATAATACATTCTGAATTTGTATTGTTTCAACTGGTATTCACAGCCTTAGTAGTCTGAGACAGCAGCCTGCTCAACAGTTTCTAGTCTCTTGAACAATCTGAAGCACAATGAACATTAGCATTTGTTGGACCTGCACACACAGGAGGTTGACTGAGGGCCAAGCAGCAGTCATCAGGCAGTACATATTTGCATTTCAGATGCTTGACCCTAAGCACTGAACTCAAAATCTGAAAGTAGGTAGCTAAAGCTACCTGGACAATATATGGGAGAAGCTAGGGATTTCAGAGGGGAGAGCTAACTGTATGAGAGACTTCTAGAGATAACCAACAAGAAATGCTAAGCAGAGAGGGAAATCTAAGTTCCTGTCATTCTCAGGGAACTAAAATCACACACAAAAAAATGAGGCTTCAAGAAAAAATTCTTTTTGTTCAAAATTCACTATTGAGAATGAACCCCTGCAGAACAGAATTCTATAAATTTGCTCTGAAAGACATCTTAAACACCCACTATTTCCAAAATTATTCTAAAAAAGAAAAGTATGATATTTTTAAGGCAGAACACTCATGACAGAACTGGGGATTGTAAAACAAGATTTGTTTGAAACTCATGTACTTTACAAGTGCTCTATGACCACCAGTTTATTGATTATTCCAGGAAATAAAACTTATGCCCTTTCCATCTCTCAAAGTTTCTGTAAAATAGGAAAAGATATTGTAGGGATAAGCATAACTACAAAAGCAAGTGGTCAGGCTATTATAAGGTGAATTGCCACTCCTTCAGCTAGGACAGCCTCTTGTGAAGCAACCCTCTTGAAGTACACAGAGAATTTTCTAAGCATCAGATTGGGCATTCAGGATCTTTACCATTGTTATGGTAACGTTATAGTTTTGCAACTTATGACTGCATCCATCCTAATAACTAAATTGGATCAGGGTTCATTCTCTAGTCTTGGCAGTATAGAAATGCTTATTCCTCAAAAACTATGATCTCTTACCTCCCAGAATACAATGATTGCATTCAAATTGAATTGTGGCCAACAAAGCTGCATTTTCTTTTTGTGACAGTGTAAATTGGCCTCAGGTAAAAGTGCCAGCAAGTACTGAACAAAGATTTTAACATTATGGAGAAGTACATGCCAGTGCTGAATACTGTACTCTTATCCTGATTAATTTACTATTGTAAATGTAAACAGCAGGGTTTGGACCAAAGCTAGGACTGTTATTTCTCAAGCAGGATAGTTACGGGTATTTAAAGATAGTACTATATGACTATATAGATATTACAGAATGAATAAGAAGTAGTGTGTAATAGGAGTAATTGTATATTTGTATATTTAAATGTTGTCCTTCAATTGCTGCTATCCTTTTTAAATATTGCTTTTTACTCATTAAATAGTTTTACATTTTTTTTAAGTTTTCAACAGAATAAATGTTCAGGGTGCTGTGGACTCCAGGAGACCTTGGCTTTAATCCTTATTGGATGCAGGATTCATTGCCTTGCTCAAGGCTTTTGCATGGCTGCCAGAGATCACATCATTTTCTACTAATCTCTTAGGGATGCTCAAAGGATTAATTAGTTAATGTGTTTTGAGGTACTTTGAAGCTGAAAAGTGCTATATAAGTGCTAAGCATTATGAAGAAAAAGGTTGGGGAGGGGAACTGGGGTTTGACAGGTAGCTGAAATACGACTTCAAAATCTTTCGCTTGTTATTAAGAGCCTTAATTCTCTCTGAACTATCTATGATCTGGTTTTCAGAACAGTAAGAAAATCTTTAAAACATCACCTTCCTTCGTTTGAATTTGATGAAGGTTACACGTTTCCCCTCTGTTCTTTTCCTTTAATTAATTGTGATAAATAAAATGAAACTTGTGGTTCAAAGGGTTTCAACTGCCTAAATGTTACCTTGTAGTAAATATAAAACACTGTATGCTTGCATGACTTTCCAACAGCTTATGAAAAGGAGAAAAGAATTGGCAATATGCCCCAGGAGGAATGGAAAAAGCTTTCAAAGCACCACCATTGCAGCTGGAGTCACTTCAGTTGTGTTTCACTTTATACCTGAAGTTTGTTGGATCAAAAGAACTTAAATCTCATGGTTGTCCCTCCAGAAACAGACTTCTGTTTTTCAATGGTGGTGATATAGTATGAAAGGAGTTAAAGTTTGCAGTTTAAAAGGTGGAATGTGGGTAATGTTGCTTAAGAATACAGGAAGAAGGGAGTTTAAAATTACCCCCTTTTTGTTCAAATGCTGAAGTTATGCCCACATGCTTTTGTCTGTACATGATTACTCTTTATCAAAGCAAAGGTGTCCTTAGCCCAGAGTTCTGGATCTAACTGTGATGAACAAAGGACCTCTGGGGAAAATGTGTTTTCCAGACTCTAGGCTGAGTTTTTTGAACGCACAAAAGAAGAGCAAGCATAAACAGTGTTCCACTTCTGCTTATAATGCAGTGAAAAAATGCTTCCACTTCTATTGAGAGTAAATTGTGTCCAGTCTTTCAGAGACATCCTGCTCAGATTCTACTAGTGACTCTAACTGGTATAAAATCAACCCATGTATCATAAATAATGATAGAAATGCAAAAAAACTCCTAATCTAATAGAAGTTCAATTTACCTGGCCTTAAGAACCATTATTTTATAAATGTTATAATAGTGAAAATAGAAATAGTATCTGGAGCCAAACAATAACTAAAACAAAAACAGAAAAACAAAACAAAAACCCCAACACACACACAAAAAACCCCCAAACCAAACCAAACAAAAAAAAAAACCACAACCCCCCCAACAAACAAACAAAAAACCAACAAAAAACAACAACAACAACAACAAAAAAACCCAAAAAACAAACAAACAAAAAAAAAACCACACACAAAAAAAAAAGAATGAAGAGTGAGAAACGTTTCTCTTGGTAATAAGTCAGTTCTTTGAGCTGGTATTTTTTTTTTTTTAATGTCATAACTGAACTTCAAAATAGGTATTCTTCATCTTTTACCTTTACTGTGTCCTTTCATATGCTTTCATAAATGCGTATGAATTTATATGCATTCTAAATGCATATACCTTCTAAATTTAACAGAAAAAGCAAACCAGAATGAAAGGGCAGGAATTTTCAATATTGCCACATGACATAAACATGCACATTTATGTAGTTTGGGGGTTTTGGTGGTGGTTTTAATATGGATAGAAGCAGGCAAGAAATCCCCAACCTATCAGTATTTCTAAAAATGCTTTGAATTATCTACTCTAATTTGATCACAAGAGACAAGATTATTTCTCCACAGCCTGCTTAGGTGATAAATACACTGACTTTTTAATGGGGTTACTCATAACACTACTACTAAAATCACATTTATAAAATAAAGATGTGTTTGAAGCTGATCTTGATGAAAAAAAAGCTACCTCAGAAAATGTTGGCCAGATGATTAAATCAGCTTTACAAATGCATCCTGTTGTATATGGTGACTACACCCTTAATTTCAAAGTGGCTTTAGACCATTTAACTCCCTGTAAATAACAACAACCAACAACCCAGCAGTTCCTGTACTATTACATGTCTTCTTAAGTATTTATTTTTTTGGCAGACTGGAAAATGCTTTTGTCCTGTGTTTTGAAATACCTCAGCAATTATTTTCCACAGTAATACTTTTTGAATTTTAGCTTTGCAAAATTTGTCACATTTTAATTCATCATTTATAATTATGATAATAAAAAATGTTTTTTTGTTCTAAGGTCTTAATACAAATGGAAAGATAATCACGCAAAACAAGGCAGTTGCAGTGTTAAGTTTTCAGCCAGCAGAATATTTTAGGATCAGAAGTAAGTGAAAATTTGAAATGCATAGTTTTAAAAATCAAGAGTTGCTTATTAATGCTAGAATGCCAAGATGAGATCAACAAAATGATTGTTTGCTCTGGAGACTTTACTCTAGCACTGATCAGTAGTATAGGATATGAGAACAGGCAAACACATAACAATAGTTCCCATCAGTATGTAGTTTAGGCACTTCTTGCACAATAGATGGTACAGCCTTTTGTGATTTGGATTTTTTCTTCCGTGGATCTGCTTTGTTCTTTTTTGACCCTCCAACAGTTTTGTTATCAACAGTATCTTCTTGACAAGTTATTGTATAAAACAGTACGTAGTTCTGGTAGCTTTCCATCTACACAGCTCAAGCTTTCTGAACATGTAAGATCTAGAGAGATTATCAAAAGAGTACTTAACTATGGCACCATAATTAAAAGCTGCCTGATCTAAGCAGAACAATTAAAATTGTATACCGTAAGTCTTAGATATCACACACTTATCCCATTTAAAATAACACCCACCCGCACCCCCCGAAAAACCTCTGCTGTGCCAGATCATGAACTCAGGCACTGGCCCATTCCACTAAACTCTTGGCCTGATCCCATACATTTGTGACTCATACTAGCTGACAGTATCTATTTCACATAAAGTGTCTGAAGGATAATAAATGTTGAGGACCATTCCCAAGAGTCTAGTGTGACCTGCCTGTTTTGGCGATAAAGAGAGTTCTTGTACCTAAATGTGAGCTAGGCTTGGTCTCAGGGTCTTGGTCTCAGGGTCCAAGAATGTCTGTGACTGAACATGAACATAGCCAATGAGACCAGCCTAAGTGCACTTCTGGGCAAGATTTTCAGATATCCAGATTTTTAAAAAAACAGAACAGAACCGAATCAAAGAATATGTAAGGGCAAGTTTGCTGTTAACATATGCCTTTGTCATCATGAATCACCAAGATGTCCAATGTTAAATGGATTTTATTACCAATTAAAAACAACTATGTGGATAGCTTTTCTTAGTCTATGTGGTAAGTACAGATAATAAGAGTAAACTAAGCCTAACCACTAAATGAGCACTATGACCAATTCCTGTCAAATATTTTACCTTGACATCACAGCAACACTCCATGCCGTTTGAAAACAGGAGTGATATATTTGAGCAAATACTATAGGTATAGCATAGCTGAATCATTTTCCATGCTAAAGCTGCTGAAGGCCCAAGTCCTAAGGCAATACTTCAGTTAATTGCCTTCATAAATCTAATACAAAGCTATTCCATCTCAATCACATTTTATCTCAGACCAAAATCTTTTTTCTGAGTAAGACTTTGCTAAAACATTTTAGTTTTTACCTTAGTTTTGCCACAGATTCTGAAAAGATACTTGACAGAATTGATTAACCATTTCTAGGTCTGTTGCAATTTTTTTGAGACTATGGCTTTGGGAAAGCATTTTGCTCCTGACTTGACAGCTTTATTCCATCCCTGAGGCATCTGTGATAATTAATAACTGTGTCAGATCAGTTCATTCTAAGCAGATGTGCTGTGCAGGATTTTTCCTTATCTCCCCTGTTTTCTACCTTGGTAAGTGACCTTTATTAAATTATATTTCAAACTAGGAATTCATGACATTCACATTCCATAGGGCAAGATGAGAATGCCATTATCTCAGCTCATACAGGAAGCTGTATTATTCTCTATTATTCTGAGTGTATCTGACTCACAGGTTTATCGTTTTGTATTTTAATGCAGGTTTTCATGGAACAAGCATTAAGACCAAATCAGGATAAAATATTCTGGTATTATTCAACTTTATTTCTCCTTTATTTTTCTTTTTATTTCTTTCAATTTAATGCATGCAAATTGTTTTTGTCTTCCTGATGATTACATACTTCTTTTCTTCAACCTTTAAAAGATTTTTTTCACCTTTTTCTCACTTATACTTATTTATTGTCCAAAGTAGAAATTGTTTCTTTAAGAAATATATTTTAGAGATATATGGATGAGTGTTTTATGCACTTATGTTTCATAGCATTTTGTTCTCCTCTGTGAGAAGTAGTAGGAATAAACTGAGTGTCAGGGATCTACTTGTCATTCATGTATGCTTCCTGCTGTCCTTGTTCTGTGGCTTTAAGATGAAGTAAAGGAGAAATTCATAAATTGACCACACAATCTACAAAGTTATATCTTACTAGAAAAGAGTAAACTAACTCATCTAACCCACCAAGAGCACCAAGTCATCAAGTCACAGTTACTCCTAGAAAACCTTCTCTTGTTTGGACTCCTCTGTTTGATCCACAGCTCCTGACAAGCTCCTGCTCCAGCCTAGACTCTCCATGAGCTCACAGCTTTCTTCAGGATACATCCACTTACTACAGTGTGGAGTCCTCCATGGGCTGCAGGTGGATCTCTGCTCCCCTGGGGACATTCTGCTTCACCATGATCTTCTCCACAGGCTTCAGGGGAATCTCTGGCACCTGGAACAGCTCCTCCCCATTTTTTATCTCTGACCTTGGTATCTGCAGAGGTTTCTTTTCTCATGCTTTTTTCCTTACTCTTCACTGTTTGTGCAGTGTTATCCCCATTCTTAAACACACTTTCCCTGAGATCTCAGCCCCTTGGCTGCAGGGCCCAGCAGTGGGTTGGCTGGAGAAAGCTGGAACCAGCAGTGATCTGGTAGGGGACAACCCTTGGCCGTAATATGTATATATATGTATATAAATATATGCACTTTTTTTACTGTAACTGTAGTTAAAATTGTCAGTATTAGGAGTCTACAAGCAACTTTTTTGAGTTATCATATACTACCATTTTTTATAAAAAGTATTGTCACCTTCACGGAATTTCCAGGATTTCAGCCCTTAATTTAAGAGTTCTTTATTTAGTTACTGCCTTGAGTGAGATCGTACTATTTGCTAACTCCTACCTCATTTTGTAATTTTTAAGCGTACCTTTATATTTTTGTTTAACCCTATAAGTAGAGCTATCATTAATCATGTGGACACAATTTGAAACCAACAGAAAAAGGAAAAAAAATTAGGGAGATGGGAAGGGAAATGTAGGACAGTGTCACTACCATAAAAGCCATGTGGAAAAGATGGATAAGGAGTAGGAGAAGATTTAGCAGAAATATTCATAACCACTTTTTTAACAAGTTGATTACATTATTCAAATTTTATTTATTTATTTGTTTGCTTTTTCTCCATTTTTGAAATTATAGGGTTAAAGGAGGAGGAGTAGTTTTTATGGTGAGTAACATATAGTTCATTACAGTATACAAACACATCAGAGTCCTCTAGAAAATCCCACAACCTTCTAAACCTGCAGGAATTATTAGAATAGACCATTCCAGTGCATTTGAAGCATCAAAGACTGCATCTGATCTCCTCCACGGATCTGGAGAATCCTTTGCTGGAAGAACAAAGTCCAGACTAAAGACTAAAAGAAGAGTTGCTACATAGGTATCCCATATTAACCTGAGGGGGTATATTACTAAAGGTTGGAGCCATAAAACATTTTCACCTTTTGCTAAAACATCTACAGTTGTTTTGTATCCTTGAGAAACTTTTTATTTATTTTTTTCTCCTCAGTGAATGGATCTTTCAGTCTTTGTTGGAAAGAAGAATATGTTTAATCACAGCCAAAGCTGGAAAGCCAGTGTAGTTTGCTCAGATCAAACTGAAGGTGTAGGCAACCTGTTTTATTCAGCTTGTGAATAGGTAATTCCTTCATAAATTTTTAAAAGGCACAGGTCATCAGTTTTAGTAGCTGTGTTCACTTTTAACTGATATCCGTGCACGTCTGTGTTTGGACTGTTTGCCTTCTCTGTCACAACGCTTTCTTGTATTTGAATAGGTTATGTGTTTAGTACATAGTTCTAAATGTCGGCTGAGTTGTCTGCCTGCATAGAGATCATTTATTCTTTCTTTATCTTGTTTGAGGTTGGACTTCTGAAGTTATATTTTTTTTTCCAAATTTAATTTTTTGCTTACTTACAGATTCTCCCAAAATCAGTAGATCATTCTGGATTCTTTTCCTCTCTGTAAAGCATGTGTGGTTATTATATTTCTGATTTTTAATGGGGTAAGCAGTGTGACATTGAACATATTTGGAAGACAAAGTTAAATGGATAGCTTAGCAAGTTATCTATTTTCTGACATTTTCTTTTTTTTTTTCCTCCCACTGCCCCAAGCCATATTTAGTTCATCTCTTTGGCTTGTAAAGCTCAAGGTTGGAGTAGTGTGAAGATGAACAGTGATAGAAAGCTAATATACAGTAATTTACCTTATGCTACTGCTTTGTAGTCCTTTTTGGTTTTAAAAAGTTAATAAAGTTTCTTAAAATTTTTGAAATAAAAATGGCAATGAAATAGATGGTTAATGGTTGAGCGTAGCCCTGTGGGTGCTCCAATGAGACAGCTAAACATAAAATAAATAAATAAAATAATAGCAGTTTCATTAGAAAACAAACTCAAGCTTGTTGAAAGAGTTTCCAGAGATTTCACTCCTCTTCGTTTTTTAATGCTAATGGTTCCAATTATTTGGGGAAAAAAAAAAATCTTATTCTTACAGATTTTAGTAGTTATTAAACAAACAGAAATAAAGAAAGTTGAATATTAGAATGACTCTAAAAGATGAAAGGGGGGGGAAATAAAATCTGTTATAATATCTGAGGCTTTAGTATATCCTTACAGTGTAAGAATACATTAGAAACTAATCCATTTATGTTCTTTGGATGGTTGCTTACCAGTTCTGCCAAAACCCCTTTTATTTCAGGTTTCAGATTACTCACTTATTAGCATTTAAGATAAAAAATCAATTATGAGTCCACTACCTTTTTCTTCTTACAATAGCAAGGAAATATTTGATAGAACAGTGAAATAATTTTTCCCTTTACTTGGAAATTAATTGAGACTAATTGAACAAACATCTAGGCTATCAGTTTGATTTAATTACCTAAAACTTAGAAAACTCTCATGCCATTTGAAATGGGAACTACTGACCAATAATATACCTGGACTTCTGTAAGGTCTTTGACATGGTCACACACAACATTCTTGGCACTGAATTAGAGAGTTATAAGTTTGAAGGATGGACTATTAGTTGGATAAGGAACTGGTAAACAGTAATAAATGATGTCCCTCAAGGGTCCATAAAAGGTCCAGTAGTATTTAGTATCTTCATCCATAACAATAGGAAGGGGATTGAGTGCACCCTCAGCAAGTGTGCAGATAACACCAAGCTGCATAGTGCAGTTGCTAAACTAGAGGGGCAGGATGGCATCCATGGGGACCTTGAGAGTCTCAAGGAGTGGTCCATGTGAACCTCATGGAGATCAAGAAGGCCAATTTGTGAGATCATGCACCTGGGTCTGGGTAATTCCAAGCACCAATACAAACTGGGGGGCTGTAGAATTGAAAGCAGCCCTGGAGAGAAGGATTTAGAAATACTGATGGACAAAATTGGACATGAGCTGGCAGTGTGCATTAGTATCTGAGAAAGCCAACTGTATCCTGGGCTTCATCAAAAGAAGGGTAATTCTCCCCCTCTTTTCTGTTCTTAGATTGTTTTGGGTTGGGCATAAGGAGGAAAACTTTTACAGCAAGGATGGTGAGCCACCACAATGTCTTTCCCAGAGTTGTCTCTGTTTAGGTAACAGAATTTAGCCTTGTCTGCATACAACTATCCATGCTGAAATCTTCTAAAAGTTACAGTTTGGGGACTTGAAGGATCTGAACTATTTTCTATGATTTTTCAAAACTAATGCTGCAGATAGTCTTAGAAACACGAGAAAGTGTTTTAGTGTTTTTCACAGATTGAACTGTTGGTTGTGGAAAGGCATTATTCTTTCCTCTTCTTTTGCAGAGGACCTCGTATATCCTGTACAGGGCATGCATTCCACTCAGAGGAAAATGAGAACTAAATTATATTTTTTTTAGCGACTTGAAAAAGGTGAAATATGACTTATATAACTTCACCTTCCCCTCCTCCCCCTCCCACCCCGTATTGTGAGTGTTGTTAATCTCAGAATTTTGGAAAATATGTGTTGACTACAATATAATGCAGAATATCATGGTGAACTGGGACTTTCAATCTGGAATATTTTTTAAGTTCACATGAGAAGTAAAGTATGAACTTTCTCTGTACTTCATAAGTTTAATCATTTTTACTGTTGGGAGTGGATGACTGAGGTCATACTTGGTAGTAGCAAATTTTTTATTCAGTTCTCAAAAGGAAACTAGTATCTTAGTACCATCACTTTAGATGTATCCATATCAACCCTGTAGCTGAAAAATGAGCCTTAGGGAAAGCAAACCTATCACTAGTTTTCATGTCCTACTGTGAACACACTGATGACTATATAATTGAGGTGACATTGGCAAAAAGCCAATGAATTTTCATCTTAGCTAAGACAGTCCTCTGATCCATGTGGGATTTTTTTAAGACTTTCTGATAAGTTGAAAAGAAAGGTGGGTTTTGGTTCTTTTTTCTTTTTTTTTTAAATTTTAATGAAAGAGACTACAACGCTATTAATAGAGAATACTGAATGGACTTAATCTGTAACCAAATATTTAACTATTTAAAATATAATTAATTCAAATCCCTAAATTCTTATTTTATTAAACTTGCCTACAGCACAGAAACAACACAAAAGCTGAATGGATGACAGGGCGCTGTGAACTATTAATGCAAAACCTCAGATGGATGGACATACTGAGAAAAGTAGCCACTGCTTATTAGGTCAGCTGTTAAAGCTATGAATGTTTGCTTGTTGCTATGACTGGTGTTTTTTTGTTTTATTTATTTCATGCTGAAAATTAGGTATGTTTGATGACTAAGTCTGAAAAGTCAATTGATGAAGTACCTCTTGTTTTTCCTTTGGACAGAATAGATATGCCACATATGTGTATATTATCCTAATGATAATTAACCCCTATAGCTTTGCCCTTTAGGTTTTGGGGTTTTCCCTTTGTTTCAATTTTTGAGTGATGATAGTTTGTTTTGGGGTTTTTTTAAATCTGATTTTTACTGTTGGAGTTGATAAAAAACCCTTTCAGGTCATTTCTTTATGTATCTCAAAATGATTATAGAAAACACAAATATGACACATATATCTGTCATTTCTGGCACATCAGATGGTGGGTGATAATGATGTTTCTTCAACTGTTTAAATTGGTGGAAAAATCTTGATGCATGGAGCCAATCTTTCCTCTGATATTTCTCATGTATGACATTAGCTGAAAGTTCAAAGCAGTAGAATTGACCTCGTAGATCTAAAAATAATTTTCCCTGTACAGAAAAAGAAAAAAATTCTATTCTTTCTGAAGTCATTGGAGAGGATTTGTCTTGAGATCCAGGAAGACTCTAAGAACGAGAAAAGGACAGACTGTCTCTGGGGACAATAGTAGTATTGTATGTACTGGCAGAAGATTACATTTTGAATAAAATTATACCACTAGGGAATTATAGAAATACAGAATGAAAGACACACCAAACATACAACAAAAGTAAGCAATTCAGAGCTCAAGTTTTGGTTGGGTAGCTGAATAAATTGCTAAATTTAGTAAAGAAAATGGACACCTAAGAGTTGTCTGATCCTAAACAAGACATTTCTTATTGGGCAAGGAGAGAAAAGGACATATAATAATGGCAAAATCTTCAGGCATACAGAACAGAAAGACGTCTAAAGTCGCTAAGTTCTAGGAGCTTCTGAGAGCTCACAGAAGTGCTTAAAATAGTGGTGTTTGAAAGTAATCCATCTAAAAATCACTCGTGTCTTATTTGAGAAGATTACTCATTCTAAAAGATAGCTCAGAATTCACGGACCAGGAGAGGTGATGGTGGTGAGAACCTGCTTTTATACTTGCTGGTAATGTCACTTTTGGGGTAGTGCTCACTGAACAGTAGTAGTTCTTGAACACCTTTCCTGCCCACAGCTATGCTTTTATTCATTCTCATTAGGCCAAAATCCAGAAATGCCTTACTGAAAAGGTGCCTAAATTTATTAAAAAACTGCAAATCTGGAAAGGTTTCATGAGAGCAACCTCTAGTTTTTTAAGTACTAGATTTATTTTATATTCCATTTTAGAACTTGGTTTAGAAGTCTCAAGATAAAATAGAAAAACAAAAAAGATGGAGCATTTATTCTTAGAAAAAAATTGGTCAGTAAAAAATGACAAAGTAATTTTTTACAGTCACTAGTAATAGTTAATTAGTAGGACAATAAGAATAAAAATATATCTGATGAAATTGCATAGGTCAGATTTAAACCCAAAATGCAGACAGCAAAACATGACTGTCTAAATGTAGACATCCTCACATATACTAAGTAATTGAGCTCTGAAAGTATATCTGATAGCTACTCAGTTCAGCTGCCTAACTATATCTGTTTGTTATTATTTGAGATATTCTATGGAATTTAGGACATCCATGTGTGTATTTCAGAGCAGAACTTGGCATATACAATATGAGCTATCTGCTCAGCACTAAAGGTCCACAAGAGAACCTGTAAAACTCAGAAGTATCTCACAGAGCAATTGAAGACTTTTTTTGATCATCTTGTCTTTTTCTAAGTGTTTTCTGTTTGACATTTAGTCAGCATTAGTCTTCATTATATCTCCAAGCGTTGACACCAAATCAAAGCTTCTGCAGTTGATGTGTCCCTTAAGAAAAAATATGACTCCATTAAATTGTTCTATTGTTCCTGAAGGTGAACATAAATTCCATAAAAGCAGGGAATGTAACCATTGTTTGTTCAATTTGAGACAAGTTTGTACTTGTATCTTTTTCATGCTGATGTTGCTCCCCTTTAATAAAGAAAATAAAACATAAACATAACGCTTGTGTTAGATATTGTCAGTTCAAAGCGCTGACGTCCCATCAGAATCATTACAAAGAAAAATATGGATTTATTTAGGCTAATATTTGAAAAGCAAATGAGAATATGATGAGCATGAGACATCATTTTTTATTCCTAGTGTTAATATTTCAGTGTCAGAATTAGAGTGAATCTTTTGCTTAATTCAGATTTTACCACATGGGAAGTACACTGTCTTTTTGGCCATATTGTATAATCCTTTTCTAGGGAATTTTCACCTTATACTAAGTACATGCTTATTAACATTGAGACTTTCAGTTACTCTGTGAATTGTTTCTTTCTTATTGTGTTTCTTAAACTCTTAAAGAAAAACAGTGTTCTGAAAACATCAAGAGCTTGTGTTTGAAGAAAGAGAGAAAAAAAATCTTTCTTGTCTTATTATGTTGTATGACAAACTTAAATGGCAGAGAAAGAAGTTGACCTACTGGCTTTTTAAGAACTCACTACTCAGTGTCAGTATTGACCACCTTAATTAGAGTAGGAAATTATTTTAAACAGATACTGGTTTAGGAACTTCCTCTATTCTGACTCCTTCTTAGTTTCAATAAAGGATTCAGTAATATCTTTGGGTCATATCAGAACTGAAGTTCAGAAATCTTGGATTCTCTTGCAATTCCAGATCTAAATTTTCATTTTAGATATCTAATAAAACATGAGCAAAAATAAAAAAAAGATAGAAAAAGGATTGTTTTTTAGACAGTGCTATTTTTCAAACTCTCTGCTGTAATTATTGAAAACCTCTTGACTTATATGTGCCTTTTTCCAAGAACATTTATACATAATGTCAGTATTTTTTCCAAAAGTTGCATGTACAACTGCTAATAGCAATGCTCTTATCCATTGCTTGCAATATTGTCTGAGTGAATAAGAGCAGTTAAAATGAAATGGTCATAGTGATGCTTTTCATTGGAGCACTATGAATTACAGACTTGTTGAGTAAATGCTTGGTGTGTTACTCAAATTCCAGCTACATTTTCACTGCCTCTTGAAATAAGACAGCTGATGTGACACTGGGCATACAGAGGAGATTCAGACCCAAAAGAGGGATACCAAAAAGCATTCATAAGAGTCTCAATATACTTGGCAAGCATAGTTACTCTTTAGAACCCTGATCATGCAATAATCAGTGATTCTCAAGATGTGGATGACAAGATTGAACCTAGCATATGGAAGCCTTGCTTTCTTCTTTTTGTACATTACATTGCAAAGTATACTTCTGTCCTTCTGGCAAGACCAAAATGATATTAGGTCTTTGGATAAGATTGTACCTTGCTGGTCTGGCAGGTAATTTATTGTGATCACTAGAGAACGTCACACATCAGTACTGTCAATTGGATTGGAACCAATTATAATATCTCAGTTTAAAATTGATGGGGATTTTTTTGCCTATTCTTTGGATAGGGCGAGTTAACTTTAAAAAATATTGTATGTTTAAGTGAAGCTACAATTTTCTCTACATTTCACAAATGTAATTGACAATTGTATGTGTTTGTTTATTGTGAATCAAGAGGAATTCAATCTAATAAAACCAATATTTAAAGTTTATCAAAATTATATAAATGTTCAAGTGTAGATTTATACTAAACTATTTCATTTTTAAATTCAGAGTCTAAGCCTTGATAATTTCACATACTGAAAAAGGGAGTTAGTTCATTTTCAGTAGTCATTTTCATATACCTGTTTCAATAGTGAGGAAAATCAAAACAAACTTGTTTCTTACATCTCCCATTTGAAAAACCCCAATTCTATTAATTTTTACAATTATAAATGTGGAAATAAAAATGAGAACTGGAGAGAAAAGAAATTAGAAGTATATAATTAAGGTAAATAACAGCATTTATTTTTGCTTCCACTTTTAGAAATTTGTAATTATTCAAAAATTATTTCTTCTGTCTGTTGCCAGGATAGTTATTGACAGCAATACTATACCTCTACAAAGCTTTTTGAAAATATACAGTTTTAAACATGGATACAAAAAAAAATAAATTAGTGAAAATATGATTGAGGTGGGTTTTCTGGTTTGGTTCCCCCTCTAATATATAAAAATACAACTATGTAAATGTTTCATGCATTTGTTTATTCAATGTCTAGTGATATATATACAGTCTGGCAGAGTAAGTGCGCAAATACCTTACTAGAAAGTACAGAAGGTGTAAGTCTGTGTGTATCTGAATGTTTTTCCCAGAGTTCAATATAAATATAGAAAAAATGTTATACAATGATTTTTCTTGAGTGGGTTTTATTGTTTGTTTTGTTTTCACACACACACACACTTTTCTGTGAAACAGTTTAGGTTGGAAAGATATTTTCCTACCTGAAAAATATCCCCATTTTCATTCTTTTGGCATAATTCTGTGTGCAGAGATATACAGTGTGGAAATATTGACAGATGGCAGAATTCTCTCTATACCAGTGTGATTCAGGATTTCCAAAACATCATTCACTTAAATCACCCATCATCATCACCATTAACTACTTGTAATCCACATACTATTCATACAGGGAATTAAAATTCAAGTTTCACCTAAATTTTGCCATTTCTTGGCGTGATAGATAAAATACAATGATTGAAAAGGAAAGTAAGCACCCTATCACAGACACAGAAAAATGCCAATAAGCAATTTCTTTGCATCTAATACTGTCAAAAATAACCCTGAAAAAAAAAATAATAAAGCCTGCTCTTTCATTTAAGTGTCCTAAAAATGTTTTTAAAAGCTAACGTGCTTAGGGACAATGTAGTAATTTTGAAATACAGGCATTACTGTTCTCATTCTTTTTGCATTTCTTAGAAGGGGCTTGCTTGACCCCCCCTTTTTTTTAACAGAAGTACTTTCTTTGGTTGTTTTTTTTCCCTCTTGAAAGTCTCATTAGAAGCAACATGGAGTTTTTTTAAAACCCTAATTTCAAACAGGATCCAAAGGGAGAACCATGCATAAAGCATGGTATACAATCTTGCTAGAGACTAGCTACATTTTCACAAAAGACATTGATAAGAGTTTTATTTAGAAACAATTTTAACTATTTATTTTCATCATTAGCTTTTTATACTAGAGATATTTCAATAGAGTTTATTTATAAAGATATTTCTGGCTTGCATTGTTATATCCCCAGCTAGTTAGATTCATCTGTTTGTAATATTACAAGTGACTGAGTAGTAAACAGCTTTGATGTCACAGATGTACCATCATTGAGAACTGCTAAAAAAAAAAAGAAAAAAATTATGCACACACCCTTACTGTTTGAAATTCAGTGGGAAGAGGGACAAAGACATAGCAAAACATAAAAATACTGAATTCTTTTTCTCTGGAGCTTTACTTTGTGCTTACTTACAAGGAGATCTTAAATATATATTTCTTCTCCGCTTCTTCTTTTATTAAGAAAAACAAAAACAAAACCAAAACAAACAAACAAAAAAACCCAAACAGAAAACCCAACCAAACAACAAAAATCAACAAA
>VXAY01007075.1:269678-305845 GCA_013399855.1 Oxyruncus cristatus
TTTTTTCTCTCAGAAATACATAAGTCAGATATGGCAATGCACTTTCTGAGCCCTTTCTAACAACCAATGGTGTGAAATAAAGTTGCATTCTTGCACCAACTTTATTCATGATCTTCTTCAGCATGATGCTGCGAAGGACCACGGCAGACCTCGATGAAGAAAACGGTATCTACAGCTGATATCGTACTGGTGGAAGCCTGTTCAACCTAAGGCGACTGAAGGCCCACACTAAGACTTTAAATCATCTTGTCCATGAGTTGCTTTTTGCTGACGATGCCACCCTCGTCACACACACAGAAGCAGCTCTGCAGTGTTTAAAATCCTGCCTTGCAGAGGCTGCTGAGCTTTTTGGGCTGGAAGTCAGCTTGAAGAAGACGGAAGTTTTCTACCAACCTGCACCTCAGGAAGTTTTCCATCATCCCCATATCATCATTGGTGAATCAGAGATCAAGTCAGTCCAGCAGTTTACTTACTTGGGAAGCATCATCTCCTCAGACGGTAAAATTGACAAAGAGATAGACAACAGGTTAGCAAAGGCATATAGAGCTTTCCAAAAACTCTGTAAAAGAGTTTGGTGTAATAAATACCTGAAGAAAAGTACAAAAATTAGTGTTTACAGAGCCGTTGTTTTGTCTACTCTTTTGTATGGGTCCAAATCATGGGTCATTTACTGCTACCCCTTGCGACTCTTAGAACGCTTCCATCAGCGTTGCCTCCATACAATCCTAAATATCCACTGGACTGACAAAGTGACTAATACGTCTGTCCTCAAACAGGCAGCGGTCACGAGTATTGAGGCCATGCTGCTGAGAACACAGCTGCGTTGGGTAGGGCACGTCTCCAGGATGGAGGACNTCAAATCTTTGTTCACGAAGCCTAGCCACGGTGATGACATAGATCATTTTGTTCATAGAATCATAGAATATGCTGAGTTGGAAGGAACCCACAAGGATCATTGAAGTCCAACTTTTGGCCCTATGCAGGACATCACAAGAATGTGAGAGCATTGTCCAAATGCTTCTTGAACTCTGTCAGGCTTGATGCTGTGACAACTTCCCTGGGGAGCCTGTTCCCATACCCAACCATGCCCTAGGTGAAGAACTATTTCCTAATATCCAACCTAAACCTCCCCTAACAAAACAGGCCATTCTCTTGTATCTTGTCACTGATCACCACAGAGAAGACATCAGTGCCTGCCCCTCCTCTTTCCCTCACAAGGAAGTTGTAGACTGCAATAAGATCTCCCCTCAGTCTCCTCTTCTCCAGGCTGAACAGACCAAGTGACCTCAGTCACTCCTCATACAGCTCCCCCTCTAGGCCCTTCACCACCTTCATTGCCCTCTTTGAGACTTTCTCTAATAGCTTAACATCTTTCCTAATATTGTGGTGCCCAAAACTGCACACAATATTCAAGGTGAGGCCACAACTGTGCAGAGCAGTGTGACAATCCCCTCCCTCACCCAGCTGGTGATGCTTTGCCTGATGCCCCCCAGGACACAGTTGGCCCTCCTGGCTGCCAGGACACTGTAACATCCCGATCTGCTGCCCAGGCGTTTACTTATATTTAGACTCCCAATAATTTGCCCACGCTAAACTGTTGCAGAGTCTTAATTCTTTGATACATTGAATTCATGCAAAGAGAACACGCCAAAAGCATTTCCCAAGAGAACTTCTTTTAATCTAGTGAGAAAATAGGTGTTTTGGTAAAATTTTTATAGGAGCAACATATAACCAAGGAGAGTTGGTTGTATGTTACTCCTGTATGTTAGAAAAGCTTTACACTAAACAACAGGCTACTTGGAACAGAAGGACTTCCCTGCTTCCCTCCAGACAGCATTCTGAGCTCTGCCTCTGTATCCCCCAAGGGTTTTACAAGCCAGCAGGCATTGCTGAGGAGCAGGTAACCTTCCTTGCACCCAGCAAACACCAACCCCATACAACTTAGTGAAATACCATTCAATCTAAGTTACCCACAAGAGGAAAAAAAGAATAAATGAAGAAAAGTGAGACTGAGAAAAGAAAGAGAGGAGAGAAAGATAGTTACCAGTGGCAGGTCTAGAGAAAGAAGGCGAAACAAAACGGAGGCCCTGTACATCTGTTTATATGGTTTGGCTACTGTGGGCACCCCTTCCAGGTGGGCCACTGACCACCCAGTGCCCTCATAGCTGAAGTGAGGGGTGCCACAGCCAGAGGCTCCAGGGGCATGGTGTGAGTGGGCTACCAGGCAGGCCTTATTGATTGACAGATGTCCCATGCAGCTCCCGTGACACATGCCTTGTGATCGTGGAGGCCGTGTTGGCTGCAGGCCTTACCTTCGCTGCGCACACAGACAAGATGCTTGATCAGATACATTAAGCAAGCAATCCAGTGAGACACAAATTCAGTCTCTCAGGCATACTACTGACTCATATTCAACTTGCCAGGACTCTGAACTCCCTTTCTTCAGGACAAATTCAGTGAAATTTGGAGATGAGACAATCTGGTATTGTTTGGTCTCAGAGATGAATATGGGCTAAAATATTTATTTCTCTACACCAAAAAACAAAAAAACCCCAAAAAACTCTCAGGGGTGCAACTTCTTTTGAGAAGTGAGAGCTAACACATAGATCCAAAAGGAATACTTAGACATTGCAATGTTCATAATTACAAAACTTAAAAGGCAACTAACGTCAGGCATGTAATTCACCAAAAGCAAATTAGGCATTCATGTTGCCTGGAGACAGTTAAGTTCTTAGACTGGGATACACAACAGCTAGAGTTCTAAACTATGGCTCAAATGATATTGCTGTTTGTTGCACAATATAAAAGTAGATATCTCTTTGGAGCCATGATTCAGAGCCTGAAAGTATTTCCTGTGTTTCCAAGACAGCTTCTCCCAGGATTTTATATATTTCTTAGGATACACAAAAGGATAGGGAGAGAGAGAAAAGTCCAAGTTCTTTCTGCCAGAGGAGTGTTCCTGTGGTTACAACAAAGTGTCCAGGAAAAGAGACATTCTTCTGGAGGGTCAGGTGAGGTAAGATAAGGTGGGTGCAAAACCTTCCTACCTATTTACCACCACTGTGTAGTCATCTTTGCATAAGCAGATCCAGGTGGAAGATTTGATTTCTACCTAGAAAGCCTGCATAGAATGTTTTTTTCTAAAATCTGATCAAGTGATGTGTTAGAAATATAAATGTTTACCATCTGCTAAGACACCGCTGCCTTTTGTCCCATTATTTTTTCCACTAATAGGAAATTGGATTAATAGGTAAGTGAATACATTACATAAATCTTCACAGCAGTGTCATGGTTTAACCTTATGGTTTATTTTTGCAATATAGTGTCACTTAGATAGGATCCCCTTCACAGTAATTGAGTAGAAAAGGACAAATTATGAAATAAAAGAAGAAAAAGGCATTATATGATTAAAACTTTGATCCAAAACACATGAAAGAAAAAATCAATAATTTTATGATCTTTGGATCTGGAAATTTTACATCTATAAATACTTTGTGAATCAAAATGTCCTTTGCTCAAAGGCGTACTTTGTCTGTGACCAAGAATCAAAGTGAACGTTTTCAGTGTTAGACAAGAGCTCTAACCATACAGTCATACATACTGTTTTCTTTATCATTTTATTTAATGAAACTCAAAGAACTTTCAATTTTTGTTAGATCACAGAATAACAACTTTCCACCACAGCCCTCATTCAGAAAGTGTTATGCTTCTTAATTCTTGCATCCTTACTCTGATGCAGTAATTCTATATTCCTTATCACAGAAGTTCAATATGTCAAACACATTATATTTTCTACTCTTGTGCTCTCTGGTCTTAAATATAATCTTGACTCAAATTTTCTGCAGAAGCCAGAAAATTTTCTGGCTTTTTTTCTCAGTTCTTCAGTTAAAAGTATTTTTCTTCTCTCACCATTGAATATAAAGTCATATAGAAAAGTGAAGTAGATCTCCATAATCATGACTGCTGCATTCATTCATTTTTTGCTCATGGAAAGTATGTGTATTTATTCTAGCTATTGTGGGAAACTTGACCTCTTAAATTTTTGGAATGATTTCTACTACCATGTATTTATACCTCATACTGAGGTATGTGTTTGGTTTTGTTTATATATCAATTTTACATAGGTTTTCAGTGTTTGGTATTTCTATTTTAATGTATATTCAGCTTTACACACTAACCTGCTCTTTCTGTAAAATTATATATATACAACAACAACAAAAAAAAGAAATTTAGACAAAAAAATTGAAGCAAATTATAACTATGTAAGGAAATAATTAGAACTAGGAACAATGAAAAACATGACACTGAAGTAAATACACAATTATGGGGTCTTTGAAAGAAACACTTTAAAACAAAGACGATATTGAGAATATCCATAAGTAAAAAAAAAGAAAAGCTTTCTGACTGTTTTTTAAAAGTCAGATTAAACAGCTATTGTTCTTGCAGCTTGATCAAAATATACTAATTGAAGAACTGAATTAAAAATCTGTTTCTGTTGCTAACCATAGACAATTTGAATAGGCACAATTCAGTTACTAGTAAAACCCAACAACTGGTTGGAAATTTCCTAGTGCTTTCTGTAGTGCTCAAGCATGGTATGAAGGAGAACAAAGTCTGTCATGAAAAATTCTTCTAAAACATGGTTAACTAAACTCTCCTTTGACTTTAATATACTGTGAATTTTGTTGCATCAAGTTAATTTTTAAAATTAAAATTTAAATTGTGGATAATTTTATAAAATTAAACCTTTTTATTAAGAGCAAACACAGTATTTATCTTTTCTATCAAAAAGAAGTGAACATCATAAAATCCCTGGGCAATTGAGGATAGAAATAATCTCCATCACTATTTCTTTTTTATTGTTTTACCGCACAGCTTTTCAGTAGTATCCACATCTTTGTTTAGAGTTCTGTAAATGCCCAGAAAATGTCTATTCAAGTTGAACACACTGTCCATTATTGCCCATGGTTAATGTTTTTAAATTACTAGCAATAGCTTTGGGAAATGCTTTTGTATGCTGCTGCCATTTCTATCTTCTGTTGACAGTGTTGTATGTTGTGGTTAGACATGAAGAAAAAGTTACTGGGTTCTGTTTAAGAACAACAGGACTCCCATCTTCTACTACTACCAGCTCTACCAGTCTGTCACAGTTTTACATTTAATCATTTGGGCTTTGTTTTGTTTTGCTTTTACTGGGAATGAAAACTGCATCACGAATGCAGAGGGAAAGATTTCAATGTCATTCATTCCCCTGCTGCAGTTCTGTTAGCTAGAAAAAAAAAAAAAATTATGTTCTTTATTAGGGAAAATAAATTTTCAAGTTTACATGAAGGAAAGCACAGACAAGGACAAGGTGAATTTGTACATTTTTTTGTGCCATAAGCAGTACAATATTGTTTCAAATCCATTCTGCCTTCTCTTAAATATTTTTTAAAATATAAACTTCCTGATTTTTTTTCTGGCAATTCCTTATTCTCAGGTTCTCAGTTAAGTAGATTAATGTTATCCATCCACATCCCTTGGTAACACAAGGTACACAACTGCACAGTGACTGGCAGTTGTCACAAGGCTATTTGCTGTTCACAGAGCTGGGCTTCAGCTCCTGATTGCTGCTTTCTGCCTGGGAGTCAGCTCACCTTCAGCCTCAGCTAGTTTCCATGACGTGGGAATGACAAGTTTCCTGTTTGATTCATGAAATTCATTAGAGATTAATCTTTCAACATCAAGGACCATTAACACCCATAAACTGCAGTGATAACAGTACATTATTTTCTATAGTCAATCCCTTAGACATTAAAATTTCCTTTAAGATTTGTAAAGCTGTAGCTAGCAGCTAGCTAAAATTTTATGCTTGTGGCAAATCAGACTAAAACTACACACCTGTAGAAGGTATCATACAGACTTTCTTTTACTCATTTTCAGCACCTCAGATGCCATGTTGCTATCAAGACAGTAAACTAATTCATATGTATATGTGTATATGAATATGAACATTACGGTTAACTTTGGACAATACCTGCTTTAAATGTATATAACAGCAAAAATGACCCAACGAGCATCAGGTCAAGTGCATCAATTACGACAACTTCGGAAACGTTTATGAGTAAGGAATGTTTGTGTGCAAATAAGTTTCATCCTTATTTTTTCAGAGAGCAACTTAATATTGAAATATCCTAATGAATAGAATAAAAATGTTCATTGTTCTTCGCTAGTTTTACATCTGATATCAGATCAATAGCTGGGAAGATGGATTTAATTTGATCAGGACCCCCAAAGTAATATTCATCGCCTGGCATGTTCTTAGTTGTGAGGGTTTTATTCCACTTGTCAGATACTTGTCAGCTGCATACTAATGAATCAGCCAGTCTCAGGATGAAGGCAGCTGGAACACTTCAGTAGATTTCTTTAGTAGTTTCTTGACATTACTGACATATGTGTCCAAACAGTTTGCTTTTGTCTGTGGGATTAACCAATGTAGCAAACTCTATATTATTAGGTTGGTGAATATGTTATACACTCACACACACACACACACACACACACATACACACACGTGTTAAATATATACATGATAGCGAATATGTGTCTTCTAAATGGACAAAAAAGTGTCAGGAGACAAGGTAAAAAGAAATGTAAGTGTAAAGAGGGATGTTTATTGTGAATAAATGGGCATTGAAATGAAAAAGTTATTCTGAAAATTTGATGTTTAGCAAGAAAGGCTTCAGTGAACATATTTTAAAATAATGCATTTTTATTTTGCTTTAATAGGATCAGTGAATGAGATTGGAAGAAAGTGAATTGTTTTCTGGATCTTCATCACAGAACTATGAGAATTGTGTTTTCTGTATAATAAACTTCAGCAGCTCATCTCGTACTCTGTCCGGCTATACTGGTTGATTATATGCGGTCATATCTCCTGGGTTTTATTTCTGCTTTACCTAACAATTCAAAATAGGATAATGGAATTAATAGAAATCTACAAGTAGATTAGACGTGGTGACACCCTGGTGAAGAATCTCTGAGTATATTGGCTTTAAACTCTTAAAAAGGTTGAAAAATTTTCATAGTTACAATATACTGACCTCTGGTCCAATCCTACTAGCAAAGGGACTGTTAATGCCCATTTGTAACAGTAAAAAAGCATGAATTACTGCTTCAGTAGTCCAAATGATTGCCTTGACACAGGTATCAGAACAAACTATTGTTAAATTGTATTATTAGTTTCAAAAGACCACAAGTATGTTTTGTCTCTTTATTAACTTCCTCTTGACAGTGTACTTTTCCAACAGTAGACTCATGTTTAAAAAAATATGAAATTTTGAATCTCATTTAATGTGTGCATTTAGCTCCCACATTCTACTAAGCCACTAGTTAATGTGTTCTTTTTCTCCAGTTATTGCTGATACTTATAATCTCCAAAAGAAAAAAAAATCTTAAACCCCCTAAAAATTCTACGTATGCTATAAATTATTTGTTTAACTAAGTTTCCTAAATTCTTAAATTTTTAGTTGTTAGGAACTATGAAACTATATGTGACAGAACAATGTTTGTAGCTGTGCTTAAGTTCTTATATACTTAAGTCTTGGTGTCTTTGAAAAGAATTAAGGCAAAGGACAAATGTTTTAACCCGACAAGGATTGGTTTTATTCTGTGATGCATGACATCCTCCACTGATTCTACGTTAATTTACCTGTTATAAGCATGGTTTGTTTCCTACTCTTGAACTGAATTAGATAGAAACTTTGTTTCGTAGTGAGGTCAACTGTTGGAATGGGTTGATTTGCAAGGTAATAAAATTGTTATCCTTTGATATATTCAAGGCTCATGGCTATGACCCCAAGAACTTCGTCAAACTTTGACATTGGTTCCAACTTTGGGTTTGGCTCTGTTTTAAGCATGTGTAACTGGATGACCTCTAGAGGTCCTTTTCAATCAAAATTGTTCTAAGATTCTATGAATTTGGTAGCCTTAAGTATCACCCAGTGGGTGATGACACTATGTGTGATCAGTGATAACAGATACTGGCAGTTTTATTAGCTACGTTTCTTCATTTCCTTATCTTGCCATAATCTGTTTGAAAGAAACTCCATAGAAAAACAGGTTTACACAATGCCATGAACTAGTCTTGAAAAATAAGAACAATAAGGGTAGAATTCTGAGAGCTAAAGCAAAAAATTGTATCTGGTCAAAATTTAGAGTAGACTAACATTTTTGAAATTAAATAGATTATTCACTTTATCAGAATACTGCAAGAGGAGTACAAAACCAATTTCTATTAAAAATTAGTACCAAACAATACATCAGTTGTGCGAAGGTAACGTAGTAGAATATTTTGATAATACAGGTAGATGATCTGAAATTTTTTTTACCATACCCTAGATGCTTTAGAAAAATTAATATTGAGGTGATGGGATAAAATAAAGTAAAATATTTGTTGTAAGCTTAAAAATTACAAATTTCTAATATATCAAATGTCATGATCACAATCAATGGATTAACAAAAAAATATTTGAATTTCTGTTACTATAAAACAGTACTAAAATTAGGAAAGCTAAACATATTATTTCTTAGACAATATATTTATATTAAAAGAAAGGAAAATGAAAGACAAAATAGATCTTATGGAAATCAATGTTGAATAATCTATTGAGCCTGAAATATGAGCATGGAAAAAAAATATTGCATGATTCAGGAAAATAATAATATTCTTGAGTGGAACATCAGAGATTAAATTAGCACAAGAATTTTTTTTCTACTTTTAAAATTAATTCAGACCTTGAAAAAATTAGTGAGCTATTCACTATATTCCTATGGTAGAAATTAGTGATGTTGTATCACTACCAAATCATGGCTACCTTGTTTTGGTATCAAAAGTATATTTGAACATTTCATTGTAATTTTTTCTTTCAAAAAATTAATAATAAAAAATTACCAAATAATTTTTAAGAGAGTTGTGGTAATTTTTATTCTTGCAGTTTCAGTTGTGTGTTTCAGACTAAGAAGCAGATGTGCATTTTAGTGATATCATGTCATTGCATGGATACGTACTCACTTCAGTGGAGGAAATGCTGCATTGCAGAGTAAAATTTCTTCCCCCTCCTGCTCTTTCTTCATTATGTGACATTTCTTTTACACACTTACATTGCTGGATTCCAGTGGAAATACTGTTTCAGTTAAACACACTGAAGTGCTGCTTCTAATCATGGATCTGAACTCTGAACTTTTAGGTTAACCACTGCTTTCCTCCTCTATTGTTTGAAGTAACTTCACTGTGGACCTGTAGGGGTTTTCAACATGGAGTACACAAACTTCAAAAGGGTTGTTTTTTCCTCTTATTTTTATCTCATACAATACTGCTTTCACTGACAGCTTCATTTATAAACCTGCCAGAAACTGATGAGAATCACTGAATACATGATTCTACTTTGTTAAATCCTGACAAAGATTATGTGGTTTGACACTAATCTTTGACTTTGTACTTCTACTTTTATCTAAATCCATCTTGATTTCTAATTAGTCTCTGAGAATGTAGAACTTGTGCTTGGGCTTAAGGACGTATCTAAACAATGGTTAAATTTTTTTCTGTACTTCATTTCTCATAAAAGGAATAAGCAGCTAAACATAATTAAGGTTTGTTATATGCATGATCAGTGTCACTGTCAGCAACTAACACATGTGTTATTGTATTTCATTTAACTGAATTACCAAACATCTACTTGTTAGAGAAAATACAAAACTGAAACTAAAGGCTGTTTTTCTTTGTGTGCTGATTTCCTTGAGAACAAGTACATTGAGGTTAAATAAAAGGAACTCCCTTGCAGCTACTGGGAAATTACTATGCAGAAATTATTCTGAAAAGAAGAACTCTTACTCTAAGTGTGGCCATTTCTTGATAGGCTTTATATTTTTTAATTATTATTATGATAATGATGCTATCAATTTGTCATCAAACACAAATTATATGATCCAGCAAATGACTGATGAATAGGTGAAGACATAACAGTTCTTCTTCTCTGCAATGAAGTAATGTATTTAATAAAGACATTATTTTCTTACTCAGGTTTAGTGAGAAATAACTGTTTGCTTATATTGCATTTTAATTATTTCGAAGCTGTGTTAATTGAAGCAACAGTTAGGCTGCTTCCTGAAAGCAGTTCAGATCCCAGAAAGTGACTATGTGTTCACACTGGGCAGAAGGTTCATTCTTAGGTGGGCTTTGCATCCCTCGTTCCCAGGCAAACTAGATTATGAGACCAGATATGGTGCACTACAAACCATCTTTTTGTCATACATTGAGATTTGCAAGTCTCATCCTGAACAGGAGGTGCTTCAGATCTCACTTGAAAAATTTTCAGAGTCCAGACCATTCTGAACATTCAAAATCAGAAAGTTTATTACTGCTCTGAGAAGTAAAGAAAAACATGGAAATGGAGGAAAGATCCCTATTAATTCTGATATGGAGGTTTATTCCATATTTTTTAAAAAACCTTTAAATTACAGGTGTTAACAGCACATTTTAAAAAAGAACAAAAGTTAATTATAAACATTTATAATTCAGAGATGACAATACTTATATAGAAGTAACTGAATATACATATTTCAAAAAGTTTGGGCTACCTGGAGATCATGATTGTTCTGACATTCTTCTATTTCCCAGATCCTGGGATACAATTAACTTGGAGTGCTAATTTATATTCATGTTGTCAAGAACTGCTAGTCAGGAGTCTGAAGCAAAGTTCATGAAGCATTTTAAGACAAATAACAGGTTTGTTGTCTTTATATGCAACTCATCAGTGTACAGTCATACCAATTAAATTCAGAGCAGAACCTATGTGCAGCAGTGACATGGTTGCAAAATCTCTGTTTTTATTTTCATTCTTTTACAAAACATGCCATCCTGAAGGACTTGGAAAGGTTCAAGGAGTGGGCCCATGGGAACTTAATGGGATTTAACAAGGCCAAGTGCAAGATGTTGCGACAATATGTAACAACAGTCTGGGGGATGAACCAATGAAGAGCAGCCCTGTTGAGAAGGACTTGGGGGTGCTGGTGGATGAGAGGCTGGACATGGCTTGGTAATGTGCACTTGCAGCCCAGAAAGCCAATCGTATCCTTGGCTGCATCAACAGGAGTGTGGCCAGCTCGTTCAGGGAAGTGATTCTTCCCCTCTGCTCCTGGAGCACTGGATCTAGCTTTGGGGTCCTCAGCACAAGAATGACATTGACCTGTTGGAGCAGGTCCAGAGGAGTGCCACAAAGATAATTAGAGGCATGGAGCAGCTTTTCTATGAGGAAAGGCTGAGAGAGTTGGAGGTTGTTCAGCCTGGAGAAAAGAAGGCTCCAGGGTGACCTTATTGCAGCTTTCCAGTACCAGAAAGGAAACTGGAGAGAAATTTTTTAAAGGACATGTAGTGAATAGCTTTAGACTGAGTGAGGGTAGATTTACATTAGATATCAGAAATAAATTCCTTACTTTCTTTAGAAAGACATTTAAAAAGAGGGTAGTGAAGCACTGGAATAGCTTGCACAAAGAAGTTGTGGATACCCCATCCCTGGAAGTGTTCAAGGCCAGGTTGGATGGGGTCCTGAGCAGCCTGGTCTAGTTGAAGAGGTCTCTGCCAATGGTGTAACTAGATAGTCTTTAACCCAAACCATTCTATGATTTTTGAAACCATGATATAAAAAGTAATAGGAATCTTAAAAATCTGGAAAATATTTTTCATAGATAGAGACCTATCACTCAGAAAAAGAACACTGAATAGGTAGTTTTAGCAGCTGTAAATTCTCATTTCCAAAATCCCATTACAAAGGCAGTTCCTTTCTCTAATTGACAAGACTATGGCTGTAGAGTTAAAGCTGAAGCAAATGAGGGATAGATAGGCTGAGTGAGAAAGCAAATGCAAGCAGACAGAATGGCACGTGGGAGTGCTAGAAGTACCAAAGAAAAGGTAATGTTGAAGGAAAAGATTGTGACCCTTTTTAAAATAAACTGATCAATTTTTTCCATCTGTTCCTCAGAACATATTTATTTGCCTGCTTGTGTATGAGCAGCACTAATGCACACTTTATTATGTATGAAGTTCTTATTGATGAAGACTAAAGCATCCCAGGAATAGCTGTCAAATTTCTATGAATACTCAATGTATAGTTCTCTGTCTATTTCTACTGTATTTATATAATTACACTGTTTGAAATGGTAGAATCAAAAGTTTTTAGAAATGCATGTACATAGGACACCCAAAGTGTATAATTTGTTCTAGTGATGAAGGCTTTATTTATTGACTATATGAAAGCATGAAGACTTAATGGGTGTGTGTCATGTGATAATAATAGTATTGGTTTATTTTAACAATAAGAAACATATTACTAGTGAGAAATTCCTTTCACAATTGGTCTTTTAAGAAGCTATTGGGTTAATAGACCTTCTTGGAATCAAGTGTGTAAAAACATCAAAACTGCAAAATACATGAATTACTCATCTCATAGTCCTGAGATTTTTATTTTTTTTTAACGTCTAGCCATACCTACATTAATTTTAAAAAACACTTTGGTCTGAGATGGATTAGGTATGTTTTATGCAATTTTATGATCTGGAGAAAAACACAAACAAATAAACAAACAAACATAAACACCCCAACCCCCAAACAGATGAATTTCTTTAATCTCAGCACTTTCTCATCCAAACCCATTGCTAGATGTTGTAAATGTTGTTAACTTTGGACAGTTACAACACTGTATATCCTTCTTGGATTTATCCTTCTTGGATTTATCCTTCTAATCCTCCTGTACAGATAGATTTAAAATAGATGAATTTTCCTCTATGCATTGACCATCCTATATTTCATAATGCTAAATTTCCACAGGCTGTTGTTGATGACACAGAATTTTTTTTAATACTTTATTTTTTTTATTCATTCATACAATACTTTGAGAATTGATTAGTAAAAGATGGAAATGAAAATACAGACTCATAATTACAAAGATGGGAATACCTTAGCAGATAGCTGTAGTTCTGCTATGAGAACTTATTGTATTCTTTTGTATGTAGCCCAATTCTCTCACTCAGTGAAATATAAATTATTTCTATATTGGTTTATCAAAGTGGAGTTCTCTTCTACATGACAGAAATTAGTAATATGACACCTTTTAAAAAGGAAATTTAATTTGATCCATTTTTTTCTACGTCTTAGGATTGCTTTAGCTATAATGCTGCAAGTAAGTTTATGGTAAGTCAGTGTTCTACTTGTTAAAATTGACATAATTGTGGATCCAAGGTTCTCAAAGGAAGGTGAACATTAATAAAAGAAGCAAATTAAATATGTCTCTATGTGTTTGTGTGTTTGCATCAAAAACACTTACACCAATTAAATTGTTCATATTACCTTACGGCATCAGAACTCTTTTTCCTATCAGAATATCTCGGACATGTTATTTGCTGCTTTAATAGACACAATCCCGCACCATCTTCTAGGAGACTACAAAGTAAATTTTAAAATGGTGAATAGGAAGCAGATCTTCCAGTCTCATTAATTTAATGTCTCACTGTGTTTTTATTCACAGTGGGCAGGTTCAATGATAGTTAGTCATGCTTTTATAATAACTGAGAACTAAATTCTTCTTTCTCACATGTTTTTCCAAAAAGACATTTTGAGAACTCATATGTTTTTCCAAAAAGACATTTTGAGAACATGCTGATATTACTAAAAGTAAAAAAGTATCCAGATTTATTCTGTGGTGAGAAAATATTCCCCTTGTCTAAGAGACTGTTTAGCCTTAGAGATACTTCTTTTCTTTAAATCAGAGGATGGTTAGAATACATTCAGGATTTTTGGTTTCAGAGAAAAGAAAGTATATTGCCCTGGGCCCCTAGGACAGTGTATACTCTCAGTCAATATAACTAGTTTATTTTGAGAATTCTGCTGTTATTCAACATAGGTGAAATTTTATTCTCTTCAGTATAATAAATAATTTAGCAAACTAAATTTTTACCTTGACAGAAAAAGAATTCAGTACACACACAAGTAAGGTTTAAACTTTATTACAATATGGAGCCTTTTGTTTTGTGCAAAGAGTACAGGCAGAATCAAGGAGGGAAACTGATCCCTGAGTCTAGCCCACTAAATTTTTGTAAAAGTTAAAGTAAAAAATTGTGTGTTGGGTTTTTGTTTTGTTTTGTTTTCTTTCCTTTTTTTTTTCTCTATGTTTTTAACAAAGACAAGTAGCAAACGTTGCTTACATAAAGAGCTGATAATATTTTTTTTTTTTAAATTAGAAACCTAAAACAATTATTGACATAACAGTTGTAAAGAGTCAAAAAAGTCTGCCTTGCTTTTCCCCAAAGCTTTCAAGCTTATCAGGGTAAGCATCATTGCTCACAATAACATTATAAATATGTGTGTGTTCATGTTCAAAGTAAGCATGACAAGGAAGTGCAAACACTGGTGATTTCACCTGAAAATGCCTTGACATTCCTTGACTGCAAGTAGATATCTGTACTGCCATTTTGTCTGTCTTTTCTCCACCTGCTACAACCTGCCCCTGAACGTGAGGGTAGATCAGATTCTTGTTGACAGATCTCTTGGGGTGTATTAGAGTGAAACAACACTAAATGATTGGTATTTATAAATGTATAAACATACATATATACACATAAATAAATAGATAGATAGAGAGATGGTTTATTTTAGAACAAATAGCTTGCAAGGGATAGGAGGTATATAGTTGTTTTGCTTATTATCTATAGAAATATAGCAATATAAAAGCATAAAAGTAACAGGAAATTGTATAAGGAAAAGAAAGAGAAAGAAAGGATAAGAGTGTAAAGGTATCTCCACCAATGAATCCAGCAATGAGGCTTAATTGTTGCAATTTTAATTTCCATTGCTCAAAATGATGGTCACAGGTTTGATCCATCAAGGGTTTAGGAAGCCTGTGAGAGTTCAATAGGTTAATATACGTTCAGGTTCAGGTGGGAACAGCCAGGTACCTCCCCTGGGGTGGAGTTTCATGATGAAACACTGTGAGTCATTCCCAGTCTGCTGTTGGAAGGCCCCAGAAATGAGTCTGGGAGCACTCTGAGGATCTTTGATGGTTCATGACCCCTTCTAAGACATGACAGTTGCCTCTCACGTCAGTGGAGTTGAGCAAGTTATTCCCCATCAGAAGGAATGAATAACTTTAGGCCTATGTGTGAACATCCTCTGTGAATGTGACTCTTCTAATACCTTCTTTGGGGGGCGTGGGAAGGGGTAGTTTTACAACTGAGCCAGTTGTGAAAGGCATGAAAATGGCATGATAAAAAAGCACTATCCTGCCTCCCAGCCTTCTTAAAGGGAGTGCAAACCCGGTCTCGGTAAAGCACCCTTTTGTCTCTGCAAATGGCCAGTTGTTTTGAATGGTTAGCCATTAACATTTCAGTCTCTCACACCACCATCCACACTACATTATGGTTTATTAATTTATTTTAAATTTGCTTTAATATTTATTTTAAATGTCATGAATTCTTTCTAATCTCTGCTAAAAATAAAATGAGAGATGAGAGTCATGCTGGAAGGAACTGATAAGGTCATAATTTTTTTTTTTTTTGCTTTTTTGGTTACATATATTGTAGTGCTTTGTAGCTAAGGAAAGTTTGAGCATAGCCTAATGAGGCTCATTATTAATAGAACTGTCTGGTTCTGATACAAATGAAAATTTTTCCCATATTTGTTATTCTTATATGATATTATTATATGTTGAGCATGTAATCATTTATAACAGAAAAGAGAGCAAAATATAAGCAGTGAAAAAAAGAAAAGTTGGATATCAGAATAACCTTAAGGCAACATTAAGGCAATACTGTGCTATATCAGAAATAGAAAGGGAACTATTGTCAGAGATTATATTTTTTATCTGTTATTAATAATGATAATATTCCTGCTTCTTAGATAGAAAGCGTCATTATTGTGTCAGATCATTATATACAGTTTAAGCCTGTGCTATTCTAGGATTGCAATGTAGGGGATTTTTAAATCAGTTTATGAAAACTTACTTTTAAAATAGGTATTAGATTTTTTACTTATTTTGGAGCATAGATAATAGACATTCTGACTTTCGCAACAAGTATTGCCTGGTTTTCTTCCAAATAATATTCAGGTAATTGTTTTCATGTTGTTTGTTTTTTTTTTTTGTTTTCATGTATAACCTCCCTGGAAACAGTGCTCATGTGCACTGAATGCTCTTTAATGAGAGACAAGAGATTGTCAAACACTGATGAGTAGGACAGGTAGATAGTTTATGATCATTCTATTAAAATTCAAAAATAGCAAAGAAGAATCAGGATTTGCTGAAGAAATTCTAATTTTGAGCTGTATTTCGAGCTGAAGATGTAGTGTTCACTCACACAGTGATTCGTAAACTTAGGGTATCAATCAGTACTTTTTTTTTGGCACTACATGTTAGAAAAATATCCTTTGCATCCCTTCAGAAATGTAGCAGTCATGGAGAATGTTTGAAAACAGATTTTATCTCTAATCAAAAAATAACACAATGTCACATAAAAATAATCTTTAAAATAACATTTTAATAAGGCACTTTAGTGAATGTCATGGAAAAGAACAAATGAAGCAGATGAAGATCTATTGCAATGACTTCCATGCATGTGCTTAGAAAGATGACAGAGAAAATACAAAGAATTAAGGAATCCAAACAACTTAGAAGGAGAGAAGATGAATGAATGGACAAAGATCAATAATGTCAAATGCATCCGAGCTGTCAGGCACCAGCAAAGAATTGATTGATCCAGAGCCTGAACTAATTAAAGTGTCATTGGTCACCTAGAGCCCTCTAGTTCAAATACTGTGCAGATTTCTAAAAAAACCCTTGATCTTTGAAAGCAATAAATAGCTGGTAGTGTGATTCAATTAGATTAGTACTCATCTATCTGAAAGACTTTCTTTTTCCTGTGAAGGTAGGCTTACAGCAAGGTTTCAGCTTTGTTGCTAATCACCATTCATTGCTTGCAATTCTTTTCACATCACTGAAGTTCTAGTAACAACAAAAAAAAAAAATCAAAATAAGTTACCTTAACACTTAGGAATTTATAATTTTTGTCATTTTTCTTAGTCTGCACTCTTGACAGATACTTTCAACACATCTATATGTAACTATTCTATCTAATTGTATGTTGCATTGCTCAAACTACAATCAAATTAATTACTTGTTATTATACTGTTTTCTTCAAAGTTGCATTATATTTCTTTTCATAGCTATGCTATTTTTCTTAATTGTCAGATGGCTTTCCTGATGATCAAAGGTTTTCTTGTTTCTTTATCCTCTACTCCCCTCCCCTCCTCTATCCCTTCCTCTGTCCCTCTATCTAGCCTCTGCTCCTTCCCTCTCCTCTATCCCTTCTCACTTATCAGTATGTTGTGCCACACTGTCCCTTTAGGTCATCGCTGGAAGTGTTACCAAGATCATACTTCGTTTGAAAATTAATTTCAAATGAAATAGTAGAGGCTGGTAATGCTTCACAAAGGATTTAGGTCCCTTTATTTTCTTTAAAGTTCTGTTAATGACCAGAGGTCTGGAAAGACTTATTAACCTCAAACCCCCTAATTTTAAGGATGGAAATATTTGCTTTAAAATAAATAAATAAATATTCTAGTGTCTAAATGCAAAATCGCATTTTATTATCTTTCCTTACTTTAACTTTTAGATAATGTAGTAAGCCTGCCAAATTCATGGTGAGGGCTATGAATGGTTGTGACTGGAACTTCACAGAGACTGAATGATTCTTGTGCTTCATTCAGTGATTTGAAGTGCAAGACATGTTGCCGAACCTACAGACAGTTTTTACAGAATCATTTTTAGATGAGGTGTTTCTCTAACAATCTAGAGTACTTCATCTTTCCTTGACTTCTTATGTTTTGGTTTTGTGTGTGTGTTTTGTTTTTTGTTTCATTGTATTCCTGACTATTCTTATTTCAGATAAAGCACACAACTATAAGAGATGTTTTGCTCACATAATCCATCAAGCACTATAAATACTTCGTCTCTCAAGTATATCTCATTTTAATGTGAAGGCCAACAACTACTACATTTTAAAGCTAAACATCTGACTCTCATGAAGACATTAATAAAACACACTGAGTTTTAACTCACGTAGAAGAAAATCAATGTTAAACTGCTAGCATATGTAAATTTACCATGTGGATAGGTGTTATTTCACTTTTGTCATATACACATATCTCCAGCTCATACCTCTTAATTAATAATTAAGACATAATCTGTAAGAAGAAAACATCTGTTTAAATTTTAAATTTGTAGCACATAATTATTATCCCCACTTACAATGTTCTAATTCCTCACAAAAGTTAACATACAAGATATATATGGTTGTTTACTTTAAGCACCCACCTTTGTCTAATAACACTAATTTCCTGCCTAATTATGGTAGAAAAGTTGAGAGTTTTTAGTTATATTTTCCCCCATTCATTTTTAAATAGAAGCTAGAAATTACTGTAGTGCACTTACAGGGCAGCCACTTTATGTTAACCAAGAACTAAAAAAACCCTGGATATTTCCAACTAGAGTCTTGGAACAACATTCAGCAGTACATTTCAGCCTTCTGTATACAATCAGTATTCAGAACACTCAGATCTAGTCTGAGAGTGTCCTGTCCATGAATCTGCTGTATAAAAGGAAATCTGGAGTTGTTCTTTGACTGGTATTGTTGTATGTGGCTCCCATTTTTCAGACACAATAGACTCTTACTCAAGATTTCAGAGAACGAATGGTTAGAGAATGCTTAATCTATTTAACATCATTATTGGTGTTAGTTATATTTGATTTATGGAGCACTGTCACACTCATGGCACTCCATAAAATTGTTGAACAATCTGAAGCTGGTCTAGTGGAAAGTGTCCCTGTCCATGACAGGAACGTTGGAACTAGATGATTGTCCCTTACAATCCAAACCATTCTATGTTTCTATATGATTCTATTATTCTACTAATGATAATAAAAATTTGAAAAAAAACCCATATATCTTTTAAGGGATCAAGGTTCCAGAGTGCGTGTTTAAATATGACAAGACATTTGGCTTGATTTGGATTTGAACTCACTTGCATGGCTTGAGTGCATCCAAATTCATTCGATACATGTGCCCAAAGTAAAAAAAAAAAAATCTAGAAAGTTGACCTCAAAGGTTAAAATCAGTATCTGAGCTGATTTACTGCATTAATGAAGAAGTAAGTCTAGACGTAGATCCCTGTGTACAACATGTTAACAGATAAACGAAAAGTGTTTTTTTCTTACTTTTCTTTATCTTATTAACTTTATTTTTTGTCTAGAGGCCTTTTCTTGTTTTGTTTAACTGAGTTTCTTAGATATTTGAGTCCCTCATAATACCAGTTATGTGTGATTATTTAGGGTTTATTTTCTAAGCATTTCTACCTACAGTACAAATATGACTGAAGCACTATTGTTCCATGTACAAATTAAATTAATAAAGTTTATTTTTTGAAAGATTCTATTCTAAGACATTAAGTTGTATGCATTCTGTGAAGGTTTTGTCCTAAGAACTAAAATCACTTGTACTAATACAACATTTATTTCCAAGATAAAAATATGCGTTACATTTGAACTCAGTAGAGATTTCTTTATCTTGATGTTTAAAATCCTTTACAGCAGAATGTCTATAATGAAAATTGGGATAAGAAATAAACTGAATCATCAGTTCAGATATACTGAGAAATTTGCAGTTTCAAAATGTTTCTGGAACCGGGGTTATAAATATAGTTTGCTATATTATCTCTCAGAATAAGGAAGATTTAAGTGTGGCATCCAGAATTTTAAATGAAAATGGATTATATATTCTGCATACTTAAAACAACTAAGACAGCTAGGATGTGTTTACTTTGAGAGTACAGCAATAAAAAAAATAATTTTACACTTACTTGCAGCACAGACTCTAATTACTACAGGAAGGAGTTTCTGCTCCAAAACCACTTGTGACCTCTCATACCAACATCCATGATACTAAGTAGTTTTATCTACTTTTTTCTGCTATTCTTTACATACCTAATGAATATGACTTATGGTACAGGACCATTAAAGAAGTAAAATAACTTCTGTAAAATGTCCTTGGTAAAAGTGATGCAAACACCTCAAAAACTAGGTTCACATAACTGAAAATATAGGTTTTGGATTTTCTTAATTAAAAATGAAGTCAGGTTGCATCATCAGCATTTTCCTTCAATGTTTATTTTTTGCATGTTTATTTGCTTTTAAAAAAAAGTTTTAGATATTAGTAGATTTCCTATTGACAGAAAAGAAAAAGCTGAAATTTGATACATTTTACATAGCTAGAGGAGGCCTTATAATGAAATTAAATAGATTTTTCTGCCTATGAGATCATCAGCTCTCAAACCTTAATCTTCATCTCTAAAGAGTAATACTTTGAGAACACAGTAGAATTTAACTACATTAACAGAATATAACAAAGGTTATGTTCAAAAATATACCTCTAAACACCTACAACATTCATGTCTTTTAGAGAGACTTCTTGATGATCAGCCAAGCTGAAGTGGCTCTGTAGTCCTTAACATTTAACAAGCAGTATACTGGGATTAAGAAATATAAATACAACATCGTAAGTGATTTGGGTTTACTTTCCTGTCATGCTTGTCTTTTTTATTCTATTTTCTGATAGATAAGCTTGGTTAGAAACTGAATAATGTTCTTGAGACTTACAAGTCTCTGTTAACAGTCGGCAGTTTCCACTGTGAAATTCTTCACCTCAGTTGTCAGTGTTCTACATGAATACATGTAAGACCCCGATCCTGAAGCCACAAGCTTAACTGGAAGTTTTACTTTTAAAAGTACACAGGACTCCAATAAATTTGCCCATGAAATGCTTTGAGAGTCTTTGGTTCTTAATACCTTGAGGGAGCCTAAAGAGAGAACACTGACAACTTTTCCCAGGAGATACTTTTAATATGGGAGAAAATAAGGATCTTAGCAAAAGTTTAAAAGGGGTAACATACAACCAAGTAGAACATTTCACAAAGGACCAACCCAGCACACAGCAATTCAGACAACTAAGAAGAATCCAACAGAACAGATTTTAAGTTATCCAAAAGAGTTTAAGAAAAGAGTAAAGAAAGGAGATTAAGAGAAGAAAGAAGGAGTAAAGAAAGGAGATTAAGAGAAGAAAGAAGGAGTAGAGAAAGCTATTAGAATAAGAGGAAAAATAGCTACTACCAAGAGTCCTACATGGTGACCAGAGGTTCTGGAGAAGAAAGAGAGAGATAGCTTCATGTGTTCTGTTTTTACATGACCTGGACAGCATGGCCACCCCTGCCACATTGGACCTCTGGCTCACTGACCACTCTGTAGCTCCAGGCCAGAGTGAGAGGTGGTATAGCCAGTCACAGGCTGGGTCAGGGCTTCCAGGGAGCATGGTGTGGGCAGGCTCCCAGGTTGTCCTTTTCACTGACAGCTGCTCCATGTGGGCTTCATGAGCCCTACCGTGTGAGTTCCATGCACCTTTCCCCCATACAGAAATGATTGGTTCTGACTCAATAATAGAATAATAGTTTTACTTTTCCACTGTCTCACAACATATGAAATACAACTTTTATTCTTTTTTATTTGCTTCTTTCCTAGACTGGAAGCCAAACATGAGTTTAACTGTCCTTGAAAGATCTGTAGTCTTTTAGTCACTCCTAAAAGAAGATAATTGCTTTAATTAGAGCTATTGGGATGCCCATCTCCCAGCACGAATATATGTGACACTGAAAATGAGGATTTGATTTGTTTGGCTAAAGTTAGTTGCCTAATGCTAGGTAAAATACCTTAGGGTATCTACAGGTTTTGCAGCCAGTGCTCCAGAAAAGCAGAGACTTCATTTAGGTCACATCCATATCTGCTAATTATGGATGTCTTGGATATGACACGTAGTTCAGCTGCTAATAAATATATTTGGATAGCTTGGAAATATCATGAGTAAAAGAAACAAATGCAGAATTCCTGTTATGCTGGTGCAAAGTCTAAATAAAACCTCCAAACCTTCCCATCTTCACTGTTTCTCTATATTTACTTAAAAGTAAGGTACATGAAAGTATTCTAGAATTTTTTATTCCTTGTTTAAGAACCTCCATTACACCAGTGAAAAATCGCCAATTTATATAAAACTTAATAAAGCAAGACATGTAAAATATATGTGCATTATCTTTAAAAGAATCTCTGAAGACTTTTATTAACATGTGAAGACTTTTATTACCATGTGAAGACTTTTATTACCATGATATGTTCCTTTTATGAATGAACAGAAATTATTTGTTACCTGTCTAAAAATACCATCTAAAAATACCTTAGAATGAAACTGAGATGTGCATTTTGTTCATTGAGCTTTAACTACTAAAAGGACACAGCCATTTGCAGAAAATGGGCCTCTGCCTATCACCTAGTATAAAAACATGTTCAAAAATTGTTCAAGATACAAAAGAAACTAGTTTCCTTGAATGTTCTTGACCTCTCTTTTTCTTTCCCTTTTTTATTGTCCTGCCTCTGTTAGACTTTCTGTGCTGAAGAATGACAATGACACATCTGAAGCCAAATTGCGAGCCTGACAGTAGGGAAGAAATAGACACAGAGGCAAAATCACTTTTGTAAATATACTTGAACTTTTCAGCATAAAAGATCCTTCCTGTTGTTTGACAAATTTCATTTTTTCCCTTTCTGTCTCTCTGTGTTCAACTTTCTCTTTGTAATGTTAACACTGGAAATTTTTTAAATACGTTAAGACATAAAAGTAAATTGGAAGCACTTAGGCATTGGTGTGTTATAAAACTCTCTTCTGAACTCTAAGAAGAAATTGATGTTCAAAGGATGATAATGGGATTTAAGTTAGTTTGAAACTAATGAACAATAGCTTCAATAGCTTCATCTGATAAAATGTTTTAAGGAAGAGGGTGGAATTTAGTAAGGGATTAATAAACTTGTTATCAGAAGAAGAAAGAGGAAAGAATGTAGTAATTTAAATTTTGATCCTGAAAATCTATTCAGCTGCTGTTTCAATAGCTGACATAGGGTTGGGAGTCTTTGTTCTTCTCTTTTTCTCTTTTTCAATCTTATTGTTCCTAGGCAAGTGGAAGATCTATTCTGGCTCATATATGTGTTGTTTAATTAGAAGCAGTAAATCAGTGTTTTTCTCTTGCCTGTTCCTCACTAAACCTCACAAACTGAAGCAGAGGTGAATCTCATTTAACATTGGTCATCCAACAGATAGTATTTAATTTAAGCTTGTCGTCAATAGTGATTCGTCCCTTCCTAAGTAAGATGTCAGAAATAATCAGGGTGAACCTTTCCAGGTTCTGACTTTTCTTTATAAATTGTAGAAAGAAAAGTAACTTAGACTAGATACTAAAGATAAATTATAAAACCCGGATCAAAATGAACCCCACTGTAGCTGAAAAGCTTCTTATGTACTGAAAGGCTTCTTATGTATTTTGAATGCTCCATCGCGTTTTTGATTTGTACCTAATTATGATACACTGCATAAAAGCAATGTGTTCCCTAAAAAGATACCACTTGTGGTTTTTTTCTTAAGACCTAGGTGATGATGGTATCCATCTTTAACAAACATTCCCCACGACTCCAGGTTGTGGAGTATGAAAATTCATCACCTTTTTACTGCATGTGATTAAAAAATTTAAAACAAAGCCACCAACCAATGAATCAACTAAACAAAAAAACCCCCAACCTTTTACCTTTATGGAGATTGGCTTAGCATCATCCCACAAGTAACTTGGTAAAGGTAAAGGATTAATGGAAAAAAAATTCCTCTGGGAAATCAGAAGTACAAGACTAGGTGTATAAAAATGGAATAGAAAGGAAAATTAAACACTGGTACTTTTTTAGAAGGTGTGACTTTTGATCTCCACATTATTACTTTTATTTTTTGTATTATTTCTAATTACTTTTTAATATAAAATACCTAAAACCTAATTCTACACATAACTATCTGAGCCCACAACAGTATGGATACTACTTTTCCTCTTATTTTCTACTATACCATCTATAAATTAAAAGAAACTTAAAAAAGTTCAATACCTCAAGTAGTGAGCTATATTGCCCATTTTTTACAGTAATTAGAAATAAATGTTTGAAATTATCCACCTCTTTCCTCATAAATGCCTTTTTGTGTACTGCTGTGCTTTAAAATGTGTGTAAATCTGTATTAGGAGATTTCAACTGTGACTTAAGTCTGCTTTTTATTAAATTTTTTTTACTTAAGGTGCAATCTACATGGAAAGCTTGATTACTGTAGTCTCTTTGAATAGTCAGTAAGAAAGAAAGTTTGGGTTCACGTCACCCAAATACCTAAAATGCTCACTGGAGACCTGTTAACTATATACAGAGGTGACTAGGCTCTAGGTGTTAAATGTGATGAATCTTGGCCTGACAAATATTGCATTAAGTCATATTATATGCAATTCTAATAAATGTAAAGTTTCTACTACCTGGAAGATTGTTTGTGAACTTACACACACACACACACACACAAATGCCGATCACAAATTCAAAGGTTACCTCAGTGTGGTATAGCTGTAATTTTAATAATACTCAGTTTCTGAGATGGATACATTTGTATTACACTGATATAGGGCCTACAAAATTTATAAGAAGTCCTTGGAGGAGCTGCGTTCACTTAACCTGAAAAAGAGGAGACTAGGGGGAGGTATAATAGCTGCCTGCAGTATTTGAATGACAGTTATAAAAATAATAAAGCTGAAGTCTTCCTAGTAGGTAATATATCAAGATTCAACTAACTACAGATTTTCAAGAGGTAGCTACAAATATAATGTCTCTCTGAATGTCCAAGGGAGATCCCTATTTTGGTGCTAGGACACATGGCAACTCTTACCTGACCAAGTTAGCAGCCTTCTATGATGAAGAGACTACATCAGTGGACAAGGGAAGAGCTATGGATGTCCTTTCTCTGGACTTTTGTAATGCCTTAGACATGGTTTCCCACAACATCTTCTCTCTAATTTGGAGAAATAAGGATTTATGGATGGACTGTTCGGCCATTAAGGAGTTGATTGGATGGTCTCATCCACAGAGTAGTGGTCTAAAGCTCGATGCCCAGATAGACATCAGTGATGAGCGGTTTTCCTCAGGGACGCGTACTGGGACAAGTTCTATTTAATGCTTTCATCAATGACATAGATGATGGGATTTTGGGTAACCTCAGCACCCTGCTGAGTGGTGCGGTTGATGTGCTATCCAGAGGGACCTGGACAAGGTTGAGAATTAGGCCCATGGGAGCCTCTTGAGATTCAACAAGACCACGTGCAAGGTCCTGCACCTGGATCAGGGCAACACGTAGTATCAATACAGGCTGGGGGATGACTGTATTGAGAGTAGGCTGGCAAAGAAAGACTTGAGGGTGCTGCTGGATGACCAGCACTGTGAGCTCACAGCCCAGAGAGCCGACTGTATCCTGGGGGGCATCAAAAGAAACGTAGCCAGCAGGATAAGGGAGGTGGTTCTGCCCCTCTACTCTGATCCGGAGAGACACCACTTGGAGTGTTGTATCCAGCTCTTGAGTCCTCAGCCCAGGAAAGACACGGACATGAACATACATGTTACTCTGACAATAAAACATCTAGAAAACAGAAAGAATCAGTTTCCTTCTTATGCAATTTTGTCCATGTTTTTATCTGAAAACAAAAAAAGAAAAGTATATGTCCTTGTTAGAATTGTAGTGTTTGTGTAGCAGAACTGTTTTTACAAGCGTAAGTCATATCTGTCTCAAGGTCAATAGTAGATCAGGTATTAGCTCTACATATGTGAATAAGGATAGATGAAAAGAAATATGAGTCGCAATTTTTAAATATGTCTTTTATAACCTTGGTGCTCTGATACTGAGAGTCTTGGTAAATGGAATTTATTGATCTTCGGATAAATAGTGATGAGTAAAAAGCAAAGCAGGAGAGGACTAATTCAGGTCTAATGAGACTGAACATCAAGCTATTCACGAATGGAAATACAAAGATAAATGATCAGCAAAGCTGCCAGGAATAGCAAAATCATCTTGTAATCTTCAGCATTTTTTTCTACTTAGTTTGAATGAGATAAATTTCTCTCAACATTTTCTGTAGTAATTTACTGTAACACTGCTTTTAATTTTCTGACAAAGTCCTTGTTCTTGATAAAAAAAAAAATACATTGTTACTACTGCAATTTTGATAAAGAATTCAGAATAAATATGATACTATGATACTAAATATGCTATTTTAGTAAAATGGATGGAATTTTAACAACCTACCAAAATACATTTTTTTTTTTTAGAAATAGATTAATTTTCAACAATAATAGATTTTCAAACTGCTTACATATACAACTCAGACATATATTTTCTTCCTTCCTTTGCATGCATGAATAAAAGATTACAAGGCATTCTGAAGTCCTTGAGGAACTTACTAAGTCTCTGCATAGCTTGTAAACTCACCTGTACTATCATGAAACTTGTGTTGAGATTCAGCTAGAAGACAACTGTACACCATGCAAGGACTAGAGAATTTAAATGCTGGAGAATTTTATCACATCATTATATGGTGTATCTAATCAAACCTCTTTAAGTTATCTATTTATTTTCATTTCCACCAATTCTAGTTATGATTATTGCATAATGACTATACAATTCATTATGTTTCTGTATTAAATTGCTAAGTTGTTGCAAGTATTTGCTGTTAAGTTTAATTAAATTTATTCACTGTACACTCTAGAAGTGTTAATATATTTGTGAGGGGTTTTTTTCCTTAAAATAAGTGGTAAAAGCATTGTAAATTTGATGAAACATATTGATCCTGTCAAATTAACATGCAGTACTGAGTGTGGAAAGTTAATGATTGTCATATTTGAACTCCTTTGAAAAGATAATGATGTTTACAATTTCATACGCAGCAGAAAACCTGTAGGGTATTTGCTATCTGACCCCAGTGCTTCAAGTTCTGACTGAAATATATACACCACTAAAATCAGGGTCATAGCTATCAGAATTTTATTTCATTCCTTTGATGTTTCAGCTGTCTGGAGAATTCAGGTGGATTTAACAACATCCTTCCACTGTTTCCCAGAAAAAAGAATATCTCAGGTGTTTTCTGAATTCTTCAGAGCCTCATCATGAATAATATAGTACATATACAACATAAAAAAGTACAATGGTTTGCTAATAGCAACCTTGCTTCAGTTTGCTTATTAGGACCACAATAAGTATATATTCAAAAGCCTGGATATTATGATAATGTGGGCATAAATTCAACTTACAATATTGATTTTACTGGGAGTTTCCTGTACACAATCAGTTTCATTACATGTGAGGTGTTTACAAATACTTATAACTTTTCCATTTGTTTTTAGGATTTCACATTTTAGGTTTATTGTTCTTCAGAAATGGTGACTTATTGAATAATTTTTATTCAGATACAATATTCTTGATTTTCTTTTGCAGCAGTGAATTCAGTTAGTAGTCGAATAGTAAACATTAAAATAGAAAGTATTTGAAAATCAGAAACAACAGTTTTAAAAGTGCACACCCTAAAACATAATAAAACTAGTATGTCTTCTTTTACAAAACAAGCTCTATATCCAGTATTGCTCTTTCATAACCTGTAACAGGTTTTTACTGTGGAAGAATAACCATTTAAAGACATTAGCTACATACCTGTTATTTTGCTTAACATTTTCTTGTCTGTCACAATAAATACAACTACATAACTGTAAGAAAGATTGTGAGGAAGATGCATCCCCTTGATTGCACATACCTGGGGAGCTTCCCTTGGGATTACTTCATCAATTAACAGAAGTTCATGGTTCATTATGTTGCCTAAGGAATAATTTGTTTCCCCAGTTGAATTATACATTATCATGTCTGCCACATTACTACTACAGCCTTGCAATGCATTCATTAGGATTATTAAGATTAGATAACAATTAGAATTTCAAATCAAACATTTTCAGATATTACTCTTGAACTATCCTGATTTTGATACAAGAGAAGACTGATAATGAAGCTCAAGAAACAACATCTTACTACAAATTAATGGCGTTGTAGAGAAATGAACACACGTGAAGAATTTGAGGTGACATTTTCATTATCTGTTAGTCAATGTGTTTCCTCCAATCCAAACTAAAACAAACTTAAATTGCTTGATCGGCAGTCACTGGCAACAAGCAGACAAATGTGTTGTACTCATGGGGGTAAGTGTTCAGCAGTTATATAAATCTCAACCTCCCCTTTCCTTTAATAAAGGTCGTTTTTTTAATTTAGATCATGAATCTAAGTAGTCCCTTTTTCAGTATTAAAAATAAACATTTTCAATTCAAGAAACTAAATTATTACTTATAGTTCTGTCAAAATCTATCAGAGGGAAATTAGCCTAGTTTCTGAAAAGTACTATGTACCACACTTCATTTTGGCACTTTTGTTGGGTAAGTATTAAAGTGATAGGGGGAGTGGTAAGTTTTGGGAGTGAAGATGGGGCTTTTTATTTGTTTGGGTGGTGATGGAGAATAATTTTCTTTCACGTAATTAAAATAAATCTTGATATTGCTAGAAATCATTGTGGTCAAGTTGTGAAGAGAGAGAAATGTCAGAAGAAATAAAGATTTCATGTGTTTCCAAGTTAATTACAGCATAGAATAAAAGTACACTCAAAGAGTCATTCTTCTACTTCACATATTCCCAAAGTCCAGCACCACAGCAAGCCGCCAAGGAGTAAACAATGAGAGAGAGAAACTGTAACTAGAGTATTAGCCGACTCTTCTTGTCTAACACTTTACTTAAGGGGATATAATTAAGCAGGCAAATTTTACAATACTTTTCCCATTCTCCAAACTACACTCCATCTCTAACTCTTACTTTGAGATTAGGCAATGAGTGAAGGAATCGAAGAAATTAGTAGGTGTTTCTAAAATCCCAATAGGTTGAAGGTTACCGTGGTTCATAATCTGTATTATGCATTGTAACAGGACACTGGACTGACTTCCCTATAAATTGAGAAAAGATATAACAATGGGTCCTTCAGACCCTTGACTGACAATAAAACAAAACCTAAAATCTATTGCAAAGTCTCCTGCAGGGATGAAAACACTTTTTTTCATTTACGAAGTTTAGATAGTAGCAAAGTCACTGATGGTACTGACAGACCACCTGTATTTTTTATGCCTACTTCTACGTTCCAGGTCATATTTTCCACTTCTCAAATTACTACCAAGGACAGATAACAAAACGTACTATTTTTCTTTGACCAAGAAGTGACTCCTTTTTAAAAACCCATTAATTTGTGTCAACAACTAAACTGCTCATACTACCAAAATATTTCTGATCATTGTTTTGTTGTGCCATATGAGACCACTGACAAAGGCTAAATGAAGGCCACCAAAAGCTACGTTATTTTTGACCTTTATATCCTGCATGCTACTGTGAATGTCATTCATATATGGAATTTCCAAGGTTACATTGTACATACATGATTATGGAAAACACTGAAGAAATGAAGAATAGTTGGCTTCAAATGGCACAGCTATTGCAAATACAGAACCAACTACATTAGATTAGATAGGACAAATCCTACCTCCATTTCTAGTATATACAGACTTGAAATAGAGGTGGTATTTAAAGTTAATGCATGTATCCATTTGTTTTAATTGTCATATAACAAAGATTGTGCACTCATAAGAGATCTGTGAACTAGTACAAAGTTTAATTTGATCTTTTAGCATGTAATGAAAACACAGTCCTTAGGGATTCAGACATAATTGAAGATCTTTTCTAATGTTAGTGAATTGAATTTGCATGCAGTTTTCTTTTGTTTTTATGAGAAACAATTGTAAGACAATTATAAGATGCATAAATAGAAAGAGGAGAAAAATAAACTATCTTATTAATTCTCTCTTTTTATATTTAAACATTAATGCCAACCAAAGCCTACGAAATAAAAATAAACATGTACAATTTATACTCACCCTTCGATGTCTTGAGATAACAATGAATTTACTTTAAAATGTATTTTAATGAGGAAAAACATTCAGACCCCTTCAAATATATCCAGAACATTATCTTTTCAATACAGTTGAAAAAACACTTGAACTTGAGCACATAAGCTTCTGATGAATGGCTTAATTTTAATAATTGCTAACAATGAAATGAAACTATTATGAAAGTTATGGGACTTAAATGTGTTCTGTAAAAGTTTGTTTCTGTTAATTTACTTTGTGCCAGAATGCCATAAAATAAAATTATAAAATAAAAAAAGATAGGGTGGAGTGGGTGGGGGTGAGGATTAGGGGTAATAAATTGCTGTACATTCAGGTATATAGCTTAGTGCTTATCTGCACTTCCGATGATACACACATCTCTTTTCAGATGAACTATAGCAATAACAGCTTACTACAGACTACTTAAACAAGAATTATTGCTAAAGAAATTCACATTTCTAGTTGAGGACGTCCCTGCTCATTACAGGGGGCTTGGACCATGTGACCTGTAAAGGTCCCTTCCCACCTAAACCATTTCATGATTCTACGATAGATCACTGGCTCAAAACAAGCCAAACTGCTGTATGAATACCAACCAGATATGAGGCAACTTCACTTCCAAACTGAATGAAATCAGCCATGTTGGATGTTGGGTTTTTTCATTTCACAGATCTTGGTTTAGCCCTCAGCAAGCTCTCTAGGAATTTAAATGGGACCCACCTCTTAATTCCAGATGCTTAGAACGCACACATACATCTGAGTCAGGCACTGCAGGTTATCATTATAGTCAGTTAACTGTTACTGTCAAGGGATAGTTATGGATACGTTCAGGGAGTGATTCTTTTAATCCTAAAGTGACAGCCTGAAAAAGGGTACACTAATTGTTCCCCAGAAGTACTTTTTCTGTTTTTATTGGTTGTGAGGTAAGACTAGGATGACTAGTTCAGCATATAGAATTATAAATTAGAGGGGAAAAGTTGACATATTTGCATACCCGATGTTTTAGGCACTTTGACAGCCTGCTGACTGAGTTATGTAGGGCAGAAAATGTGTAGTCAACATGAGGGGATGAGCAACTAGAAAACTCTGTGAAAGTCCCCAGAGGGAAGGAAGGTTAGTTTGAATTACTTTTTAAATGATTGTAGGGAACTTTGTATTTAGTTTTGCCAACTTTCTTTTTTTTCAACTAATCAATAAGGTGCTGATTCTGGCTACATTTTGCATAATCACAGGGAGAGTCAGCTTCAGCTACTTGCTATCAATAAATTAACTTTGTGTTTGCAAAGTTTAGAGTGTTTTTTTTTCTTTTTCTTCTTCTCTGAAGAAGCACACCCTTGTGTGCTTTATGAGATGAAAGTTTCTTTCTGCAGATATCAAGAATTTTTTCCCCTTGGGTAGATGGAATGGCATCAAGAATTAAAAAAAAAAAAAATAAATGAGGATCGTAACTATTTAGAACAGAAAATCTTAAAGCTAGTGCATGCAAATACATCTGTAGATCCAACATGCAGCTCTTTCTTCACACTGGCTGGTGAAGGGCCAGTGGCATTCCAGGACTGACAGGCGTTCCACATTTGTGGTAAGATTTGAACTGGAGGCAACTTAGTATCACGGTCCTGTGCGAACAGACAGTTCATTAAAGGATAGAGAGCTGGCACCCAGGGCCCATCCCACCGCCCCAGACAGAGACTCGCAGGGCAGCCCCAGCCCTGGGCATCAGACATCTCTGTCGGGACTGAAATGGCATGAGCCTGGGCTGGGATGCAGGCCTGTGGGTGGGTGCTGGGCACCAAGGCCCATGGTCAGGCAGAGCAGGGCTGTGGGGAGCTGGAGACAAGCATGACTGGAACAGGGCCCGATGGCCACAGGGGGGATGACATGGGACTCCTCAGGGGTCCCGTGGGTCAGGCTATTGAGGCCTTTTTCTACCCTCAATTCCTTGACACTGAAGGTTCAGATCTAGTTCCTCTTTTATACTGTGTGTTTCAGAGATGTACACAAAGAAAATGGAAAACCAGTGATATAATATGAAGTCACTGTTGACTAAACCAAAGAATCAGCAATAGGGATATTTGAAAAGCTATAAAAAAAGGGAAAGATGTAAATGTTATGGTTGTATTCCTTTGAACAGCCTCCAAAAATCCAGCGCTTTATAGTAAATTAACAAAGCCACAATGAACAGGAAAATAAGATGACTATTAAACTGAAAAATTTTTGTAAAGACCATCTGCAGTAGCATCACAAAACCATTTGATAACATGTAAAACAAACAATGTTCTTGCGGTCACAGAAACTGCTGATGCAATGCTAACCTGAGTACAGCAGTGAATAATGAGTGAATAAAAGATGATGATACTGAAAAGGAAAAATAACATTGTATAAGAAGATTCCAGTAACTTGCTAATAAAGGATAACCATGTAACTCCAAAGCACATTTCAGAAAGGGAGGAAAACTCATCAATAGAAAAAAAGAAGGCGTTATCAGAAATTCACTAGACTTTACTATTGTTCTAAGATAGACTACTGAGATTGTCTGAACAAGTAAAAGTTGCTGCAAAATTTACAATACTCAAGTACAGCTGCCTGGGAGAGGGACATGATGTGGAACACTTTGAGCTAGGGGGTCATGGCAACCCCCTGTTTTGGGGAGCTAAAGGTCACAACCACCCATGATGGGCTCCAGAGACAGAACAACAATGAAGGGGTGAAGTCTAGAGCTAGGTGGATCCTAACAGTATGGGAAGATGAGAGTGAAGTGAAAAGTGGGGATTATGAAATAGGAAAGGTAGATTCGTGGGGTTTATAATAGGTTTCTTATGTAGTTATTAACTGTTCAATGCATCCTGGTTAACATGACCTCTGTTCCTATGAATGGTGACAAATTATAACAGCAATTGATTCATGTTCTGTATACACCTATCAAAACCCACCACAGCAATAAAAAAAAAAAACCACAAAAAAACCCACCCAAACCTCCAACCAACTAAATGAAACATCTGTGAGTGACATAATATTTTTTTAAAGTGTTTTCTTGTCTCTCATGTTTTGATTGTTTTCCACTAGCCCTCCATAATAAATAATTCAACTTTGTGAGGACTGGAAGAGTTAATCATGTTACAAGTCATTGTGAAAGTTTCAGAAAGAAAAACATAATTAATTCAGAAAAAGAAACTCGTGGGGTTTTTTGTTTTTGTTTTGTTTTGTTGTTGTTGTTGTTTGTTTGGTTTTTTGTTTTTGTTTAGTTTAATGGAGGTTTTTTATGGTGTTTTGTTTGTTTTCTTAAGTAACAACAGAACATGTTGCTGTATGTATTTGTCCTGGCGAGAGGTCATCAACTTGTTTATCTTCAGACTTTCAGTACTTAATTTTATACCATTGTCAGAATGAAGCTACTAATATCTTGTTCAAAAAATGCTGTTAGAATTAATTATTACAAATTGGAAAACACCATGATAGAAGCTATAAATACTTGAATAAGCAGAAGCCTGGACAGTTTTATAATTAACAGAATTAAATAGGTTCCTCTGGAGATAAAAGGTGAAAGGAACTCAATATTATTATCTTGTAAAGAGGAAATTCAGAGAAAAGAGTATAGTCCATAAAAACTAATATTATAAATACCATAGTGATTTTAGCATCCTTCAAAGACACTTGTAAAGATGTTTGCTGATCATCATATGTATATTAATATTTTTTAAAATTGTTTTATTCCTACAATTTCACAAGATATTCCACGAGATCTCCTTTTTTATTGAACTACTTAACCCTTAATTTTTTTGATGAATCAAGTCAAAGCAGGCAAAACTGCTTTTTGACACATGTTGGAATTTTGACACACGTTAAATTGACACATGAAGTTATGGCTGTCCCTCATTTCCTTCTTCTGGAAGGTACAGTGAACACACCTGCAGTGTAAGTCCCCAAAAGCAGCTGATTCCATGTTTTGCTGTATGGGGAATGAGGTCTGTGAAGTATTTCATGCTGATAAATGTGAAGCTTGACAAAATGAATAATAAACAAGGTAAATATTCCTTGTGATGTTAAAGAGACAAAACAAAACAAAGAACAGCACAAAAGAAAACACACCAGGAGAGAAATAAAAACCAAATTCATTTGCATTGTCCAAGTTATGAAGGTGACAGTGAGTTCCCCTAAATTTAAGCTCATGTCTTGCAGTACTTTGGACGTAGTTATTGGGAAAACTGCTTTGCATTGCTTAGAACCACCTGAAATGTAAAGCATATTTATCCAGACATTGTCTTTCCACATGCCACATAGTTGAACACACTTTAAACGCCAAAAGTTAGATCTTGCCATAAGACTTGTTCACTTCTTTTAGAGTTCTTATTAGTTTTTGTTTCTGTTATTATAATTCTGTTAAAATTATTGTGTGCTTATTCATATTCAAGAAAGTAAATTAATTTAAAACACACTCTTCTTTTCTGTTTGCCCCTTAAATGCCACAGATCTGTGGCACATCTAGGACAACAGGGGGGACATTTCCAGAATAAATACAGTTGTTCACACAAGGATATCTATATTATCAGAAAGCAAGTTCCTCTCTGGAGATTGGCATGAATTAAAAATGTCTGTACAAATAGTATTTTCTAACCAAAAGAAAGATTATATTCTGCATAGTCAGATCAGGATTTGCATTTGGCAAAACTATAGTGTCTTTCTTATTTCTAGTTAGTTCTATATAAATGCAAGTAACTCTCAGTGAACAAGCACCAGGGAACCTTTGGCAAGGTCATAATAACTCCTACTTGCAAACATAAGCCACCTTCCATGTCATGATTCATGATCATCAAATCAGCATATTTGGCAAGTGAGTAATGTTTCATACATTAGAACTGCATGTTTTTGAAGATAAGTTTTAGAAGTCAGTCACATTGTTTGTCTCGTTTTCTACCTGATCCTATGTCATCGAAAATAGTACATACACACCAAGAGGTCATACCAGAAAAAGAAAGAGAAGGATATGCTAGTTTTGTCTGGGATAGAGTTAATTTTCTTCATTGTGTTTCAGATTTATGCTAAAAACTGTTGAAAAACACAGGGATGTTTTAGATACTGTTGAGCAGCACTTAAACATAGTCAAAACCTTTTCTGCCCCTCATCCCACCACACCCCACCAGCAAGGAGGTAGGGGATGCACAAGAAATTGGGGGAGACACAGATGGGACAGCTGACCCCAACCGACCAAAGGGATATTCCATGTCATGTGGCATTATGTTCAGCGGTAAAACTAGGGAGAATGTTTGTGTGAGGACCCACTGCTCACTGACTGGATGGTCATCGTTCAGTTGGTGGTGAGCATTTGTTTTCATTTACATCACTTGTTTCTCTTGCATTTTATTTCTCTCTCTGTTTTATTTTCATTTTTCACTACGATATATTATTTTTATTTTTTGTCAAACTTTAAATGCTTTTTATCTCAACCCATGAGTTTTATCCTTTACACTTCTGATTTTCTCCCCAGTCCTTTCGTGAGGGAAGCAGTGAGTGGCTATAAGGTGGTTAGTTGCCAGCTGGGACTAAATCATTTTAAAGGGGAAAAAAACCAAAGCAAAGTATTAATTCAAATAACATTTCAGTTATGTTAAAGAAATACATGATCCATAATTGGAATAAAAGGATTCTTACAAAGACAAAACTTTCTATATATTTTTGGTGTTAATAATTTTAGGTAATGGTCTAAACTGCTTTGAGTTCCATAAAACATCTAGGAAGGACACTTAATGAGTTTTGTTTATGCATTAGTATCTCCATATGTTTTCTTGAGTAATTTAATATAAAACCTAAAATTAGATACAAGCGACATTCCAAAACCCACAAAAGTATGGGACAGGCAATCCTTTTTCTCTGGAAGTCACTAGAAGATAAATGAGCAGTTCTCTGATCACAGTAAAAAAATGAATGGACAAGATATGAGCAAAATCTAATCTATAACCTTTGGTAGAAGGAAAGACTGATGTGTTGTATAAAATTAATGTGTGCAGTGTAACTGATAAAATCTTAGTGTAAATTGCATATAGGGTCTCAATGTTTTTACCACAAGATCTCAGTCAAGTCTTTTTTTGCATTTTCTCCCATTACATCTGTAGCTAGTCTCCCAAATTTCTGTTTTCCACAGGA
>VXAY01007075.1:305892-319829 GCA_013399855.1 Oxyruncus cristatus
GGGGGCGGCAAGAGGAGGTGAAGGGCGAGACCAGGGATGAGGTGAGGTGAGGCAAGGAGAGAAGAGAATATTTCTGAATATTCATATATTGGATAGAATAAAATGCCTGACTGATACACAAACAAGTCATGTTAACAAGTGGTACATAGGAATTCTCTTATGTACAATAAATTATGTAATGTTACTTTTGAAAGGTTAGTTCAATAACAAATTTAAGTTTTGCGATGGAAACCTTTTATTTTGGTTCTTCAAAGCTCAAAATATGGGAAAGACTTCCAAACATAACCCAGGAATTCTTCCCAAAGTAAACTTTTTCCTTCTTTAGAAATCTAGTCATTAAGCATTAAAAATATATCATCACAAATTCATAGACCAACTTGATTATTTGCTGTAATGACATTAGATTGTGGGGTTCCCCACTGCCCCCTGCAATGTAGTGTAGCAGTAGAAGAGTTATTTTGTAAAGAAAAGAAAAAAAAAAGAAAGAGAAAACCTGTGAAAAGGGCAGAACGGGGTTAGAAAAATGAGACTCAAATACATATCTCTGTTGCTGGTACAAATATCATGGTCATTTTTTCAAGCTGTATCAAAGGTACAATTGTAATTGTAATCTACTTTCAGTTTTGTTAATGAATATTATGGAAAATTTTACGATAATAGGAAGGTGAATTCACCTATGCATTTCAGTTCATTTCATTAACTTCTGAATGTGAAAGATATCTGATGATGCTTGATACAAGAAAACAGAAAATCAATTAAAATTTAAGAAAAAAGAATCTAAATCTCTGTGGTGAGCATTTTCATCAAGGTTCAACTACAAATTATATAAAATGAAGATATGGTTTTCCTGAAACATAGAGGAAAGCCATGTACTCTATGAAGGTTTTACATAATTAAATACTACGCCTATATTAAAATTTAAAGAATGTAACTTATCCTGAAAAAAAACAAATGATTTCCAATCTGAAGAGTCTTTCCATCCTTAGCACAACCTGACATTGCTTTCATGCAATGTTTCATAATACTGGAAGAAACATAATACTCCATAATGCTTTATATCCAACTCTATGAAGATGTTTTCAGGACCAGACATAAGGTTGCAGTCGGAAGATAAATGAAGCAAAACCCACTATATTCTCCTTCAAAAACACATTGCTTAGGAAAGTCATTGCTGAATGACTTTGATTTAATTGATTTCATCTAAGGAATTAACAGGTTTCCTGTAGCAAAATATAAGCCATGCTCAAATACCACTCAGCCTGGGTATACTCTTCCCTTACACCAAGACCTAAGCTTCTTTTCTTTTTCCCCAATCTGTAAACATTTTCTTTTTTCTCTTATGATCTTGAAGAACCTTGGAGATAACTCTCTGCTCTGGATTTTTCTTTTTACCTGCAGAATGATTTCCTGACAAATTCAATTGAGATCTCTGTCTGAAGGAGTGATCAAAAAATATATAGCAGACAAAGTATAGAAATCCCACTTTCAGAATCAGTGAATCAGAACATGCTCAATAGCAGCAAGAGGTTCAATAAACTATTTCTCCACCCACCTCTTATGCAACAGATGTTTGTATTTCTGTGTAAGAAAGTTCTCCTATTTAACCATTATTTCAGAGATGATAGATAAACCTCTTTGATTTATATTAGTATTGCATTTTATTTTGACTGGTTTTGTCTATCTCAGAGACAACTAAAGAGTACTAGGGATACTGGATGTCTGCAAAGACTTTAAATAACTTTCTCTCAGGAAACTGCCTGCACAGTCATCTGAACCACAGGAAACAATTGTGAGATAAAATTTCACATTCTTTTTTATACTTCCTGCAAGTTGCAAACTGCAACAGACTGAAGATCTGTTAAGTTCAAAATATTGCATTTCCCTGTAAACTTATTGGTTTTGTATGTTTCTATGTAAATGGAAAAAATAACTTTGTGGGACTCTGGAAATTCACCCCCCAGGATACTGTATGGTCAGCAAGGGAAAACTGACTGATGTAATCTACCTAGATTTCTGTAAGGCTTTTGACACAAACCCAGAGGGTATCCTTCTCTCCAAATTTGAAAGACACAGGTCTGAAGGGTGGGTTACTTGGTGGATAAGGGTTTGGCTGGATGGACACAGCCATTGGAGGCCAGTGAGTAGTGTTCAGGGCTCTGTCTCAGGACTGCTGCTTTTCAATAGCTTCATCAACGACAGACGGTGAGATCGAGTTCACCCTGAACAAGCCTTTACAGAACAGAATCCTGACAGATTACATCAGGTTTTGCACATTACTACTTACCAATTCCCTGAAGACTTTTCCAAAGTTCAATTCCATATGTTATTTAAATTTCATAGTGACTTCTTTTAAATACACAATATAATAATATGAGTGAATAGAACCTCAGAGAGCATTGTGGATAATTACAACAACTAGGTTGTAGTAGGCTTCAATCCGGTGCCAACCCTATTCAAAAAGTTGAAGCAATTACACTTTTAATTTCTCAAAATGTCATGCAAAACTGGGAAAAGTTACATAGTTTAATTATGTTCCTGCTATTTTACTGTGAGGATCTTTTAGCCATTAATTTATGAGTCAGTGGCAACTTCACTGCAATGAATATAACTATTTAATTCTGTAAAATTTTGTTGAAGATGGTATACACAATATTCAGCCTATTTAAAACACAAAGCTAATAAAAATCTCAGCAGACTGAAAAATCTGAACTTTATAGTGCTATTACTTAAGGGGAAAAATAATTACTTGTGGGGCTCTGTTTTTTATGATATACAAATATGTAAATGTAGGAACTTATAGTTTATGTTTCTTAAAGGGGAGAATCAAATTGGGTTGAATGGATGCCATGAAATTATTGTACAGCTTAGAATGAAAGCTACTATATCTAACCTGAAGAATTAGAGATCGTATAATAGTTTTGTAGTCAAACAATCATGATTACTGCTCACAATGTGGCATTCATGTGGCATATATTTTCTACCAACTGAAGAAAACAAAATGAGCATCACCTTTGATGTAGTACCTGTACTAAGATGAGTGCAATTCCTACTTGAGATGCTCTGATTGGAGAGTGGGAAAGCTCTTTTAAAAAATTCATCACTGGACATTGCCCAATTACCAGTTAGAAGTAACCATCTTCAGGTTCAATTAAACATGTAAAGTACTATATAAGGTAGCATGTAAGACAGCAAATCCCTAGATTGTCCTACAAATAACAAACCACTGGTTTATAAGTTTTTTACATCACTACAGAAAAATTCCACCAGTTTGACATTGAAGAGTAGAATGTATAGTAGGTTGTGGACAAAAAAGGGAAAAAAAAAAAAAGAAACAACCCAAAACCAACAACCAGAAATGGAACAACAGTATATTTAGACAGCTGATAAAAGTATGAAACTCCGAAAGAGGATAGTGTTAAAAAATCCATCTCTCTCTAGATATATTTTGACGTTAGCGACTTTACTTGTTCTTCAACAGCTTGTAGCACTTATTTCTGTTCCTAAAGATATGTGTTTCTTAACTATCATGAGAGTCTGTATAGTTTAGACCCCTAACTTATAGAAAGTGGAATACAGATATAAAATCTTCTTTCCACACCTAAGTGTTCAATGAGTGAAGTGCCAGCAAAGGACTAAAGGCAATGACCGTTACACTCATATGAAAAGATGGAGACTTAAAATCCAACTCCAGTTGTGTACTGCTAATGCAAATGTTCAGTGAATTTAACATTTTTTATGGACGAGGTCAGTGATCTGTTTCAGATTTTTTTTTTTTTCTCCCACAAATAATATTCTTTGTCAAGTTCTGAGGCAGTCTGTAGAAAATCAGGTGCTATCTTTGACCTATGAAGTTTTAAATTCTTTTGGGAATCGAGTCATTTAGGGATTTTGCAATTTCCTAATCTATCTTCTATTTTTAGTAGCTTAGGGACAAAAATCTAAACTTCTTCAGTAGAAGTATTTCATAAATTTGGTAAGGAGTGTTGTAATTAATCTGAAATTATCTGCTTAAGCCTGAAGACAATTGTAAATTTTCCCCTCAGATCAGGATTTTTCTCCAGAGAAGAATGATATCTGTTTTAAGTTAGAATGATTGAGAAGACACAAACTTGCCTTCTTCTAGGAAGCTCTTTTGCTGCCTACCTACCTTCTTTGTTCTTCAGAGTCTGTTTCTGACCATAAAAATGTCCTGCTTACCTCCCATATATTTCAAATTAAAGGCACACTTAAGATAAAATTCCCTACTTCCCATCACCCATCACCCTTCCCCTGGCAGAAGCACAAAGTTCCATTTTTATCTCACGAGGTAAAGATTTTCAGGAGATGTAAACATCCACATATATGTATTCAACCCATGAATGCTTTTGAAAGCTCTGAGTGGTGACTTACCGGATAAGATGCTATATTCAGATACTGATGTCTGAATTGTCAGACATGCTGAGGTTCCTAAGTGACTTTAAACTTTTGAGTCCACATCAGCTTGTACTGGTTGAAAAAGAGAATCTGAAGTAATTTTCTGTCTAAATTTCCTTTCATATTTTATTTTCTACATCAGAGATTGATTAAACTTTGACATTAATTTCAATAACTGCTTTTGCTTTAACTGTAATTTTTTTTGTACTTTTTGATCTTTTTCCTGGTATTGTAATGTCAGTCATGACACAGTGACACAGTATGTTACATGAATTAAGAGCTGATTAATAGTAAACCTCAGAAAATGGTACTTTAATTATCAGGTGATACAATAGCAATTATTAATCCAACTTTTGTGTAAGTACAGAAAGCTTCACATCAGAAGAGAATTTTAAAATTGAAAATACATTAAGAAATGAAGAAAAAGCTCTTAGTTAGTTACTTGATAATTATATATGAAGTTTTTTCTTGTTTTCTACATACTCAGCTACTTAGTAAGTAAATCTTGAAGCAGTATCAATAGTAACATCAGCTGTGTTGTTATAGTATTATGTAAAATCTACCTTATATGTTTTCCATTTCTAGTTCAACCTATACATTCATTTGGGAGACATTCCACTCATATTAGTTTTTAGGTGTAATAGCATTAACGGAACAAAAGTGAAAAAAATCCCCAACCTAGCAACAAAAAGCCACCACTGTGAAGTTTTAGCTGTCATTTTTTTCTATACTATGTACATTGTTGTGTAATAAAAATTCCAAAGTGCACTTGTGATGGACTTCAGATTTGTTTTCACCTTCTATCCAGTTAATAAAGCATTAGCTCCATCTATTACATACCTGTGGCCTCAGGCCACTTCAACGAGCATCAAAAGATTTCTTTTTTCCAGGCTCTTGTATAACTGTATTATCCTAATAAATCTCACACACAACAGACCTAAGGTTGAAGCTAAATGCCGAACTCCTTTTGTTCAGTGCTAGCTATATCTTTTTCAGGATCTATCCACTGAGGTTCTTCATTAAAACAAAGTAAGGATATCATCTATGTCTTTAGCTTTACTTGCCTAAGTACATTTTGTTGGGTTTTTTGGGGAGGGGTTGTGTTTTTTTGTTTTTGTTTTTGTTTTTTAACTTCTAGTGGTAATTTGGATTTGTGAGTCTGCATTTGTCAAATATAAATTATTTTTGCAGATGAGAGCGTGTTGGCCCTATGTCCTACAGAAAGACATTCAATATTTCCACTAAACCAAAAAGTTGGTGAATGAAAGGCAATTACATAGCCCTGTTATGGAGATGTGGAGGGTTATGGTGGACTGCAGAAGTATAAAGAGGTAGGTAATAAGTTCTGACTGAATTTTAAAGGAAGATGGATCGTATGCAAAGGAAATACATCAAAATTCTGATTTACATACCTGTGATACCTCTAGTTCTTCTAGTTCTTGTCATGAATCCTAATTTAGGATCATGACTATGATCATGACTAACTATGCCAGTTTGTCAGCAATAAGTGATTTAGATTGCTTAAAAGATCACCATCAAAAGTACTAGCAAAATTAGTTTTAATATGATGCCAAAGTGTGATTTGACAAAAGTTCACTTTACGACCTACTACATGGAGAAAACACATTACTATATAGAAGAAACATACAAAGGAAAATTAAGTTAGAATTGAGCTAGAATGATTGGCACAGATACTGGAGATGAAAAAGGGTAAAGGACACATTCCTGTTGAGTCATGAGCTTCAGAGGGAACTCCACTGCTTTCTAAACTCCTGATGGAGCTTAGTTCCAATCTTACTCTCAGACTTGGACAACGGTTTATGTGTAGTGGAAGAAATACAATGAGTAAGGAAAAACTTGTGTTGAGTCAATGAAGTTCAGAGTAGAAGCCTTTGCTTTCTAAACCAATGGAGCCAAGGTGCAGCTAATATTAGGTCCCAATCTTAGTCTCAGATTTGGACAACAGTTGATGTCTAATGGAATTATCTATATGGAGTTTATAATAATTAATATTAAGTATTAATTTCATTAGTATTAATTCAGCATGCTATCAGTCACTTACTGAAGATCTGTTGCTANAGTGGTAATTTGGATTTGTGAGTCTGCATTTGTCAAATATAAATTATTTTTGCAGATGAGAGCGTGTTGGCCCTATGTCCTACAGAAAGACATTCAATATTTCCACTAAACCAAAAAGTTGGTGAATGAAAGGCAATTACATAGCCCTGTTATGGAGATGTGGAGGGTTATGGTGGACTGCAGAAGTATAAAGAGGTAGGTAATAAGTTCTGACTGAATTTTAAAGGAAGATGGATCGTATGCAAAGGAAATACATCAAAATTCTGATTTACATACCTGTGATACCTCTAGTTCTTCTAGTTCTTGTCATGAATCCTAATTTAGGATCATGACTATGATCATGACTAACTATGCCAGTTTGTCAGCAATAAGTGATTTAGATTGCTTAAAAGATCACCATCAAAAGTACTAGCAAAATTAGTTTTAATATGATGCCAAAGTGTGATTTGACAAAAGTTCACTTTACGACCTACTACATGGAGAAAACACATTACTATATAGAAGAAACATACAAAGGAAAATTAAGTTAGAATTGAGCTAGAATGATTGGCACAGATACTGGAGATGAAAAAGGGTAAAGGACACATTCCTGTTGAGTCATGAGCTTCAGAGGGAACTCCACTGCTTTCTAAACTCCTGATGGAGCTTAGTTCCAATCTTACTCTCAGACTTGGACAACGGTTTATGTGTAGTGGAAGAAATACAATGAGTAAGGAAAAACTTGTGTTGAGTCAATGAAGTTCAGAGTAGAAGCCTTTGCTTTCTAAACCAATGGAGCCAAGGTGCAGCTAATATTAGGTCCCAATCTTAGTCTCAGATTTGGACAACAGTTGATGTCTAATGGAATTATCTATATGGAGTTTATAATAATTAATATTAAGTATTAATTTCATTAGTATTAATTCAGCATGCTATCAGTCACTTACTGAAGATCTGTTGCTAGCAAGCAGTCTCTCTGCTAAGGATTTCTTAATCTCAGTTAAGGAAATTCTAATGTTCAGAGTTCTACTTGCTCAAGGAGAGAGTTACCTGGTGTAGAATCCAGTAGCAATTCAGAAATTACTCATCTAAAGATCTACCATTGGTAAAAAGTCTCTCTGCCCCAAAGACCAACCCTGAGAAGTGTCCCAGCTCAGGAGGAGATAATTGCCATTCAGCCACATTGCCTAGAAGGGAGATTTCAATGTCTGTATGTACATCAAATTATCATGTTTTTCCTAAAGATTTTTAGCTGAGTTTTTTAAATGATTATTAGGACTCTGGACACTTAAATTAAAAGGGGAATAAGGTAGCTACAGGAATACAATTAAAAAAAAATAAGGTAAATTATAGATTCCACTAGGAGACTGGTATTTAAAAGCATAGAGTGCTCTGGTTTATGGTTTACATAGCTGACTTTGAAATCTCTTGTGGTCTGCAGCCATTTTGCAGTTTGATACAACTATGTTTTCTAAGCTTAGTGCCACAGGCAAGAAACTTTGAAAAAGAAAATAAAAAGCTTCCTCTCAAACTTGTAAATATAAAAAGAGTAATATGTCACAATATGAAGCAGACTATTTTTTTTTTAAGCCAGAGGCCCTTGAGTTCTGAAACATGTGGTAACGCAGGCACATTCTCACCAGCTCCAGTATGCTCTTTCCAGAGTTATTGGAGCACCGCTAACAACAAGAATACCTGCAAAAAACACCCCCAAAAACAAAATCCAATAAACAAAAAATAAAACCCAATAATCAAAAAACAAACAAACAAAAACAAAATAAACAAACAACTCCCACACCACAGCTTCAGAGCTGGTTTCAAATCTCAGAAAGAAAAATCAGTTACAGCTAAGCACAGCTAAAGACTCACTCTCAGTTCTTTTCCTCTCTTTCCTCATCACTGGTGCACTGGAAGCAAACTACTGACAACATAATAAGAAAAAGATGTTTCCTGCGGAGGCATTAGAATTTTTTGCGTCTAATGCATATAATTCCCAGCTCAGAAGTGAACCAAGGAGCAAGATAAAGCTGTTGAGAAAAGCTGAAAGAATCTTGCTGAGCAGCCTCTAAAGGTGTCTTAAAAGGAATTGCCATGCTAGGAATTGCTGGTTCTATTTTACAATCGTAACTGTTGTTGAAAAAGGAGAAAAAAACTCCTACTATTTTTGCACTCTACAACCGAAATTACAGTCCAGATGTCCCTCCCTTGACTTTTTTCCAGAGAGTTGATTCTTAAGAAAGAAAGGAACTACTCTGTTGTCTTAGTTTGAACCCAGCCAGCAACCAAGCACCACACAACCATTTTCTCACTTCCCCACCAATGGGGTCAGGGAGAGAATTGAAAGAGTAGAAGTGAGAAAACTCATGGGTTGAGATAAAGACAGTTTAATAGTTAAAGCAAAAGCTGTGCCTGCAAGAAAAGCAAAACACAAAATTTATCCACTTCTTCCCTAGGGCGGGCAGGGGTTCAGCCATCTCCAGGATAGCAGGGCACCATCAAATGTAATAATGACTTGACTTTGTAATTTTAGTACTCCTACAATACCTTGTTTTCCATATGTGTTGCAATGACATAATTCAATCACACACACTTTCTCTCAAATATTTATAAAACTGCTGCAATGTTAAAAAATAGAAATGATGACTACAATAGAAGTCCTTAGGTTTCTCAATATTTTTACTTCATTGAAAAATGTCACTGATAAATCAAAACCACCTCTGTGATGTTTTGGAGAGAGATAGACGTGTATACATATTGATATCTATATCTAATATGGAAAAAGTATATCGATGTCATATTGATGTTCTAGCAGTCTAGAAGTTGGTGCCTGCATGGAAAAGACTGTACAAGGAGTCACAATTTAATTTACTTTAAATAAATAGATAAAAAAGTCTGCTCAAAGGTAATAAAACAATAATTCTACTGTGAGGACAAGGATAAAGGTTGTGACTTTGCTCTTGACACTATTGTTAAAGATATACTTTTGGAGGCTGTGTCAACTTAACCTCAAATATATAGTTAAAGTTATTGAATAGGAATTCATAAAAAGATCTATTGAGGTCAGGGAATATTTTGCTGCTTATGCTCAGGAATGTAGTTATCATGCTGATCGTGTAGGAAAGAGGTTGAATTACAAGAAAAGCAATATGTCTATGTTAAGAATTCACTCAATCTATTTTGATAATAATTACTATTTCTTTTATTTAGTATATTACATCTATGGTTTGTGTTTCTTTCCTAAAAAAGTGCACTGAATTGCTTAGAAAAGATTGCAGCAACGTAAAAAAATTCTTCACTTTTTTGTCAAGTCTGAAAAAAGAAAGGAGTTCTTGAACTTGACTATTGAAAAGCATATGGAAAGCACCAGAGAAAACCTCACAAACTTAAGAAGTGATTTAGAGGTTTCCTGCCTAGTGCTCAGGAACAGAAATTTCCCAAAAGAGAAAGTAATTTCTGAAAAGTGATTTATTGTTATTGTAAAATAATTTCACTCCGCTGATTACTTGTGAGTACATTCAGTTTTACCTGTTTATTTTAGCAATCTGAGAAAAGATTTTGAAAGTACAAAAAGCAGTTTAGTAGCCTGAAATTACATTTGAAATATACCTGTGAAAGTCTCTTCCCGGTATAAGTTCTTACTTTCTTCTTGGTATCTTGGTGCTTGGAATGTTCTACTCTGGCTCACGCCTCAATGTCAGAGCCTCTAATTAACTTCACACTACAGACAAAAATCATATTTGTTCTTATGCTGCCCATGGTCTCATTGTTTACTAACATTTCTTTTCTTCCTGCTTTAATATTTGGAAGTGTTTTTTTGGATATTTTATCAAGTAAAGGATATTTCCACCATGTAGTGGTGTTTTTTAAGATATACAGAGGTAATTCTATGAAAAATGGTAACAATGTAGGTTGAGGTTGCATTTGCTTTGCCAAATGTCTATGACTGCTATGATTACAATTACTGTAGAAATGGAGAGGAGAATAAAGAGAGAAGCAGGCAATCTGGCAGAAAATACTGCTTTCCCCAATGCCCCTACAGTTATTCAGATGTATTTGATCGATCTGGATTTTTCTTAATTCTTCTTGCAGGTATTCCTGATTGTTCTCCTCAAGCCTTCAACTCGAAATATGTTGATATGTGGTGAAAGCACCTATAACAGGCAGAAATCTCAAAGTTTGCCTTGATTGTCTAGAACTGAACACCTTTGTTTGCATGAGATATCAACTATGTCAAACAATTATGTAATTGCTTTAGAGAATTCTGGAGACAGCTGATTAACTTACTACTTATCCTTCTGTTGAATAAATACTACAGCTGAGTCAGGAATTCAGTATGAGAGGAAAATTTCACAAGAGCAGCAATTATGAGTAACTGATTATATTCCCACAGCAGAAGGTGAATGAATTAGTCCCTGGATCTCTTAAGACATCTTTGGGTAATCTTGCAGTGTAAAGAATGTCCTCAGCTATTGATTATGTCCTAACAGTTCTCAAGGGCCTTGCTCCAGGATAGCTCCTTGTGTGATAACTAATAACGAAGAAAGAACGACTCACGTAAACAAATTTTTCTAAAAACCAGACATTAAGACTCCATGAAACCGAGTAGTACAGGAGCTGTTAAATATTTATTTTACATGACAAATATTTTTATAGAATTATAAGATTTCAAAACTAATTTAGGTTAGAATAGTTCTTTAGATGATATGTAGTCCTCAATTCTCCTTTTTTTTTTTTAATTTCTGAAATAATTTGGAAATAAGTTCCCTTTAATTTTCCCTCTACACACACATGCAAACTCAAAAAAATCACTTCCTAAATGATTTGCTAGTCCCATGTACTGGAAATTTGTATCTCTGAAATTCAGAATTTTAATTAATTCAAGCAAAACTTCCTACATAACATGTCATACATTTAAAACATGTTTTATTATTTCTCTCTTCTGCACCCAAAACACAACACTGACATATACATATAATTATTCTAGTCATCTTTTTTTTTTGGAGTTTTTACAGGTTTTCTGGTGGCAGTGATTACATGTATCCTTTTTTTTGTCCATTAGAAAAAAATTTTCCTATTAGAAAATAGATTTTGAGATATTAAATAAATTTCTATTAATATGGTAAGGAAGCCTTTGTTGTTACTTCATGAAAATGCATCTGGAAAAGTATTTATGAGAACTGATTTTAATATTTTGGTATAGAGAAAATAAAAGGACTTTTTTTTTTTTTTTTAAATGTTCCGGTTGCACTGACACATTCTGGTAATTGAATCTAAGCTTTAAGTACTGCCAAACTGACTATTCAGTACAGGTCAGTCAGTGAAGTTCTTGTCTTACTGATATCTTTTCAAGTTGTGCTATCCACTTTAGGAGACTGAACACTTAATTTTCGTTGAACTCGTAAAGAAGGCATAGACTTACCTCTACAATGTTTCTTTTTGTCTTTTGGGGGGAATTTCCATCTTCCATTTAAATACTGTGGTTTAATTCGATTTAAGAATTTTAATTATGGATCTGATCCCTGACATTACACGATATGTAAACCAATGATGAAAAAAACCAGACCCTAAATCTTTTAAAACTACCGAAGTATTTAATTATCCAAAGTTAATGAGCAGTTACTTAATTTTCCCTGAATTTGTTCTCACTCCCTTTGTCTTTATCAAGGAGCTTTATTTAATTTAGCTATATTTAGACAAGTTATGTTCAAACATGTCAGACAACCGTGAATTTCAAAGAAAGCAACAGTATTAACTAAGACTTTTTCAATAATGTCTTTTACCCCTCTTGAACTACTGTTCTATTTGGAGAAAGACTCTGAGATAGATTTCTTTCCTTTAAATAAAAGGAATGCTAATAAAGGGCTTCGTTCAGCTCATAGCTGAAACTTTCTAGTGATTTTTTTTCTGAAAATAAATACTTGAAATTCCATACTGAACATTCTGAAATTGGAAATATTGTCAAAAAAATTAAAACAGCACCAAAAAGATTTAGTTTTTCATTCTTCCAGATCTAATGTTTATGTATTTGTCACACATCTCAGGCTAAGTATTTCTGTCAAAACGTAGTCTTAATAAATCCTGACATATTCATTATAATAGCCGGTTTCTCTGTAAACTGATGTTAAACCTTGGTCCAAGGTTCCTCTCTACTTTCCTTAGATGAAATACACCAACATATTTCAAAATGATAACACTTGCTATGTTTCTCAGATTTTTATGTTTCTTTTTGCCATTTTTATGCACTGTCAAAAGACACAAAAATATTACTGCAGTAAGGTTCATATATGAACAGTGTACATATATTATTAAGATAAAGGTAGAACAAGAGGTGCTTTGTGTGATTCAGTTGTTGCTGTTGCTGCACTATCTAACTGTCAAATTCTGAATAATACTTTACATTTTAGAAACATTACAAATGTGTTGTGAGTGCTTTAATATCTCACAGGATAGTTTTATATCCCAATAAAAGGAGCATTTACATTTTGTTGTTTGTATTTTTATGCTACTTAAGTGCCCAGAAAATGGATATAGGAGGCTGTGTATTTATTGCAGTGAGGTCGGGAGAGACGTAATCTCTCCGCAAAGTTGCTGTACCTTTGCATATCAAGGTTTCATAGGTGCCCTTAGTCTAACCTTCAGATAGACAGCTATTCCCTGTGCAAGCTAATTCATCTGGGATATTCCTCAGCAAACTGTCAATTATGTTAAACTGTGTCAACCTGTACGTATTGTGTAATTTTCCATTCTCAATTATTGTCTACTAAATAGAGTCAGCTGCAAATATTGAACTCTTGTCACACACTCTAGGGGAAGCAATGTAGAAAATTTATGCTTTCAATGGCAGCCAACTGGCCTCTTGCAAAGATGTGGAGGGTTATAAAAGTTATACAAAAGTATTGCATATAGTATAAAGCTTTATGAAAGCAACAAATACGCTGTTTTTCATTTACTACATTAACAACCCATTTAGTACAGAGTTGCCATTGAGAACAAGTAATGTTAATGCTTAACAAAAATACCTTGTCATGGTTTAGCCCATCCCCCTCAGTTTTAGGGTAGAAGATGGTTAGTTCCAGGTGAAATTCCGGCTAGGTAGCCAATTAGAGACTTCTGTGACGTCTCTACGAATTACATAATTTAACACAAACCGGAAAAGAAGGGTTGTTGTAGTTGGTGTGTTGTGTGTGGGCAGAAGGAACTCGGAGCCATGATGTAAGTGAGGCGGCGAGGCCTCCCCGAGTGGGGGGCCAGAGCCCTCCGCCCCTGGCCTTGGGCCAGGGGCAGGCATGGCACCGAAGCCTCTGGCCAAAGCATGTAGCAGAGTGAAGAAGAAACTCCAGAGAAAAAACTGCTCGGCTGAGACAGAAGGAGTTCCAGCTCTGAGAGAAGCGGCAGAAAGCAAGAGATAACAATGCAGCTGCCAAGGTCGGTGGACAAGAGGGAGTACAGAAGCATGGGAGAGCCCC
>VXAY01007075.1:320037-351419 GCA_013399855.1 Oxyruncus cristatus
CAGCTAGAAGTGGGAAGTAAACTCCCCTACATTCCAAGGGAGAGAAAGAGAGAAGTATCTTCAAGCTGCATAAAGCCAACACATACCTTCATATTTTCATTATACTGCAAGCCAAATCACATGCTTCTATACCAGGAAAATTAACCAAGGAGGGGTCTGATGCCCAATTCAAGTAAATTGCCATCCAGCTATCAAATACAGGAGTAAAGTTTACAGCAGTTGAGGATCTGCACTGAGATACTCTGTCTGCCTTAGGAGCATAAATTCTGTTGATTTATTTAGTTTACATAACTATTCCAGTGTTCCAGTTACAGTATTTTATGGAAAATTCCTAGGTATTTTTTTTTATTTTTAAAAAATTAGTACATCAGTTACATAATTTTACTCACTCTAAAGGTTTCATTAGATGTAAGAGGGAAAAGTCATGAAAATATTCAGCCAAGAAAAGAGTAAGATGAGTCAACTATAAATATAGTTTTTAAAATAAAAGTGAATATCATTCTATATATCTGCAGTATGTATTAATAGTGTTTTTCTCTTTACTTTATTCCATTCTTTGCAAAATTCTGAGTAAAAAGTTATTATTATCCCTATAGATACCTTCTTATAAAATGATTAGGCAAAATGTGCCTTGAAATATTGTTTCTCTATTCAATGGAACAAAAAATTTAAACTAATTTTATTACATACTTCATTAATGTGTAAAAACTAATTAATTAACAACATTACTAGCATCCAGAACACAACTTCTGAATGTTCCTATTAAGCAGAAAATAATTAATACGCTTATACATGAGCAACTTGAAAGAAAACCATTGAAACCACCAAGGACAACAATATTCTTTTGTGGTGTAAACAAAGACGATTCAATAAGCGTAACTTGTTAGCAAGTAATTTAACTTGAACACTACTTAGACTACCTTCAAAGCAATATGTGGTTTATAAGTACATTCAGCCATGCAGAACTGGAAATGTCAAAGGAAAAGGCTAATGGTTTCACAGGAAACCTTAAGAGAAACACTATATAATAAGCATCATGAGGCTTGACAGCTCTAATCTGCTGTAGGTAACCTTGAAACTTGCAAGGACAGGCAATATTACAATGTTTTATTTGATTAGTCATAAAATAAACTGTTCAGACTCTATGGATGTATTTGCTTAAATCAAATTTATCAAATCAAGTCTCAAAAAGGTAACTTAAAGTAGTATCTTTGTTTAGTCCTAGATAAAGCAATGTCTGTTTTCCTTTAGCCTCAGTTTGAACCCGTTATATTTCCTTCTGTTCTGTATGATGCAGATCTTAATAGACATTACAGTAAGCCCCGTTAATGAAATTTTTACTTGTGCTTTGAGGCATGACCCTTTGATATATAGAGTTGTTTTTTGACGAAAGTCATAAATAAAATATGATTGAAAGACCTCCCACTCTTTTCTCAATTGCACTTCGTACTTTTTCAAAAAAAATAAATTAATCTTCCTCTCTCCCCTGATACCTCATTAAGCTGCAAGGTGTTTCTCTTCATAGATACAACTTATCAAAGCAGTTTCAATTTACTTAGTTTAATTCCACAAAAGGTTTTAGACGTGTCAGTGCTTAATTCTTGAGCATATTTTCAGTTTATGAATTCTACTACCCAAGTTGTATCCTGCTCAAGCAGTAAGCTGCCAAGGATCAATGCTTATCTATACAAGGAGAAATTAAGCTCCTAACACTTCCTGTGTACGCTGATAACTCAGTGTGATGGAAAAACCCAAACGAGTTCCATGTCTCTTCAGTACTTAATGCAGTACTCGAAGGAGGTACTTAATACTTCTGCATGGTGCCAAATCATACCCAAACAAACTTTTGTGTCTGTTTCACAGGAATGGTTTAAGTTGAACAATGGGAAGCTGGAGGCAATAAGTTGCCAAAGGGAAGAGAAGGACTTATTCTCTACTTCCTTTCAGCAGTAGGCTTCTAGTTGTTGGCAGGAGTGGGGATTTCTCTGTCTGTATTCTTGAGTCTGACATCTTTCCTAGACTCTTGAAAGTAAAAGGCTGAGGCTTAACCTATTGATTAGAACAAAAATGAGTCATGTGGAACAGCAGAAATAGGAGCATATATTTTGATTGCCATGTTTGGAACAGAGATCCTAATAAAATATTTTTGAAACTATGGCTTCTCTTGAAACTGTTCCACTGGAATATATGCAGAACAGCAAAACCAAGAAAATTAGTCCAGATCTTCCACTGGTTGTTATCTAAATTATCAGACTATAGGACCACTCATACTTTATTTTTTTATTTTATTATCTTATTTATCTTTTTATCTTATTTAGCAAGACCACTCCATTCCAACTTTACCCAGTTTGTGTTTTTGTTTTTTTTTTTTAAAGCAATGTTTCACAACTTAATAAAAGACATTTAGCTCATAGTACCTTAAAGACTAATGCTGAATAGATCATCTGCAAAATTGGTTAGATGTCCTTTCTCAGTTGTTCCAAAGATGGCAGAGAAGAAAGAAAACCCAGGGGTGAAATAGGTTGGCCCTTTTTATGCACTTATATTTCTAAAAGCAGGCTAGACCTCTACACCTCTCTTTAGAAATCAGTGTGCGATGGGTCTCCCTTAAGGGGAAGGAAACACTTAAGATTTGAAAATGATCATTACTCTAAATGAACAATAAAAGTCAGAGGGTCTGCAAACAATGAGAGTTTTAGCAGTAAATTACACACCTGGCATGGAAATTGTTACTCCCTAACCTACTATATAGGCTCACGGCAGTGGGCTTTGGGTACGGGGGTAGGGTGAAAAGGAAAAGAGAAATTAAACACATGGATGTGGGTATTGGATAAAAAGTAGGGTGGAAGGGAAAACAGAAATTAAAGAGGTTAATTAAAAAGGGAGAGATGAATTAAAGAAAGGAAAAGAGAGAGAAAAAGAGAGAGGGAAAAGGAGATCACCAGCCCTCGCTTCAGCATCAATCCAGCTGATGGGATGTTGATCCTGGTTTCAGTGCGAACCCAGCTGAGGGGATGCCAATCCTGCTTTCCATGTCAATCCAGTTGATAAGTGGCAATCCAGCTGTGCTGGTCTGGCTGACAAGATATCCAGGGTTTGGGGCCACCACCCAGACCTAGGGTGATGCCTTTTTTATGAACGGGTTTCCTGCTTTCTATGCTAATTGGTTACGGTGTGCAGTCCTTTCTTTTATACCTTTCTGGAAATGGGTCAAAGGCCTTTGGGGTCTTTGCTTCTCCCAATCCCACTTTATAGTCTATTTCCACTTCCTGACAATTATTCCTGTGCTTGTGCTGTTCTGTGTTGTGGTTCTTTCTCATGGAAAAATGCTGCCCTAATTCCACCTTCTCCAACCAAAACTTGTTCTTTCTCACAGCGTGTTAATAACAATAATCCTTGGTTTCTACCAACGATTCTTGTACGTTATTACTCATAGTTCTTGGTTGGTTTCACAGCCATCTGGTTACCCATGTTTGAGACAAACACAATACCTCCTTATCTTCTGGGAACTGAGAATTTAAAATGATCTCACTTCGGACTGCTGTTTACAGGGTCATTAGAGAGTGGGCTTTAGTACACATCAACCGCTCATAATCATTCCAAAGGAGCAATTTTCATTAATTCAAAGGTGATCTTGTAAACTGAATCAGATTAATTGCTTCCTAAAAATGAAGAGGACTCTACTGGTTATAAAAGGAGTTAATTTCCCAGTGACTAGCTCCTAGTAAGCACTGGATGCATATAGCTAGAGCACATGAATTCTGACTTGTTTTTTCATATACACCTGATCTCATAATCTACTTACTAGACTATTAAGATGAGTGCTGTCTTGTCTTTGTCCGTCATGTGAGTTAGACATTGAAAACTTACTTTGGGCAGGTATTGTAGACTGATTCAGAATAAGAATAGTGAGTTTCTAAGTCTTGCTGTGTTTTGGAAGCTGCTTAGCAGATCAGTAGCTTTGTCCAGAAGCAGAAATATGGAAGATTAGGGGGAAAAAATCTCCACCAAAACCACTAGAGAAACAGAAGCATCAATATAGATATTTGCCAGGCTAGGCAGCAAGTGAAGTTGAAGTTTTAGGATCTGATCAAGTCCATGTCTTAGAATTAGCCCCAGACTGAAATACTACCTATGTCCCCTTCTGAATTAAGCCACTGCTTTGAAGCAAAATTTTGAAAGAAAAATGCACAGTTTAAAAGCCCACAGTAACTAGAGGTTTTAGCTAAGTATCACTCAAATGTGCAGATGAGATTTGACTGCCTCCTGATTCACATCAAAGAGTAGCAATATCCAATTCTGAATGTCTGTAACAAGCAAATTAATTGAAGAGCCTTTTATGTTAGAAAGAGATAAAGTAGACTTGACATTTTGGCATGACTCAGTTAATAAGCTGTATACTTGATTGCTTCTGGGTACACATGTCATTACCAGTTCTTTCTGTTGTCCTCATGCAGACAAAAGTTACATTTGAGTGCAATGGAAGATTTCAAAGATTATAAGGGGGAAGAAAGAGATTTAAATGGACAGAGAGCTAGAGACATGAAGGAGGGAATAGGGAAACCACAATGTTATCATATTAGTCTGATATCTGCAAAGAAAAAAAGAAGAAGGGGAAAAAAGAGTTGTGCAGTATATATTGTTTCATAGTGCTGACTCTGCATCTGTAATTTTATAGTAACAATATATTTTTGATACTTATTAGAACAATGACTTTATTGCATTATAACTTCTGAATTCCTTACATCTAAACTCTTTTCTTGTGCAATATGTGTTGTCGAGAATCAAGAATATTAAAATGATTTACAGTATCACAGAACCAACTAGGTTGAAAAAAACCTCAGAGATCATCATGTCCAACCTATGACTGTACACCACCATGTCAGCTAGACCATGGCTCTAACAGCTAAGTCCAGCCCATCCTTAAACACCTCCAGGGACTGTGACTCCATCCCATTCCTGGAAAGCCCATTCCAGTATCTACTCCCCCTTTCTGTGGAAAAATTCTTCCTGAAGTCCAACTAAACCTCCCCCCATTCAGCTTGAGACTATGTCCTCTTATCCTATTGCTAGTTAGTAATCAGTCACAAAAAATTTCTACATCCTTTTCAATTTTACATGTAACACTTTCTTTGCAGAGTTCTCTAAGACAATAGAGAAATGAGAAAGGAAATACATGAGCATAATTCACCACTGTTCAACCTTGATTAGCAGTAAGTCTTTTTTGGGTTTGACTGAAGGATATCATATAATAGTTTGAAAATCTGATTTTATGTAGTCAGTACATTGATTTTACTGAAAGTATGTTATCTTTACTAACCTTGGGACAGTATTTAATTACTTTTGCTTAGAAATTGAGAAAATACTGAACTGTAAGTATACTGAAACTCACTGGAGCAGTACTGTTAGAACAAGAGCAACGAGAGTAATGAAATCCCGTTGAGCATGATTTCAGCACAATGTACGGGTGAAAAGAATGCATTTAGCCCAACGTTCAGCTCACATTTTGATTTTGGTTCAGGTAGTTAGAAATCAGCAAAGGCTATGAGGACTTTTCCTAAGTGCTGCAAAATTATGCTCATAATACACCAGAGCAGAACTGCTGAAGCTCTGCAGGGTGAGTCCTAGAACTACTTTTTCAGTCACTACAGTGCGAGGGAACTGTAGTTACTGGAGACTGGAGAACTACCAGATATGGCACAGTGAGGAATGGAAGACAGGAGAAAAAAAATCTATTTGCATAGGAGTCTAGAAGATGTAAAAGCTACACAGAATCCCTTAAGGACAGATGTTCACAGTAGTTTCCATAAGAACTCATATATTCTATTTTTTTTATGTGCATAGGCTATTGAAGGAGAACATAAATAGTATCATAATTATTCCCCTCCTAAAAGTGTTAATTCTCTACAGAATACATCAACTTTACAACTTTTACAGAATAAATCTATTATTTTAAAGTGAAAAGGAGAGAGTTATATAGGCCTAGCTATGCATCAAATTGACTGAAAGTGCAGCCGAAAGGGAGAGTATCACACTTGCAAAATTAACTGTTTTGATCACATGAGGTCCACCTGGTTTAAGACAATTACTGAAAAGTGATTCATCATGTGCTCATGAGTGGACTTGAAGCACTTATCAAGCATATCTTTCCTTTCTAGTGTTTTCATGGTGACATTTGGAAATACTTTATCTTAACATTTCTGCTTTTATTTATTTGTTTTTAAAAAAATACTTTATAAAGTAGTCTTGTCTGGATACAGACCTGTATGTGTTCTACTCAGTTTACTATTTTGTTGAATTCTTATATACTTGTTAGTTGGTTGCCGTCAGAATTAAATCTCCTTTATAGGAAATAACTTTTGGCCCTATTAGGTAAGTTACCTATTGGTTTTCTTTTCTCTTGGATATGTGTATATTTTTAGCCTCTTCTCTTAAACAATGAGTAAAATCTTGATCATGAACACTTATTATGTAACATGGATAAGATACAGTCACCTAAATATAAATGTCTGCTGTCAGTTGAGATGTTTTAGGAAATCTTTTTCCAGTCTCTAGGAAGATACGTATCTCATGTAAGAATTTTATTCTTTCCCCCAGCTATGTGTGGGTTTCTCAGACCTGGGTTCTCTTCCATCAGAAATCCTGAACAGCTCTGAACACCTGCAGTTGAGGCTCTGAATCCATTGCAACAGAGGGACTCTGTGTATTGTCTCTTTTAACACAGAAAATGTATTTATCCCCAACACAGTCCAATGTTTTTATCATTATTGTCTAAAGAGACACAATGTACTGATTTTGCTTTGCTTTTTGAACTGGTGACAAAAAGAAACAGTGAAAAACAGTAGAGATCATTAATAATGAAGAATTTAAGAAAATTGAATAATTTTCAATATTATTAATATTTTCAGATTTTATATTGGACTTGAAATGCTTGGTAAAAGGTCATAAAGCCATAAAGTAATTGAATTTGGAACATACTTGTGAAGATCAACTGATATTACTCCCTTCTCACTTAAATCAGAGCTGCCTTAGATCAGGATATTCAGAACAACAAATCTATCTGAGCGATCAAAACTTAATTTGGATAAGCAAACAATCCTAGTATTCAGTAGTTCGTAGTGCATCAGAGTTAAGAGATAATATTAAGATTCAGAATATGGAAAGCGCTTACCTGAGTCACTATACAATGGTGAGATTAAGATGGCTTTTTCAAGCCTTCACAGATATAGTTCCCTCTCTTCGCTCTCTTACGGCTTTCCTCTGTTACTTAGACATCTGTTAATTGCCTTTATATCTTACAAGCCCTATGCTACTCATTATGTCTTTCAAATAGCTGTGCAATTCCTCAATATTTAGCTTAACAGTTTCTGTATCCCAAGTGTTTCATAATAGTAATGCAGAGAAGACTGCTTAGAAAAGTTGGCTGATTTTATTGGGAAAATGGCTTGCACTGACTTGCTTTTATTTTCATCCAAAATGTCCTTCTTAGAGGTAATAGACAACCCGAAAGACTCTCCCTAGTGACTAGAAGACTTCTGAATGATTTATCACCCAGGACTGACAACTAAACAGCTGACCTTGGGGGAAGAGGAGAGAGAGGGGAGGGGCAAAAACTGAAACTCATCAACCAGCCCAAACCAAACATTTCCCATGTTCTTGTGAAAAAATATGTATCATTAGTTAATGGGAAAAAAAAAGTCACAATGCATGTGTCTTGCAACATTCAAATAGCATTCCATACAATTAGGAATATGTCTTCATATTCCTGATATAGACAACTTGACAAATAAAACTTTGAACTTGAGAAAGGTTGCAGAGATGGAAAAAACCTAGGAATTACAAATAGGCAGCTGGAATAACTTAGGCGTCGTAATATAGAGTGTAAAGTCTGGAATAAACATACAAACACACAAACTGTAACAGTCAATGCATTATTTGCAACAGTCAGTGCATATTTTGCAATTCCTTTTAATGGTTATTAAAAGGAATCTATGAAGGCAGAAATCCAATTAAAAAGAACTCCACATTTAAAAGGGTTGTTTCCTTTCAGACTATTGTGTCTAACATCTTGTTCTTTCTGCCAAATGCAAAAAATTTCAACCCAAGAAATTTCTAGCATATGTTTTTGTTATATTTATTCTCAGGACAACTGTTAAAGTAGTTCAGCATGCTAAAGGTTATGGAATTTTGAGATCCAAACTGATGGAATATATTATATGGGACATTGTTTTCTTCATTTAAAAGGTTGATGTTGTGTTGTTTGTGACTCAAACAATAAAAATGCATAATGGATCAGGGGCTTTAGCCAGAGGTGTAAATTTTGTAAGATATGTGTTAACAAAAAGAGTATTTGTTTTAAGTGAGAAATGTAGCAAAAAGTGAGATGTGTGGCAAGCTTTATTTTCCACTATGTAGTTATGGATGTTAAGAAAAAAAACCTTTACAGTTTGCTAGCTCAATTTTGTTGTTTATGGGTGTTGTTCCTGGAGCCCAAAGGACAAAGAAGTAAAATTATTCCTTTTTTCTCTTTATTAATAGAGATCTGTCACCATATTATATGTAGCACATAAAGATTTGTAATTGCTTTGGAGAGATACTCTGCCAAAGCTCCTCAGTGGGATTTTTGTAGAAAGTAAAATATAGCCATCAGAGAATAGATATTTCTCTTCTATTTGAAATTCAGTCTCTGAGTGCTTGGTCATGCATATTGACTGGAAATTGATAATAACCAAAAAAAAAGGACACAACTTTAAATATTGGAATATAAAGTGGGAATAAAGAGAGCACAAAGGGAAGCTGAATATTATTATCAAAAAATAAATTTAAACTAATTTGACTGTGTCAGTTTAGGGGAAAAAAAAATCTCTGAATCATTTGGATTAACAAAGACAAAAGGGGAAAATTAAGGAGAAGCATCTTGCAACGATGTTAAATGATTGATTTGTGTCAACTTCCAGCATGGGGAAGTTGAAAAGGTATGTGATTTGGGACTGCTCTCTTCAGGTAATGAAGATGAGTTGTTGACAGATAATGAGAACTCAGATGGAGCTCAGAGTGATATATTAAGGAGCAAACATTCAAAGAAGCAGATGGTTCTCACCTGAGAGTTTTTTGAGGGTACTTGAAATGAAATGGCTTGGTTACGAACAAAGATGTGCAATCAGTCACACGGTTATGACAGTAGAGAAAGAAACTGTAGGTTCAAACAATGTAGCTATTTTATTACCAAGGTACTTGAGATGATTCAGGGAATTACAAGCCAATGGATCACGACTAAATATTTATGAAGCTGATTGAAGCAATATAAAGTTAGGCAGATAAAAGACCAGAATGAGAATAGAGAACAAAACAAAACACAAACCACAATTCTGGTCCTCTTGAAGTGTATGAATAGACCTACATAACCCTGTATTAGGAGGAAAATAGCAAAAATATTGTATTCAGACTTTCAAGAAGTCTTTAGGAACTGCTTTCTCTAAGGATGCATAATGACTATATACTGAGAGGTAATATTAGGGGTTGATTTAAAAAAAAAAAAAAAGTTGAGGTAAGACAAGTATCGCAGGGGGTATAGTTCTTTTTCAACATGGTAAAAGGTCAAACAGCTAAGAAGCCTCCAGGGTAATATTATCTCTTACAGTAATTGCTGGTAACTATGTAACAGGCAATGTTTAATATTACTGTGATGTGGTATAAGATGTCTTTTTTATTTTGTTGATAATATAAAATAAAACTTGAGGAAGTTTGGGGGGTTTTGTTTCATTTTGTTTGTTTTAAGGAACGTTTTGGAGATTAAAAAATGCATTACCTTCTTTAATGTACTTCATAATTTAAACCAAGGAAAACTACAAACTTGCAGAAGTCTACTGAGGTGGAAACATTTATATGCAACAAAGCAAAAGCAGCTGAAGAACAGATAGATATGTCAAAACATGTAAATAAGGAAGCAATGTTGCTTGGGGTATTAACTGGAGTAGAGTTCATATGCATAAGTGTTTACAGATTCAGATCCTTAATATAAGCAATTAGATTGCTAATTATGGTGAAATTGTGAATATAGTTATGAACTGAATAAACACAACCTAGGCCTTCCCAATATACCTGCTTTTCAGTCAGACATAAAATAGTTTACTCCTGATTCTCACTTGTCAGATAAGGGAAGTGAATACAAGTAAAATTACTGTCCTTAATATGAGTAAAAAATGCATTGTCCTAATCTTTTGTGTTTGTAGATATTTTGTTTGTTTACAGTGTTAACTAAATGAAAAAAAATTATTTTTAAAGTGTTAATGTGACGTTTCTACTTAGAGGTGGATTCTTCCTAATTACCTCTGCATTACTTCTACAGATTCCCTTTTGGAAGGGTTCTGCTATGTCTAGGTTTTGGATTCTTACGTTGTACTTAGTGGATGGCAGCGACAGCATACTCTGGGCTCCTGGTCCCCTCTATGTCCACAAGAAGTACGTGTTGGAGCACTGCATGCACATAAACCACCTGCAACACAGGTACTTGTTTCCTTTCAATGCAGATCAGGGAACAGAGAGTGACTGTTAAAATCAAGTCCTATTCTGACATGGAACAAAAAAATGGCTGAGACTTGTGTCTGTACCCCATAAGTCCAAAGCTATTGCAGCCTTGATAAGCAAGGACACCATGTGAGGCACACAAGTAGGCGGGAATGAAGGTGAGCATCTGATGTAAAAGTGATCATGACATTAACCCAGCACTTGGTATGCACAATTCTCAGCTACAATTGAAATCAATCATATTTATTGTTTCCAAGGTTATATTTTAAACACTGGGAATTGCGCAAATAATTGTAAATAGTGTTTTAAACTGTAAAAAACCTGCAATTTAAAAAAATCTGAAGGAAATATCTATAAAAATACATTTAGAAAGAAAAAAAATTAGCAATTTTTTTTATTCCAAAATGTGTTTTAAGAGCACTGGATAATAGAAATTTTCCTTGGTCTTAAAATGGAAAGAGTAGAAAAATATCTACCTCATTTTTCCACTTCCTGACATGATAATGTTGAAGCCTCGGGAAGAAAACAAATCAAAAAAGAGAGAGAAAGAGAAATGTTATAGCTAAGAGAGCTAAGATGATGAAGACGCTTTATATCTTAGAAAAACAGATTAACTATGACACATTTTCGAAATATGAAACCTGAAATCAGTAATCTCAAATATGCATAAATAAATTCCTATAAAATTATTTACAAATCTCTGTATGGTGTTAAACCAATATTTTTATTGTGTTGTAGAAATGAAGAAAGATGCAGATACCAAATATCCAGAAAAATTGTAATGCATTAATAATAATAAAATAAAAAAATATTGAAATTATACCTATTTTGCACAACATTACAGCTATTTCAGATTTATACTCCAAAGTCTGTATTTATTTTAACAGAGAAACAAGGTAAAGAAATCATCATTAGAGGAAAAAACCTCAAAACTTAAACAAATCAAAATAAAAAAAACAAAGCCACACTCAAACTCAAAACAGTAAGTGGACTCTGTGCTACTGACTAGTTTTACAGTCCTGCTGCAAAACTTTTTTCCCTAAACTTTCTGATGTCTTCAAGGTGGTGTATCTGGACTGAGAAGGAGCAAACAGCTTGAAGCAACTAAATCCATAGAAAAACACTAGTAGATTATTTCATAGGACAGTGTTTTTAATTTAATGATAGAATCTTGTCACTGAAATTTAGATAAAGTAAAATATTTTCGGGAAACATTAGTCTGAATCATGATTTTCAACACTTATAATTTTCCTTGTGCTTTTATGTAGCATAAAAAAACATGGTTCTTTTTTGTTTACCTCATGGCCTCAGAAACAACAGGCAGTTTGTTATAATAACCTTATGGATTAGAGTTTCTCTGACAGCATAATGTTAATTTATAGAATTACAGTGGCTGTAATTTTTATTATTGTTTTATTTATTTTTTGAAATGTGACTTGAGTAGCGAGAACTGGTAGCAGATAGCTGCATGTTTAAAAAATCTTCAGAATTTAGAATTTAAAGGATAAACACCCTCAGGATTGTAAAATAAAATAGAAGGCTAACCTGTCTGAAAATACCTTATTAGTGACTTCAAATTGGTATCCCAATTCTGAGTTTTCCTAAGGAAACTACTATATCTGCTTGTATTATTTAAATACATTGTGTAAAGCCTTTGAGAAGAAAAATATGGCACCCTCCAACTTTTTTCCTAAAATATGTAGCTTTTAATATTCACAGTTGCTTTCTTTCCTTCACAGATTATAGTTGATTATAATCTCACTGTCATGATTGCAATATCAGTTTACTGTCACCAGTTAGGCAATTTTGAATTGAGTAGTCTATAAATTTAACTGCAGAAAAGGCTTCTGGAAGGACTGAAGGAGTAAATAGCATTCCTTTTTTTAAAGTTAAAATTGTACTCAACTGCTTTATTATTTGTAATGATATGTAAAAAATACTTTCTTAGTCAAGGAAGTTCCTTAAAGAAAATACCTAACTATATTTTCTACGAAAGCATACAAATTTTATCATGGATAACCAAAAGAAAATTTCAAGATGGAAAGTATACAGGGATAACGAGCATGAATGTGTCTGGGAAAAAAAAAAACCTCAAAAAATATCATACCTATAAATTACAAGAAAATCATACCTGTTTTTCAATTCCCACCTATAAATAGAAAGGCATTGGAAAGAAGTGCTGAAATAAAAACATCTGGAAATAAAGAATGAGAACTCCATAAAGTTTAATAGTCCAAATTTACAGAAATTAAAAACAAAGCAAAACATAGATTGCGTTATTTTTGCTGCCAAGATTCTAATTGTTAGACTTCCTAGATATAGTTTTACAACTGTGTTGCATTACAGAAAATGCAAACATTTAAACATCTTGGAGTGCCTCACTGTAACTTTATGGAATGATTCCTGTATGATTGATACCCTTTCAGCAGAACTATTAAAGTGTGCTTCAGGGACTACACAGAATACAGCAGATTCTTTAATCCAGTGGTCTGGGGAGTTTGTAAGGCTTAAAGCCCATTATCACCAGCTTCTCCAGGTTATAAATTCTTGAGCAGCAATAAATGACAAAAAATTCCAGAAGCTATACTGTTGAATTAGTAGTCAACAAACATAAGCTATCCTCTCATGTTTCATTATATTAATATCACTGTCTTTACAATTGGGCAAAGAGAATGGATTTGCACTTATAAAAGATGGTTTAATCATTTGAGTATTTAGTGTAAACATAAAGCCTACTAGCAAATAGAAGTTGCTTTCTGATTCCATTAACAGACTTTGTTCACATGTAACCACATTTTCTTTCAGCAAATAGGAGGGTCATTGTGGGCATTTTAACTACCTCTTGCAAAGAGTATGTTTTCATAATTACCACATACAATGAAAAACAACAAAACAAATATGCATCCTTAGCATTTACAAGTGGAAAGTCCTAGGTAAGGAGTTTGTATATCATCATAGTATAAATACAGTGATTATCAACTTCAAAATAGTAATAGTGGAATTTGAAATGTTTTAGATGACATTCAGGTGCCCAGAACTTGGGATGGGGGATTTGTATTTTCAAGATACCGCATCTCAGATGTGTACATATAAATCCCACATTCCTACTAAGACATACCAAAGTGTTTCATCTAAACATTTACATTCTCTTACCCGGTTTTCTATACTTAGGCACTTATACTGTTACATTGAAATTCTAGCAACTAACATAGTTACTGAAATTCTCAAGTATCCATATGCTGTTCCTGTCTTTCTCACATGCATGTTCTGTAGAAGCAGTGGCAAAATTTCCCAATTTGCAGGAAATGACACACTATTCATGCCTGCACCCCATTCTACAGTCAGAACGGGAAGTGGAATTCTGTAAACACAACCACTATTCCTACGCCAGACAGCAGAGCCACAAGGTTCACTTGTTGAAACACATGCAAAGTTGCTGTTAGAGAGGAATTTCTATGTTGTAGGAAAACCAGGAAAAGATAAAAAGCCACTTGAAAAAGATCTCGTGGTATTGCAGGAACAAAATCTGTCTATGCATTTGTGTTATTGTGCTGCTTCACGAATTCCACTTGCCTACATTGGTCAAAGAGAGTTGAAAAAAAAAACCACCTAAACCACCAAAAACACAGTGAAAAGCAGCAGAAAGCACTGTCTGCCACGTTAATTTAGACAACAGTGCCAAACACCTTTGCAATATGTGTATCAACACAATAGAAGATGAAAGCCTGTTTTGGCGCATTTCTGGGTTAGCACATGACTTTGTCAGATGACATAATGAATATTTTCATTACCCCTTCTTTTCAGCATGCATTTGCCACACATTCCTGGGTGTCACCAAGAAGAACTGTATCCTTCCCATCTTATTTGACTCATTAAAAAGGACTGTGAGTTCTTTCAAGGATGGGTGAAGCTAGCAGCCATCATTCTGCCCTCACTGCTGCCCCTAAAGCTCTGTGAACTGCAGTCCTACCTTTGTCCTAGTCCATGGCTTTTCATCCATAATGATATCCAAATGACACCACCCTGTGATACTGGCAGCATTCTCAATATTGTACAGGGTCATATCTGCTCAGAGGATGAACTACTAAGATGGTAAAACATATTGTTTTTGTCTTTTACCTATACAGTTGATTTCAAATGCAACAGTTTTATCTATTTTTGTGAAAGCTAAGGGAATCAGGAAATATGCTTTAACCCATACACCACAGAGAGACCAGTTACATCCAGAAGTTTGGTTCTGAATAGGCATTGAAAGAGGATTAGACCAATAGACTTCTGAGCTACCAGTGAACTCATCAACCATCTGCAACAAAGACTGCAGGTGAAGGAAGCATTAAGGTTCATACAGCAGAGATGTAAAGAGTTATTCTAATGGGAAATAACCTCTAGCTAGAAAAGAAGGGCAGTCTTGGTTTTCCAGATCTCTGGCAAAGGTGTTGTAAACTCCTAACAGGTAATAGCATCAGTGCAACAAAGGGTCGTCAAATATATTTTTTCCATATCTCCAGGAGAAAAACAGGCTGATAAATGGCACTGCTACAGGAAGGAACAGTGCATCAATTTCTGTAGTGAAATTATTCTTCTAGGAAACAAGAAATTGCTCATTGCCTTTCAATGACTTCACGTAACCGCACTGAGACAATGAGCCAATTGGAATCTCTCTTCAAAAACTACATTCCAAGCCCTACAGAACTCTTTCTTTCTTTCCTTTTTTGTTTCCTTCCACTTGGTTTGGTTTGGTTTAATGTTGTGGGTTTTGTTTTTAAATCTATGGTGTGCAAGTTAAAATGCCTGGGGCTACCAGCTCACAGGACCAAGCTTCCAAGATTATCAAATGTTCAGCTGGGCTCATGGAAGGACTTTGTCTTCCAGTTATGCTGGCAGTTTCATGGCATAACAGCCCTTAGGACATAAGCCTGCAGCAGAAGTTGTTATGTGGATGAACTCCTGGGTGAATAGGCATGACATTTTAAATCCTTCCATCTAGAACATATTTGGGCTTACTAAAAGTCCCTCGGCACAATTCTTAGAGCTGCAGTGAAACAATGGTTATCACAGTGAAGATTGCTGCTGCAGCTGGGAGCAGCTCAGGGAACTTCTGTTTTTGAGGAGGTTGGGGAGAGCCTGGCAAAAAGCACCAGATGCTTCACCAAGCCGCTCTGTCTGGCTCATTGGCAAAGTGATCAGTCCAAAAATTAATTAAACAGTTACCTCCCAGTAGCTACTGCCAATATGAGAAGCAAAGAAGAAACTGTAACATCTATAAGGTAGCAGCTGAAACAGACAATATACTGTAAAAACTGTTTTTTTAAATTTTATTTTCCATCTCTACATTTGAAGTCCTCTCTGTTGTGCCATAGGGAACTTAATTTGTTGACAATGTTGACACTTCTTGCCTCAAAATCCTGAAAAAGCAAGATAAAAATTTTAATAGTTTCAAGAAGTCACAAGGGGAGAAGTATCAGGAGTGTCTGCTGAACCTTTGTTTGTGTGTACCAGTAGATACCAGTAGCTGTCTTGTCAACACTTCTGGGTTATGAATGACGTATTATAATTAGTGGAAAAAAACCTATTGCATTTAAAGAATGTTAAAAATTGTGTTATTCAGAGGGACCACAATGTTAAAGTGAGGTTGATGGTCTCTTTAGGAGTCTGTAAGGTCAGAAAGATTAGAAATGCCCTTATGTAGAGAGTGAAAAAAGAATCTTACATTCATTGTTTGTGTTAGCAGAGTTACAAATAGCTTTGCCATATCATCTTGCAGACTATCATCAACTGCTAGGCACAAATGAAATACAAGTGAGGTTGCTTAGATGTGTCGGTGGATGAACCTGGAAAATAAACCAGAAGAATATGTATGTGCTAATGGGAGGTGACTGAGGAGTCTGTTGCTGTCTACATGATTGATTATTACCTTTCCATGTCTGAGGCAAGTTTTGTTCTAGGTCTGACCATAAACAGTAGCTATCTCATGAATGTAAATGTCTTGCAAGTATTAGAAAAGTAGTGGGAGAAGTAGTATTAACGTACCATTAATAACATTCAGACCTCTTCAACAACTGCTGATGGATAATCTTTGTCAGGTGAAGATAGTTATTATGAGTTAAAGAATCACTTTTCCATGTTGTCCTATAATACAGTAGTATGAAAAGAGGATTTAAAAAAAAATACTCCTTTCATTTTTGAAAGCATTGCCACTCTAAGACTGTTCATTTCAATCAATTCTGTTCTGTTTCATAAGCTCTGCATTCTCAGGTACATACTTTGCAGTAAGATTGCTTGTGAGAAGTTGCTAAACAAAGGATTGTTAAAAGTAACACACAACAAATAATGCTGGAATAAGCCTTTTACTTGGAATTAAAAGCAGAGTTTTTCTTTGATCATTTCCCTTTTCAATGATAATTTACTTTTTTTCCCCTCACACTATTTAAAAATATTTCCCAAAACTCTTGGGATTGTTCAGTAGATTTATTTATATTTTTTTATTTTTTTTTTTATTTTACTCCCTTCTTCTTCTTTGAATCAGGAAACTTTGACTTTTTGCAATCACCTACATGTTTGAATAGCGCACAAGTTCTTTTCTGTATGCCTGTCTGCTATCTTTCCTTTCCACCATTTTGTAATGTAGACATGCTGTTTAATAACTTTTCTAAATATAACCAACTGATCTGGTTCTATCACTGTAACTCCTTTCAAAAGTTTAGAAGCTATTAAAAAAATAATGTGACAAAGCAAAACATTAAAGCGGCAGTAAAAGAAACAGCAAAAATAATAAATAGTATGGGGGAAATAAGCATAGGTATTACACACGTTCTACCATTCCAAGGCAGAAAGTAAAAAGTAACAATAATAATAAAAAATAAATAAATAAACAAATGGTATGTTGTAATTATAGTCATCTCTGATGTCTGTAAAAATATTAAAAACCAAATCTATATCTTTTCTCAACAAAAATTGCGTAATATATTGGTTGGGAGGAGAGCTCTATTCTCATTTTCTTTATCTGTTTAACTCCTGCAAAGGACAAAAAGAAGATAGAAATTCGTGACCTTTTTTATTTTCCAAAAATAACAGAAAACATTATACATAATGCACCTCATGCAACACTGCAACAACTGTCCAGAGAAAAATAATAAAAGTGAAATTTGTTAGTAGCAATTTTGAATTGTTATTTGATGTGACATTGAACCTAAAATCAAATTAAAATAGAAGAAGTCAGGCGGGATACGTCCTGGGAGGAAGTTCTTTTTCTTACTTCCCAATCATCTGAAATTCTTTGTCAACAATAGTTTCAAATAATTTATTCAATGCCCACCTGTGTACATGAGAAAAGAAAAAAAAGAGAGAGAGAGAAGCTGAAAAAAATCATAAAAGGGCATCATCAAGGCCTTTAGTGGAACAAACTTGGCTGGCTGTTTCAAGGTGAGTGACAGTACTTCAGCTGGTGGTCATAAAAGTGATATACCTAGAGAATCAACCATCTGCAAAGGCTTGAAATAGGATGAGTTCATCCCCTGAATGTTTTTTGTCTTTGTAGTTTTTAGCAAGCCTCTCCTAAATTTATGGCTGCAGCTGACCCCAGTGCCCAAGCTCCTCACACCAGGGATATATTTTTTTTTTTTCATCTTGAATGTCTTTCCGGATCTTCCTCTGTCAGTTAGGAGACTGCAGCACTTACTTCTTATTAGTATTTGAGACCTAGGTTGCCAAAGAAAAGCACAAATGAGTACTGGCTGCACTGGTGAAACAGCCAAGTGAAGAAAAGCTTTTTGTCGTATTTTATCTTCACACTCCATGTTCATCACTTCAGCCTGATACAAAAGGAAACCAATAACAGGAAAAAAAAGCGAGCTTAAATTGTGTGTCTTGCTTTGACTGAAGTGTTGCTGAATGTTTCCAGTGATTTACAAGAGATGCACAACCCTTCTTCTGCAGTTTGGTAACTGACCTTCAGTCAGTGAGAAATGTATAACCAATAGAGGTGTGGGAAGTCTCTGCTGGATGGCCCTCTTTGCTTCTAATAAGAAAGACTTGGTGATCAGAAAGATCATCTGATCAGATATTTCATATTTTTAAAATTCTCAAACATTTAAAGACAAAAATGTTACTTCACTGAAGCAGAAAACTTGTTTGCCACAAACACCTGTCTAGGTGAATAAATATGAAACTTATCTGGAGAGAGAATACAAAGATTCTTTATACTATTTGTATGACCCTTGTACTCCAAGGAAAAAACTGACTAGTCTCTGTGTTCCACCTTCCCCGTGTGTAAGAATGGATATTTGCATGTTCAAGAACGCGCAAGCATGACTCGCATACCTCTCTAAGAAAAAGGACTCAAAAAATTTAGAGAAATACTTTCAGGATATCTGGACTAGAACACTTATGAGTCAGAGGGGTCCTCTCCTGACTCTCTAGAAACTTTTTAAATTTGAGTGCTGTCCCTCAGTAAAGCTTAGGTTTCACTACTGCTATCTTATCAATAGTTTAATGATAATTTTTTTGGTCCCATAATCTCCTCCTGAGTTTACAGAAATTACCATGTGAAATAGTTTTTTCTTATTATCTTTTCTGTTGTCACAACTAACAAAACTTGTGATAACTGCCATGTATATGTTGTCTTCAATTGTCTTCAATGGCTGGGCCAATACAACATTAAATTCTGGTTTGGGTTTTCTTTTTTTTTTTGGTTAGTGAAAAGTGTACATTGTCTAATAATAGAGTTACTGTTGTTACTCTTAAATGATGAAATACTATAGTGTGACTAACTTGTCAAAAGACTTCTCCTAAAATATGCACCTTATCGTAAGGCAAGGGTTAATAACATCTACAGCATATACGCTAAAGAGGTACTTGGTGGTGAAATTTGCTGCAGAAAACACCAGGGTGCCTATGCACAAGCTGCCAAAAGAAACAAAAGTTTCATTTCTCACCTTGCAGAATCAGGACCTAACCTGATACTTTTCCCGGCAAGGTTACATTACATTGTGTTATAGAAAAAGTGCAAACTGCAGCATGCACGAAGTGGGGTCACTTGATTTTGGGGCTACTTGCTTTGTACAACCCCCAGAGTAGACCTCCAACAACCACTGTATTAAGACCCAAACATGTGCAATGATGAAACCTCACCTACCCTCACCTCCAATGCTAATGAGGGATGGTTTCAATGTCACTCAGGGAGTGGACTGGGTGGGACCCCATCACCAAGCAGCAGCCCAGGCCTCTGAAGGACCAATGGGATGCTGTAGGATCCACAGTGGTGACTCTCTTCTGCTTGTACAACCTTTGCTTCTCTGCTCGCACTATCTTTGCTTCTCTGCTCCTTTCTCCTCCTAAAAATAAAAGTCATCATTGTTAAACCAGCATTTGGTCTCCTTTGCACCTTAATTTGGGCAGAGAATTTTATCATGGAATAGTAATATTTACCTTGTATTCTTTGCCATCTTCCATCATTCCTTAAAATAGATCAGTTATGGGACTCGATCATTTATGACTGATTACTGCCTTATCTTTGGTTCCTAACAATCATGTTGCAACTTTTGATATTGTTCCTGTCTTGAAATTGAGAGCATTTATAATCCCTTTGCTGTGTCAGCCTCGTTTGTGCATGACTATGAAGGGTAATGAATGTTTCACCCTTGTCTCCTGCTCCAGGTTTGCTGTATGGCTGATCATCTTATCTAGTGCTTACATGATTACCTTTTGGTCTGATGAGATTCTTTTGTAAAATTGCCTTCATTGTTTCAAATTAAATTTCATAAAATAATGAAATTAAAGCGCTCTTTTTATTTTTTAATTATATTTTAGATATTTTCCAAAAATACTGGTTAAGTACAATATAAAAAAATAAAGTGATATATTTGGATTTCCTGTGGGTGTATGCTTATTAATTGCCTTCCTATTTTAAGACACTTTTGAACAAGTTTTTAGTCTAATGAAATTTATATTTTAACTATCTACTTTCATCTCCTTCATTGTATTACTTGTTTTTTGGCTTTTTTATCTTAAAACAATTTACTGTCTTCATTGAATATTACATTGATGACAACAATTGTTGCACACATAGTGATATATATATCTATATAACATAGCTGCATGTATTTTGATGACATTTATAGCTGAAATAACAATTTCTATTAAATTAATATCTAGAAAATTCCATGTAGAATAAGGACTCGTAATGGATCTCTTCTGCCATCATGTGTGGAAAGGTACTAATATATGGGAAAATGTTTTGATATGTCCAAGAATATCAACACCAGAACATGAATATGGGTGTACTTGATTTACTTAATCTATTTCATTATGTTAAATATTTAGTAACTTGCCATTCCAGAATTGGTGTGGAAGAATTCTGTGGAAAAAGAAAAAAACAGCTGGTTCTATTTCTACCAAATTTATCTTCATGTTCCTTATTTCCAAACATCAGAATATAGGCAGGATAAAAAAAAACAATGTTACCTCCTTTTTTATTGGTAACCTCCTCCCAGCATAGTGAGTTTGTGTCCAAGAATGTGCATGTTTAACAGATTGCTTCAGACTCTAAGTCATTAATTACTTCCTACAAAACCAATATGTTACATAGAATTTAACAGTTTAACACCATAACTGATTGACATTTAATGTCTTTAACATAAGATGACAGAATCATCAACATCCTGTTCAAGTTACTATCATTTCTATTGACTCCTTCATCAGGATCTTAAGGTGATGGTTAATTTCTTGATGTAACACACATTAGAATCAGTGGAAAGGTGTTCCTTCAATTCAATCAGAACTAAGCAAGGCTTGAATTTGAGGATATGATCCTAAATTTGCCACAAATTATCCTTCATTTTCTGGTAATCATTTGTTTCTGCTTATGATACTATCTACAGTACATTTTGGCAGATGAGGATGATAAACAGCAGATTCTTCAGTTTTTAATTCTATTAACTTGTGTGGGGTTTTTGACACAGCACATAAAAAAACTCCAAATGCTCTCCCATAGCTACTGACATTTCATCAGGAAAACTTTGGAGAACTTCTTTGAAAAGTCATGTCAACCTCATCTATTTAGAAAAATTTCTAGTTATCTCTACACCTCACAATTTTTAGAAACAATTGAGGCCAAGCTGACAGAGAGTAACTTCTAGTAATTTCTTTAAATTTATTTTTTTAGCATGTTGTAATTAGAGTGTTTAGAATAAATCCATTAGTTTTGATTTGTCTAACAGCCAGAGCCTGAAGATGTACATTGTAATCTCAGAGGTAAAGAAAATTGCACGATATAAAAAAGTACTTTTTTTCCCATTGAGGGAAATAATAGTATTGAGATAAAAATTTGGTATACCTGTGAGCTCTCAATGTGCCAAGTAGGAGTTAAAAAGCCCAAACCCACCAAAGATAACAAAACCTACATTTTCTGAAAGCCTAGAGGAATTAACTTCTGAAGGTGGCTATCCAAATATCTGGACCAGGAGAGAGAAGAACAGGGAATCAGTGTTTCTGTCTGTTTGAAAGGAAATTATACAGATGAGGGAGAGAAGAAGAAACGAGAAAGAGAGAGAGAAAGGAAGAGGGAGGAAGGAAGAGATTAAGAGGGAGAGAGAAGGAGAGCAATGAAGGAAAGAGGCGGAGAGATAAAGGAAGTGAGATAAAGAGAGAAAGGAATAGATTAAGAAAAAAGCATGAATGTTCTTCAAGAAATTGAATGACTAATTGTATTGAGTCAACTCAAACCCACTGCCAAACCAGAACAGTTCCCAATACTTTTGAATGCCTTGATCACCCTGCAGTTTTTAATTCTGTTCTTCCAATTCTGCTTTTGACAGTATCATAGAATTATACAATCGTGGAATCATAGAACAATAAAAACAGACAGTGGTTTGGGTTGGATAAACTTCAAAGGTCACATAGTCCAACGTCCTTGCAATGACTAAGGACATCTTCAACTAGATCATGTTTCTGAAGGTCCCATCCAACTTGACTTTGAATGGTTCCAGGGATGGGGCATCTACCACCTCCCTGGGCAACCTGTTCCAGTGTTTCACGAACCTGATTATGAAGAATTTCTTCCTGACTCTACCCTCCTTTAGTTTAAAACCATTACCTGTTGTCCTATTGCAACAGGCCTTACTAAAAACTGTCTCCACTTTTCTTATAAGCCCACGGACTTATGAACATTCAGAGTCATGAATATTATCTTCTCTTACAGCAGGAGTGACTTTGCTCCCCCAGTGCCTTCTATGGGAATCGTTCTTAAAGGTTTGACGGCTCTGTTCATCACTGATTAGCTCACTTGCAAAGGTGACCAACAGGCCCAGTAACACATTCCCTCTTGTAGGGATGTTTTTCTTGACACTTTCTTTCACTGGAACATTGTTCTGTGAGCTACCCTCCCTGACTAGCCCTCAGAAATAGCAAGTAATCTTATGTGCCTTTTTTTTTATTATCTTCAGAATATTTTAGAGTCTCCTCACTTTTTCACTCACTAACACATCATCAAACATCAGAAAAAATATTTCTTTTCCATTAAGCTTTAGTCATTTGTTTGGATTTCTCCAATTTCTCTGCTGACGCAATGCTCCTGCAAGGATTCAAGTCCCTCAGGACATATATGTCTTTCTTTTGGTCAAACAACTGGACTCCTAAGCATGTGGTTCCGCTGATCATTGCGATCTTCTGTCATTCAGTGAACAAAATATTTGCAGCTGGAAAGCTTGCAGAGAGCTTACACCACTAATTAATGCCAACTGTGTGAGACATAATTACAATAATTATAGTTTTACTAATTAACATAGAACAATTATTTATTCTTGATTTGTCGAAGAGACATTCTGAAGAGTGATGCTCAAAATGCTTTTCTGACAGTGATTTCCTACTAAGAGATATTTAGACATTGACTAAACATGAAAATAGAGATGTTTCCATCTAAAATATATGTGACAATCTCTATATAGTCTCCTTCCCAGGTCCAGAGACTACTTAATTACCACTCAGTTATAACAGATTGAGAGAATTTTGTTGTTTCCAGTGCTGGCTAGATCTTCCACCTTGAAGATGTAGACTCATTTTTCCTTTGATCCAGAGGGCTCTTTTCAGTTTCAGACTAAATACTTGAATCTTTAACTTGTTGAATTCAACACGGTTTCGCTATTCTACAGAGAGCATCGGATACAGAGATCATCAAGTCTCTACACATCAAGAGAGAGAATGCTCCTCGACATAGGCATCAAGCTGCTTGATACTGTCAAAATTTGGCCACTCAGGGTTTGAGAGGATAGAATTCCTCCATTTTTATTACAGCCATATGTAGACACCAACCCCATTTCATATCTAGTTACAGTAAATTTTTTTAAAATTTCTTTTCTTTATATGTTCTCTGATAAAAAAAAAGGGTAAATCTCTATGGAAGAGAACTTATATATCATCACAGAATTAAAAAAGGTGGGGTCTCAATCCTTATTATTGTAAAATTATCAATAATAAAAAATGAGTTAGCACAGTCACATGAAAAAATTGAAGAACATTTCAAAATAAAAGAACATTTTTTTAAAGTCCTTTGTGAGTCCTTTACCAGCTTCATGTAAAGTTCCCAATATACCACTCTTGAATTTTTTTGGTCTTCAGTGGAATTGTATTAAAATGTATTTGGTCCTTGACGAGAACAGCTGTTGCTACATGGATAGTTTTGCAGTTCATAGTCTACCTAAACAATGTCTTAATCCAAAATAAATCCCATTAAACAACTGTGACATGAGCAAATGAAAGAGAATACATGTTTCAAGCAACAAGTAATTACAAACTACTGAGCAGGTTTCTACTATAAAATTCATTAAAAGGCCAGAAATGTAAAGGCCCCTGGGAAGCACTCAGAATTTAGTACATGGATAGAGGGAGACTGCTTTCCAAAGAAATACTTCAGGGATGATGTAGCAGCAGCTGGTTTCCTTTCGTTTGTCTGAATTTGTTTAAAAAATTCACCACGTCATCTGCATGTTCATGCATATGCATATTTCAACCCTCACTTATTTGTTTCATTCACTGCAGCACAGAAGCGCACAGCATTTCTTTCCCCTGCCCTACCTTGTCCTGTCTACTCTGTTTCCTATAATCCTGCAAACTTTCCACTAAATATGTCCTCACTGGAACTGCTTAAGTATATTCCGTTGCCTTTTATAGGGGTGAAATGCCATGATAAACCTCGGATATCTCCGTAGTTTTCTTTCTTGAAAGTGACCTGCAACTTTACCAGTTTTCTTGGAGAAAAACTGTTAAATAAGGACAAGGCATGTGCACAGTATCTTATTGAAACAAAAACTATGTGAGAGGATATTCATTATACAACTTAGGTGCTAAACATATTTGTTGCTAGATATCTTTTTGATCAGCATATTAAATATACGTGGAAAAACAATGATGAGTGGGAATATGAAAGAACATTAACTGTAGAGTGTATTTTATTTTTTTAAAGGTATTCCTGCAGAAAGAGAAACAGATAGTAAGGTGAACATAATATAGAGAACAGATTGAACGGGGAAAGAAAAAGTTCTTTATTGATCTTTGAAAGTTTTCTGATACATGTCAGTGGGATATGGAACACTCCACACCAACAGCAAGATGGAGATTTCTGGAAAACAGTTCATTTCTGCTCCATTAGATACTATGGAAACATGGTGTGGGATTGAATTCAGCAGTTTTTACTATTCTTCAGGATTTGCCCTGCTGAGAGTTATTCCACAGAAAAGACCTTTGGACATCCCTCTGAACAGAGTAAATTATTCTGAAATGTGTAAAGAAGCCCTCTCAAGAATTTCTCTATCTCATCTGAAGAGTTTGAAATGCCTATTTCAAGGCTGACCTTCAAAATTAATCAATGTGGAGGGAACTGGGTGCAAAAATCAAGGGGCAAAATATAATTTTTCAGAGGAAAATGTAAATCTAAAATATAAATATCAATTCTCCTGGACATCAGCAGCATAGCTTTCATTTGAGATTCGAAGTCCATCTGAGACAGCAACTACTATTTATAGCTAAATAATTTGGTGCACTTAGAAGTCAAATATGAAAAGAGTTGTGCATTACTGACTGAATTTCAATTTTGTCTGGACATGGAACAATATATCCGTAGTCCCAGAAGTAGGGGAAAAATAACTCTGACTAGGAAAACTTACTGATTTACTCTCCACAGTTATTATATCTGCTAATGGTATAACATTTCAGAACAGATAATTAAAGTTTGCAACCTAATTTGCTCATATCCTAGCTAGTTTTAGTTGCCTGTTCAGTAACTATTGTTCCCAGTGAAATAAATGAAACCATAGGCAGAAGCTAAATGTTCAGTAACTGTTAGAATTTTTCAATACATTTGGGCTCTATATCTTACCTTATAGTGATACTAGTTTTTTTTCTTAATGGATATCATAAATTTAACTGACTTCTCTTCTAACTCTAAAGTAATATTCCTTACAGTATTTTCAAAACACAAAATCCATGTAAAGAAAAATAAAACCAAGTTGTCCCTTTGTTTTTAACATAACCCTTCCTTGTCTTAACTAATAAAGTGAAAATCTACCAGACTTAGTCATTAAGAAGCAGGACACAGTGCCACGTAATCAATATGAGCTGATTAAATCTTTACCGGTTCTAAAACCCTTTGGAAAAAAGAAGTTTTGTTTTACTTGGCTTATCTTAGTCAGAATATATGCACTGCACACTTTCTGGCTCAGCCTTTGTAGTGCATACAGAACTGTACAAAAGTGGATGTGCATCCCCAGCTATCATCCCCTTGGTATAAACAAAAAGCATATCTGCTACTCAAATTTGACTACAAAAGAAAATTTTGTTTAAACGCTGTATCAAGCACTGTGCAGGTATATTGCTTAGAATTTTATTTTCTCAGAGTTCATCTGTGCATCACTGGTAATCTGCAGTTCGTTGTGTCTTTAGAAATAGGGTATCAGCTTTTAAGTTTCACTTAAGCTTGTCAAAATAGAATGAATAAAAAAAAATCACTTTTTTACTTAAATGTTTACATTACTGGTTCTAAAAAGAACAGATTTTAATAAAACATAGATGAAAAGGCACCTAAATTCATCTGCAAATAAGAAGTAATAATGTGACTAATCATAGAAAAATTTAGTCAGATTTTCTAGGAAAGGTCCACAAGTCAGTTTTGTAAATACAATACTTCAACGACAGAGGGCTCAGAGGCCTGTTAATAGGAAAATTTCTTTTTATTTTCATTATTACTCAATGAAAAAAATATATAGACTATAATAATACATATGTACATACATTATAAATACTGTATAGAAAAAAACCCACAAATATAATCCAATGAAAATATTTCTGTCTTGAAAAAGTATGCAGCTTGTGTAGCAGCAAAGTTACATCTTTGTTTATATTTTAGTCTCACCTGAAACTCATTTTTTTGCCCCAAATTTATTAAAATTGAACCCAAAAGTTAAATATTCTATTAAAATCTATGAGGATGAATACTGCATCACATCTGCAGTAGTTTCAACAATTCAGCAAGTCTAGATCTGAAATAACTGGATTATTTGTAAAAAATTGCTTATATTTTTTCTTAAGGCGAGAGTCAAGTATGTTCAGTATTTCAGTTTTGTGCCTGGGATTTGGAAGATTTATTTTCTTGTGTTTTCCATTTAATTTCTCAGTTGAATGTGATGCCTCTAAATTCTTAGGCTTAAGGATATCTTATCCCTACACTTCTTTCTTCAAAAAAATATTTATTTTGTCTTTGTTTTTTCTCACAAACTGGACTATTTTCATCTGTAGTATGGAGGACAAAATCACGAAGAATTCATACACGATTTTTACAAAAGCTCATTTTTTTTTCTAAATCTAATTTTTCTGAGGTGAACTTTTGTTGTACCAATTACCAAATTCTTCTGTTGCTTTTTTATATATGATATCTTTTGTCTTATAGTACTTAATAGTGGTATTTGGTGAGCTATATTGTGTTTTGCCTATCACTGCAGTTCTTTAAATGATACCTGCATGATTTATGTCTTCATGGTCATTTCAAGACTGTGACCTCTTCCAGATTTTCTCATCCTTTCCCAACTTTATTCCTTCTCCTTTCATTTCCATTTTTTAATTTTTTTAATTAGTTATTTTTTTTTTATCCTTTTTTCCACTGTTGCCCTAGCAATTTTGTAGTGAGGAAAATTTATTACGTCAACTCACATAAGTCAAATTAACTGAATATGAATAAAGCAGGAAAAAGTAACCTTTGCCACAAAGAAATGACACTTCTTATTGAAAAAATGAAGAAAGAGTGTGAGAAAAGTCAGAGGACACAGAACCAGAGAGTACGGAACAAGGGTTGTAGAGGAGGTTTTACAAGTCTGACAGGAAGCCTGTAGCAGAAGTTTTATTTAAATATATTAAAATCTATTTTTATCTTTTAACTCCTGAAACTCTCATATCTATAACATGTCCAACAAAATGGGCACCAATTTTCACACACGATTTAAATGCAAATTTTTATCACATTGCTGGAAAATTAGGAGTCTTAACAGTAATAAATTATTACAATGAATCCTTCTTTTTCTTTCTTTCTTTTTCTCTCTCTCTTTCCTCCCTTCTTCTCCTTCCTCCCCTCCTTCCTAAAAAAAAACAACAAACAAAACCAAACCCCACACAAACTCAAAACAAACAAACAAAAAGATACTCCAATATTTTGGAAAATGAAAAGCAGTTCTCTGAATTAATAGATATACACAAATGTGCTTGCAAGCCTAAAAGCATAAAACATATATTGGATTATAATGATGGACTTATTTAGTGAGGGAATCCACTCAGTTTCATCTGCAAATGATACTTTATTGTTTTTGTACGGGATTTAATAATAAATAGTACCTCTGGTACCCTTGTTGATTTTCAGTGATGTCGAATCAACGTTTAGGATTTGGAGGAAAATCATGTGATGGAACACAGCTAGAACACAAGGTATTTTCAGGAAGAAAAGAAACGTATCCTAAGCAAGGATCTGCTTTGTGTAACGTGTATATTAATTTAATTTACCAGGCTCCCCAGGAAAGTTGTTACAGCACCTGACAGAGTTCAAGAAGTGTTAGGACAATGCTCTCAGGCACATGGTGTGACTCTCGGGGGTGGTCCCATGAAGGGTTAAGAGTTGAACTCAGTGATCCCTGTGGGACCCTTCCAACTCAGCATATTCTGTGTTTCTGTGATTCTGTGATGATTTTACAAATATATATCCCCATTGCCTCCTAGTTAGATTTCTGAGCAAATATGCTTAGGAAAAATACTATGAAGTATGAATCCTAGATTCTATTTAGCTTGTAATTTTAATTATTTTTCTAGTCATCCTTTTAGCTTTTCAGATAAATGTGGCTTATTTCTCTGTTTGTCCTTCACAAATGTAGCTGTGAAGAAAAGCCCTGGTACAGGAGCCACAGATGGCAGTAAGATTTTCAGTACCAATCTCTAACAGACTATTAGGATTTGTACAACAGTCAAACCATGTAATATACACACAAACCTGACACAAGAACTTATGTTATGCAAGGAGCATCAAGCTGAGTTATGTAACTGAAGTAAGTTTCACACTCAAGGTCATATTTTAAGAAATGTATTTTAATAATAGATTGATTTTGTTTAAGTTCAGCATATGCGTAATTATTTTGCTAACTGGAGCAAGACAGATCATAAGCATTTTCTTTCTATTCATTTCCTTCACTTAACTGTCCTTCAGGAATAACCACACCTATTTATCCCCCTGTTTTTTATTTATTTAGAATGAAAGCTCTCTGATTAAAAGTTCAGTTACTCATCTTTGTCAGAGCAGCTTTGATGATAAGATTTTAGGTGATACTGTAGCAAAATAATAAGTAATTAGTCTTATTATTGGCATATTGGCATAAAAATATATATACAGACTCTGGGACTATATACTGCTTAAAAAATAAATTCTTGAAAATTTTAATTACATAAATAATGACATTTCCAGAAATCTCTCTTTTAAAGTTGCTTATATGTGGCTACCCTCCCATGTGCTGATGGAGAAATAGGTGAGGATATATTAGCAGAATGAACCATTTTAATAGTACCATAGATGAAATTTTCCTATGCCTGTAAAAATAAATAAGAACAAAGGAAAGAAAATTAAACCTTTTCCATCTCCTCTCACCATTATTTATAAAAAAACACCTTGTAGAAAGTAGTCATACTCAGTTCATTCTTATGTAGAGACAACTTCCTCAAATTACCCAAGTCATGAACTTGTTGGTTTATCTGATGTGTACATGCCAGGCACTTAATTAATTTCAACAGCTGTTACGGTTTATGAGATTCCTTAGGAATCTGGTTTCAATGCAAAGCAAGAAGAGGTGAAAAATATAATCAGTACCATAGTGGGTGAGGAGGCCATACAAATACACTAGGTAGGCTTATAGAATCATAAGTAATATTGCATAATGTAGGAGGGTTATACTATGATACTGAATCTGCAGTTGCTGTGGAAACTCATGTCCCACACCATACTGCACATAGAAAGCTCCCATAGGAAGAGTTTAACAGTCTATTTGCTATAGCCTGTTTTAACCTCTGACTTAGTGTCTGAAAGATCCTCACTAGATTTACAACTTTATCCTCTATAGCAAGTGACCTGCAAGGTAAGAACTCTTAATAGTATCAATTCAGCAGTGAGAATTTAACTCCAACCTTCTTACTATAGCTTTCAAGCACATGGAGCAACACTTGATAAAATTTAAAAAAGAAAATCCTCAGTGCTCTGGTTTGCAGACTTTAAAGATAACTTTACCTGGTGCAGAATTGTAACTGTGACTTCAGTTCTGCAGATGTAAGAGATCTGGATTTTAAAGGACTAAAATATTTAGAAAACCTGTATTAAGGAGCACCCGTCATGTTCAGATGTACCGTGTTTCATAAGAAGCAAAGTGAACATGGAATTGTATTCATTGCTTTGTTCCAGACATAATGCTGACATCACTAAGCTTGTAATAAATACCATAAGAAAAAATTATATAAATAGTCCCTAGTAATAAAAATATTGATTCATGAATGCATTTAACACGATTATACCATAGAAATCCTTAGCATATTTAAATGCACCACTTTTTTGGTTGCATGCTGATTAGATTTCACAATCTCCTGAAAATTGCAACAGTGGAAATCAGTCTCTCTTGTGATACTAATCCAAAATAAAAAATAACGTGAATTTCATGTAAGAAGTCCGTCAGTTGTCTTTTCCACTAACAAACTAGCTCCTAATGGTTAATACGGGGTATATAGATTTTGATGTTTAAGAAATCAGTTTGATAGGGTAGGATTGAAAAAATATTTTTAATGTGATGCACAGTGATTAAAAAGTCTTTAGGATCAATCCCTCCTGACTTTGTTAAAAGAGAGACAAAAGTGACACAGAGTCTAATATAGCCAGATTTATTGGCATTGAAATTGGTATTCTACTTTATTTAATTAACTCAGTCTGCAGAGAGAAGCTGGTGGGAGAGAAATCACCTTCTCTGTTACAAAACCCTAAACAATCATATTCTCTAAGGGTGAGGTAAACAGGAAGAAAGACAATTGTAAAAAAAAAATAATTCTATACAAAAATCTGACTTAGATTCAAACCTAAAATACCTGTACCTGTAGAATTTTTAACCTTATTCTACTGCCATGTCCTATAACTCACCTACTTCAACAAAAGTGGAATCCAATAATATATTCTGATACAAAAAAATGTATTTTCAAAGACATTTAATAATTCAATTTGATAATTTGCCACTACCAATCTCTTGAAGGAAATTTTAAGTGAGCTAACAGGAGAAATTTGGAAAAAAAAAAAAAAAAAAAAAAAA
>VXAY01007075.1:351467-383506 GCA_013399855.1 Oxyruncus cristatus
AAAAAAAAAAAAAAAGAAAAAATCCTTGTCTGTATGCATGGAAAACTACCAAAATGCAATAGCCTAGCTTCAAATTCTTTATGTAACTATTTTAATATTATGCTTAGTACATGGTGGTTTATGTTCTTCCTTCCCATTTCTATTTCCCTTTGCTAATGTTGTGAATCCCCTATTTCAGCTGTAGATTTCATTGGCTATGATATATTCAGGCAATTTTACATACAGTCCAGAAAAAGAAAGTCAGAAAACCAGGAGAATGGGCAGTTTTGACTTAGTCAGAAAAGCAAAAGGAAATAACACAGTATTCCTTATAATAAGCAAATAGATAGATAGATAGATAGATAGATAGATAGATAGATAGATAGATAGATAGATAGATAGATAGATAGATGATAGATAGTACAGCAAATAACACTAAAATTAATTACACAACAAATAATATTAACATACATTAATACAACAAATGTCAAAGTTACAACTTTTCCTCTAAAAAATCAGGTACTTAAGTCAGAGCTGTGGCTAAACAGGAGACACTAACAGAGGGTTCCTTTTCCCAGTTGATCATTCTAAATTTTAGACTACAGAGATTTCGTTGCTCTCTTGATTCAGCAGCTCTCTGGCAAACTGGCAATGGTGACTCCAGAAGAGCTCCTCAGCCCCAGGGGCTGGATCCATTTTCAAGTTAAATCCTGACCCAACCATGTGGATGTACTAAACACATACCATCACCTTTACCTGTCTGGGTTTCAGTAGAGTGAAACCTGATGTGCAAGCATATTAGACAAAGCTTTTGACATCCGCTTTTTATCACTGATACCAAATAACTCTGGTGCCAACTCTATACATGAAGATGTGTTCTAAAATGAAGGAAATGCAAACTGCAGAGGGAAAAAAGACAAGATTTGCCTGCAAATTCATTATGAATTCAAACAATATTCTCTACCTTTAGAATATTTATTTTTTTTTTAAATGTACCAAGATTAGATACACCCTATCCACGAAATTCTACCTTTTTAAGGTGTATTTGGTGTCTTTCCAATGAAGCATCATAAAGAAGTACTAAAAGGTTTAAAGTAAACCAAACCAAGAAACAGAAGTAGTTACTTTAGCAGTGCTGCAGAATTGCTAATTACGTTTGCCTCTGAATGCCGTTTCACTACTACTCGATGTGGATATTTCAGCTTCTTCAGAAACATTTTATGTAGTTTAAACATACTACTAAGTTATGTGGGGGAAACAAGAACTTGAGTTCAGCAGCAATGTTCTGAAGCAAACATGTATATTTAAAATGCAGTAATTGAGAACTACCAGACTGATTTTAATAAGTTTTGTGTGTTTCTGTGTGTGTGTACTCAGGATTGCAGCCCTAAATTTAAATAAAATAAAATATTTTCTGTACTTTTTCATGACTTCAGTTTCAATTTAAACATTACAACAAAGGAAAGAAGTAGATCTTTGAACTGATAAAATTTTCTTCCTAGGTGTGCCTCCTTTAAAGTTGAGACTCTGGTTTGAATTTTGTATAGCTACTTTATAACAAAAAATCAGGGCATCAAAAGATCTTACACTAAGTTTCTGTGTGAGAAAAGCTTCATCTTTTGACTGAGTTAAATCTTAGATCTGTTACAACCAGTAGTAAAGATCTCAACTTTAATAGAAGATTTATGCACTGTTACCTTGCTGTTCAGTTATTTGTTATTCACTTCTAATGAACCCAACTGACTTCTTAAAAATTTTAAACAGTATAGCTCCTTAGTTGTAAAATTTATTCAGAATGAAAGTGTTTTAATATTTCTATCTTGCTTCCAAACTTTCTCAAAAGCTCTTGATAGACCTATGGAACAGAAGACAGATGGCCCAGTCTCCAGCTATGATGCTGAAAATAATACTATTAGATATTATTTTCTGATTTAAATGTTGCAATGCAGTAGAATTATTTTTATTTTTTTCATATAAAAGATTTCTTTAAATATCAATTGGAGGGCATCTGTTAAAAAGAGAAGAAATAAATTTAATTGGGCTATCAAATTGAAAATATCTTTTAACAAGCGATAATCTAAAAGATTAAGAGAAAAAGATGCATAGGATGAAAACACAAGAATACTGTACCAGTAGAAATCCTAATTTACTAATACCTCAAGCTCTTATTGTGTTAAGATTAGAAGTTGTGGTTATAAGGTACTTGTATCCTTTTTTAAGCTGAACATTTTACCTAACCTTGGAATTACTAACTTCAGTGAAGGTGTAGCAAGATATGTACTGACGTAGATTGAAGAAGTAGGAATGATTTTTCCCAAATTTATCTTAAATCAATAAATTCCCATTGCAATGGACTGTCATATACCTCATGCATACAGCTTATCTCCTACGCAGTGTTTAAGACAGCTCAAATGATTGTTCTTGAGAAGGTCCCATCCTCTGTAAGTTCACTGTTAAATTTTATCATCTATTTAGAAAAAACAAAACAAAACAACAAAAGCAACCAAACCTTCTTTGTATGAATGTATTACAACTACATTTCTGACAGAGTAGGTCTCATCTGAGGTCAAAGGAAACTATAAGTTATTTCACATATAGTATTTTTTTCCTGTCTATTGTCTTATAAAATGCTGTTATCTGGAGCTGCAGTCCACATTAGAAATATAGCAGCAGTTGTTGCATACAGGTTCTGGTCTAGCTCAAGGCTGATCAAATAGTTTCAGTTGTTTCATACCTCTAACTACACCTTTCCAAAACCATAACATACCAACTCATCTTGAAATAGCAGTCCTACTTTATGATTAACTTTGTGAGTGTCATTTGCTTTGAAAGGTGAAAAAATAAAAGTACTTTCATTTTCCTGACTCATTACTTTGTAACAGATGAATTTTATTATTATGAAATGAAATTATTAATTTATTTCATTTTACAAAAAAACTACCTAGAATTTAAAGATTATATATTCACTGATGCCCAAAATGAAGCCAGAGAGGTTCACACTGGGTGATACTTTCCAAATGTATTTTTATGAGTTCTAAGGTCTTGTAACTTCCCTAGAGGTATTTTTATTTTACTGCCTTTAGTATTGAACCAAACTAAATTATGAGTAGATATTGATATATTGATATACAAGTAGTGATGGTCCTTTCAGTGCAGGTACTTCATGAGTATCGGATATCTGCAGCATTCCCTTCGCTATTTAGAATACAGGTTAGAAAATCCAAGCAATATATCCCTACTTTATATAATGCAATAAATGCCTTCTTTGGCTGTGTAAATCAAGGACCAGACAATATGTTCATTAAATGCTTTTCTTCATCAAATCTAGACCTTTATTTTGTATTCATTTGTGGAATGAATTCTTAGAGAACTTTGCTTTGTTGTTTCAACTTTTTCTATTTAAATTATTATTTTATTCCTCTTTTGTGGTTTTAACTATTACCTCTTGAACAACTGACATGTTGTTCCTGACACAGCATATTGTAACTTTTCAGTCTGATTCACTAAATTCAGCATCCCCAGCTGATTGTGCCAGATGGGTTTTGTTTGAGCTATTACCCAAATATTATATGCCACAGAAAATCAATACAGATTTATGAATTTGAAATAAAATGTGATGCATAGTAACAGCAGCTGATTTCCTTAAGGAATAATTCCATCAAACGGTTTGCAATTTAAAAATAGTACATTATATGTTGCTTATTAGGAAATGCTACTGAAAACCTAAAAACAATAGATCTAGATGCTACAGGGTATAATGCTTGAAATATCCACTGCAGCAAAGAGGTGTTAAGGGCTAGGCTTTGGGTATTCCTAGGTTTTGTGAATTGAAGCTCTCATGTTGAGAATTTTAGTATCACTATGTGCACACTACTATTGTCTCCACTAGAAGACCTGTCATGTGACTTATATTAATAAGCAGGTGGAATACAATGTTTGGGGTTTTTTTGTTGGAAATCAACAGAGCTCCAACCTGAATGTTTGTTTGTTTTCTTCTAAAAATGTCCTTTCAGGCATTGTGTATAGATGCAGTCCTAGTTTCCGCATGTCAGACTCGTATTTCAGTGATTGGAAGTTATAGTATTGCTTTTGCTCCCTTATTTCACACCCTTAGCCTTTAGAGATCTTCATTTTTGATTTCTCTCCATCATGAATGGTATTAGTTCTGTTGTCCTGTATATAAGTTGGCTTCAGTTCTGCCAGATCCTAGAGATTTGCTACTTTTGAATCTCCCCAATTAGTTTAATACTTTTGCCATACAGACTCTGCAGTCATCTAGGATAAAGTATTCTTATTATCAGTGCCAAATAGCAAGCAGTTAGTGTCCTCTCTTGTAAATAGACTCAGAAGCATTGATTAAATATGCCAATCATAATTTTTTGTTCTACTTGAAATGGTCCTTTTGTTTGATGTTGCTTGAAACTGTCTTTACTGAGGTTTTTTTCGAATAGAGGTAATGGTAGCACAGATCGTATTAATGTGTTTAGGACTCATATGCGATGTCTTATAAAGAGTATCTACCTTGTTATATTTCCTGTCTTTCAGCTTCCTCCTTAAGGTTTTCCTCTCCATCTGAAGATTTTCTTCCCCTTCTTTTCTCCTTTCCTGCATCATCTAACTACATAAGTAAATAGACAGTATAATACATTTCTCTATATATACTATTCCATACAGCCAAGCTACAAGAAAAAGCTATGTGCATGGGAGACCTCTAGTTAATAGTCTGTACAGGGTGAATAAAAATTTGGACTTTCCTTGTTCAGAACGTTCTGTGGGATTGATTAAAAGTGAACAAGAAAAAACATATGGTAGTAAAAGTTAGAGAAAAGAAAGTCATATAGAGTTCCATAAAAACAATTTTGTTGCAATCTGGGACCCAATCAATGTCTGATAGAGTGGAAGGTAATGTGATTTTTTGTTGTTGTTGTTTAGGAAGCCTGTGATGGTATGTTGAACAAGATGCAGCTGATAAATAGGTTTCTGCTGATAGTCCATGAGAGCTGAATTACAATAGTGTGGGAGTAGTAGAACAAATTAACAAATTGAGACTACTTCACTATCAAGTACAAGTTGCGAATGTTTTAGAAATAAATAATTAAAAAGAAGTAGGTTGCCGTAGAATATTAATCTAAGAAATTTAGAAACCAACATTTCCCTGCATAATTACCAAGATCAAGTCTCCAGAGAAAATATAGAGAATAACTCACCGCTAAATAAAATTCATGCATATAAATGCTATAAGACATGTAATAAGAAAACCTCCTGGAGAAGTAATTGCTTATTGGATAAAAGCATTATTTGCTTTTGAAAGCATATACCCTGAATCTCCAAAGACACTTCAACCAACAAAAAAAATGTGTAGAGTCAAATGCCTAGAGGTACAAAAAAATTAATACTCAAATAAAATACTATTTTTAATATTTTCTCAGGTATCTAGTATAACTTACAATCAGGATTTTGTCAATATATTTCATTTTGCGTAGTAGAAAAGCAAATGGCAGAGAGGATAATGACAGATCTGCAAAACACATGTGTGAAAGGACCAAACAGATAGGTGGCAATGATTTGTTTTTTTGAGTTAAGTCCTAGCAAGAAAATGCACCACGCAGGAAAGCAGAAGTCTTAGCCTTAGCTGTCAAGCCAGTAGTTGCTGCTGATCTCATCAGCCTGGAAAATTCACCAAAGCATTTTTTGAGGCACATTATTACACATAGATGTTTAGAATAGAAATTCATAATAAATTATTAAAGTGCATAAGTAATACATGGCAACTACAATTACACTGTAGTGAGTTTCAATCTTTGTTTTGGAGGGCATTATATATAGATCATTAACTACAAAGTGCTGAACATTAAATATAGTTGTTATTATTATAACAAAAGACTAAAAGCTTTCTGACACACTATATATTATTATCCAGAAGAATGACAAATTGCTGAGATTTATAGCTTTTAGGTATTTAGTAAAAACATAGTCAGGAGAATATGTCATTCTGCTATCAGGAAATAATTGAATTGCTGTGATTGCCAGGAATTTGATGCTGGCAGTAATTTTGATTTAAAAGCTAGTGGAAGGTACTTTTCACATTGAGAATCTAAACTACAGATGGCATTTAGGCAACATGTAACTTTTGCTGGGAATGGAGTCTCAAAAATGACAGTTAACGACTGGAAAACTTTATCATTTGAAGAGCTTTCAGAATTTTGGAGCAGGTAGCTTTGTAAATAGGTGTATAGAAAGAAATCGGTCTGATAAAATTGGAAAGTGATCTGACAAAAACCAAGATAATTAGAAGTGCTAACTATGGTGTTAAGTACTGTCATTGGTTTCACATTGAGGCCAACACACTGACAGAAAAAAAAAGTGACTGGTAGACAAAAAAGCATGAAGAATACAACATAACCTAATATGGGTCTTCCACAGTGACAATTGGCCTGAAATAATGACTGTAATTTCAAATCTTGGAACATAAACTTTTATCTGTAACCATAGGTGAACAAATGATGTTTGCTTATTTTCATTACATAAGTTGACTAGGAATGAAAGCCATCAAGAAAGGCAAAACTTTTAAATATAGATGTCAGATTTATGGACACGCTTTAAAAAGGTGAATTTTGAAAACCTGAATAATAGTTTTTATGATTAAAGTAAATTTTGATTCTATGGCAATGAAAATCTACTACTGTATGGTTCTAAGAAAAGACGAAGGTTTCTTTCTGATAGCACTCTTTTTAACTGGAATTTTCTACCAAAGGATGTGGATTGATTTCTGTTTCATACCACCTTCTCCCAGGACATAAGAGAGTCAGAAAACAAAATCAGTGACTGCCTTCTTTCACAGAAATCTGTATCTCTGCATTACTCATTCCAGAATTGAATAATTCCTATGTTCTCTGTCTGTCTGTAAGCTTCATCACCTACCTTTATCCTTAGAAGCCCCTCACCCTCTTACCCATGCATAAATTATGTACTTTACACATCTGCTCCACCTGGAAAACAAACTCAACCAAAATCGTTACTTCCTTTATGCATTCATAAAATAACTATTATAAAATAATCATTTTTTGCAAAAAAAAGTGCTTTTTATATTCACCATTGCATTGCAATCTGTCTTAAAATACAGATGGCAATGTTCCTTTTTGAATTACCAGAGATCACTCCTGCAAAAAAATCCCCCCCAACCCCCTCCTTAAAAGCTGAAGATTTTGATGTTATTAAAGATTTAAATAAAAAATGTCTCTGTTATAGAATCACAGGGTGATTGAGGTTGGAAGGAACCTCTGGAGGTTATCTCTTCCAAGTTCCCTCCTCAAGTAATGTCACCTAGACTTGGTTGGCCCCCACAGTGCGTGCAGACATGTTTTGTGACAAATCCATGGAAAGGAACCATGCTGGAGCACTTTGTGAAGATCTTCAACTCATTGAAGCATCCAAACTGAAGTTCATGGGAGACTATTTCCTGTGGAAGGGAACTTGTGCTGGAGCATGGGAAGAGCGTGAGGAGGATGAAGGGGGAGAAACAACATGTGATGAACTGATGGCAGCCCCCACTCCCCATTCTCCTCCCTATATCTCAGTCCCTGCATGAAATGTAACTAAGAAGAGACGAAGAGAGTCTTAATCCTGCAATCAGTAGGGTGCATACTTGCTCTATCTCAGTCTTCAAAATTAAGACATTTCTGTGTTATGGACTTCTTTTTCTTGACAGTAAGAATCTGGATAAATTGATACTTAAATCACAATGAGACTCCACAGGAAATCCTTTCAGAATAGACTGAAAGCTCAGATCACAATTTTATGGCTCAGAACCTTTTGAGATTGTTGCAAACTATAATTAGGTCAGATTAAAGTATTGATTCTCCTAGGAACAGATGGTAAATATTTTACAGTGTTCCAGTATTCTCAGATCTCATACCATTTACATTACAAATGGACAATTGACAACCATTCTTTCTATAGTGCATTAAAGCTTGAAAATGTAGATTGCATATAAAACATCAGAACTACAATGGAACTGTGCATACATGTTGTTAGTGGGTATTGCATGTAAGCTGATCATAAGTTGTTATCACAACCTCAACCATAATACAAAATTTCTCTACCAGTGACTGATGGATTTGTATTTCTTTAGATGACTCTTTACTGGTACCAGGAATCTGAAATATTTTATCAAACCCCAGGTCAGTGCCCACTGGTTAACAGGCTTTTCTGTAGGAGAGAAAATATGCACCATCATTGTCAGAGACTGAAATGGTTACTGGTTTAAACATTGCTAAGATCCCCAAAAGACTTTTGTCCACTGTATCAAAGGGAAAAAAAACAGCTGCTCATCCATCAAAACCCACCTCTCCCTGAATATGCCAGCTGTGACAGGACCTTCAGCTCAGGTAAGTGGGTGCCATTGTCCAGCTATCCCAGGTGCAGATAAGGGAAGAGTCTGATAAGAGGCAAATCCTGCAAGTGGGATAATCCTTCTTATCAGGCCAATGTCTTCCCTTACATGATGACTGCTGTGAAAACCCCTCCAGGAAGCATCAGTGATGTTCACACCTAAACTAGGTTATTCATTTCAGATGATGGACCATAATAGACCATGATTGATGCTGACATAATAGGTAGCTGTAATGTCTTAGAAGGTGTCATAAACTTATTACATGTCCTGTGACATCACGCATTGTAAAACTCCCAGCCCCAGGGGAGGCACAAGGCATTCCCACCTGAGCTTGAAGTGTATGAAATCTTTCAGTTTTGGGGTGGAGCTTCCCACACCCCCAGTTGATCAAGGCCATCACTTCAACCAACAGGCATTGAAGTTGCAACTACCAAATTTCATCACTGGATCCAGTGGGTGGTGACTATACATATCTTTCTATTTTTATCCTTTCTTTCTCTCCTTTATACATTTTCTCAACTGTTATTTTTATGCTTTAGTAAGACCATACTACTATAGATGACAACAACCAAAATGACCTGTTTTCTTTTAAAACAAAATTGTTCTAAAATAAACCCTACATACATGTATCTACAATCACTGATCATTCCATGCCATTTCACTGTAATCCACCCCAAGGGATTTATTAACGAGAACCTGGTTTACTCTTGCCTTCTGGGGCGGGTCATAATAATAATTTGTATAAAATAATTTTTAAAACTAACTCAATTAACATTTGCATAAGACTTGTTAAGTTTTCTCTGAATATTCAATAAACTATGTTCTACAGAACATCAGGCTCTGTGAGTCCCATGGCTAGGTTTTGCGAGGGAGAAGCTCTTCTGGCTGTCTCTGAGGCACTCAGCTCAGAAAGGATACTGAACTTCTACTTGTATGCATGTGTCCTCTGAATGCAAAAGTCAATTTCAAATGCCATGAACTGTAAGGGACTTTTACACTTTTTGTCGTAATTTTAAAGTTATGTGCCTCAATTCTCTATAAATCTTACTCAGATTCTACTCTGCAAGTGTTTTTATGTAGTTTCTCATCCACATCTTCTTCACAGCAAGCATAAAGAGAGATATTAGTTTAAATAGTTTCTAAACAGGACATCTTTTTGCATGTCAAAGAACATGTCTAATAAATGTAAAGAACTCAGGGATCATCCTTTCCTAATTTGTGATGGGTCTCAGTGTAACCCAAAAGAAAAAGTTCCTTAGAAGGAAGGAATTATTTTGGAACTTGAAGGAAACAAGTGAAGGGAAAGAAATTATCTAAAATGTTGCCTGTATTCTGTATGTTTTTTTACCATCCTCTACATAAAACATCTTAAGACATTAAAACATTTGTGATAGTTATTAAAGCTTTTCTCAAAATAAATATGTGATAGGGATTAAAATATTTTGTGCTATATTTTAAATTAATGTTACTACGGTACACCTTGAAAATTACATTTTTTCTAAAACACCAGTTGAATTTCAAATCTAATGTAGGCTGTACACTGAGTACAGGACAAAAAGCCAAATTTTCTAGATATTGTCTTGGCTCTTAAATTGACCTTCTGTCCGGCTTTTGGAAAGTCACTTAGAGTCTCTGCCCTGGTAGATTTATACTTTCCTATTACCTTACAAGTTTCTTCTGAGTATTAGATACCCAACATCTATAGATCATTTTAAGACAATAGAATATGCTATATTTTTGTTACCACCATATCATTATACAGTACGATACCCAGACATGTAACTTACATTTAGAGGTGTGAAGCAGGAATATAACATTTCTGCTAACCAGTGGAATTAGGAATTTAGCTAACCTATTCATCTCTCCAAATGACATAAAAACTCAATACAGAAAATATTCTTTATCAAACTTGAAGCTTTTTTCTGTGCTTGAACAGATATTTGCAACTTCTTTATGCCTCATCTCTGTGTGACTCAGCACAGAACCTTCTCCAGACTTTGGGTTCTAAATGCATCAGTCTGTAATTAGGCATATGACTTCTCTGCTGATCTGTGAGACTATTTTGCCATCATTTTTGCAGTGCTCAATGCAAGTTCTTGCCTATTTCAATAAGAAAAGCATACATACTTTCCTTACTTTACTCCCTGATTTAAAATATGCCGATTTCTCTCCTTGAAGAAGAACTGGTATGTGGAGTCATGTTGTGTATAGGAAATTCAGTATCATCTATTGGTAAAAAAAGAAACAGAGGATAAGCAATTTAAATGGCAAAATATACCAGGAAGCTGACCCATTCTTCATCTGTTATTATTCCTTTTTAATGAATCTCTACAAGACCTTGATCCTAAACAATTGAAGTTAATGGGAATATTACCTATAATGGCTATAGTAGAAGTTGGTAAGTCTGAGGGAACAAAGTGCTGTTCCTTAAATGTATTGGTGATTAAAGTAGACTCTAGAATCAGTTAGCTTTTGACCAACAATATTTATTATGATCTACAAATATGACAGTTTCCTGTGCAGCTATATGGAAAACTAAAGTTACCACCAGGAATGGGAAAGTTATCTGCACAGTTAATTTCAGGTCCACATTGTCAGCAATGTTTTGTTGAGTTGTTTAAAGTCAAATTCTGTGCACAAAACAAGCAAAAACAAATCCACATCCATTGCTGCTTGTGATAGACCATCAGTCTAGCAATACAGACACTTCAGGGCACTACATTAGGGCAGGAGGAGGACAGACATAAGTCAGGACAGAAGTGTACTGACAACACACTGAAAATCCTTACAGACAAAAAGCTCAGGAAACAGCTTGTTTCTAGGTTTCTCAAAATTACAAAAGTATGAATTTCTCAGAATCACAAAAATGTTAGATGGAAAATGGAAAGGTTCTTTTTTAGTTGAAAGAGACCTATTGCCAATGATAGACCAGGGCAACTGCAACTTTGTTTAGACGAGTCTTGAAAAACTCCAGGGACTGACTCTCCAGTCTGTCAGGACAACAATTCCTCTTTCATTATCCTCGTGGTGGTAGGCTTTTTCCCAATGTTCACTTTAAACCTTCCAAGCAATAATTTCTGGTTACTATCTCTTGCCTGCTACTGTTGAGAAAAGTTTTGCTCCATCATCACTGTAACAGCTTTTTGGGTGGTTGTGTAAGTAACTGTCAGATCACCCTGTAGCCTCTCATCTCTTTGTCAGACTAAGCAAGACCAACCCTGCCATCCTTTCTACATCAAATGTCTACTGTGGGTTGTTGAATACCTCGCTATCCTTCTACGTGATTCTTTCCAGTTTCTGTTTCTCTTCATCTGGTGACTTACTACTGAGTACGTTATTCCTGTTGCAGCCTCACTGTCACTGACTAAAGGACCATAACTTCTCTAGGTCTGCTGGACACAGCCATACAAAAGTAACTCAGACTGGTTTTTTGTGCAGTTTGCTATGAGAGCAAGCTTTTCATATTCATTCTGGAATCCACCAAAAACACCCATGAATACTAACACCAGTAGCAGCACTCAGCTTATTGATCCATAGCCTATCTTGAAGCATGGTGCAAAACTTCCTGCACTATCCCTTTTCAAACTGTATGAGGTTTCTTGTGTCCTGGTCCTTAAGTTTATAGAGGTTACTCTATTTTTCCTGAGTAATAACTGTATTGTCCCTATCAATTTAAACCCAGTTCAAGGACCACAGATTAAGCAGAGGAAGATAAGGAAGATTTGCAGTTTAACTGTGAGCTGAAATACCTTTAGGCATTTAACTAAAGGCTAATTTTCAAAAGACAAATATCACTTATATTCTGCTGTTAAAATTTTCCCAGATTTTCAGCTTTCTTTGCTAACTACTTGGAGCCTTTGAAGAGTGCTCAGCCCAAGACCTTTGGAAAGTCCTATTAGCACCTTCTAGAATTTTGAACTCCATTTTTTCCTTTTAAGACTGACTGTAAAAGTGCTTACTCTTGAAGTCCAGTTGGGAGTTGTGAATCTGAGTAACTCAAACCATTGCAGAGGGTATATGAGATAAAGTGGTTGTAAAATCAATGAAAATAAAGGACAGTACATTTGTAAAGAATATAACTGGAGCAACTGACAATACAAGAAAGTATGGGAGAGTATTCTATTACAAAATAAAAAATGAAACCCGTAGATCTAGGCTTTGTAATTCAGACTATTAAGTGTTCAAAGGAAACAGTGTTTAAATGGAAATGAGGTGACTCAGAGACTTTGACTTGATTTAACTTGCTCTACTAAAGCTAGAAAAAAAAATAAGACTACATTTCAGTAAAAGGGAATATGCCAATTTGAAGCCAAGACCATTTAATAAAACTTCCTGAAAGAAAAATCTATTAGGCTGCAGAAAAAAAAAAAACCAAAAAACAAAAAACAAAAACCAAAACCCACCAAACAAAAAACCTCCCAAAGGTAGTAAACGCCAGAAATACAAATACAGAGAACATTTTAACTGATTCTAAACTGATCAAAGTATTTGTGAATGAACAATAAGGATCAATCCTGAATGGATAGTGAGACAGACTAGATGACCTAATAGGTCTTCTCTTTTTTTAACTTCTGTGAATTTATAGCAAATTAAAAAAGCATTGGGATATGGTGCCAGCACTGAGGAAATAGCATACAAGGGAAACAAGATTCTAACCTTGAAAAGAGAGAACAACAGAGAAAAGAATGTCTTAGCTATTTGTAAATATATTAACAACTAACATGTGCCAAGCTCATTATAGGAGAAAATAGCACTGAATATTCATATCAGGAATGAGCAGAGATGGGATAAATATTTTCAAAACCACTATGCACTTTCACTAGAAAACTGGGATATCACTACAGAATTTGTATGATATGAAGGAGTAATTTAGACTAGATAAGCTGCTCCTTTATGGGAAGTAGAGCTTAAAAGAAGTTTTGCAAACAGCATTTGTTTTTTTCATGTGAAATTGAAATCTGTGATGTACTGATATTTAAATTCATATATAATTTCTTTGAAGTATCCTGACTTAACTATGGTAAAGGTTTCATCACATCATAACCACCAGGCAAAAAGAATACTCTATTATTTTATTAAAGACAAATTTAGGTCCAAAGCTCTAGAAAATATTTAAGAAACAGTAGGAGGCAAAGGAAGTAAAAAGGAAAGATTAAACTTTAGAAGATCATTTTCTCTCCTCCAGGCAGTAGGGGGAAGCAGGACTGCAATTCTGAATGTACAACTTCAGAATGTGCTGAACACAAGAATCTTTCTAGCAATTGCGACCAGTAGTTTTTCAGTTTTGAATCCTTGTGCCAGTAGCTTATATCTTATGTTTCATAACTAAAGAAAAAAAATTAGCCAATTGTTAGGTTTAGAATATGCATAAGATTCTCCACAGTGATAAGAGGGTTTATCCAATCAATTCTTTCCCAATAAATAATTGCTTGGGTAGTAAAATTACGAAAATTTTTTTCAACTGACTTTTTTTGTTTGTTTTAGGTGGGGGTTTTGTGTGGTTTCAGTTGTTTGTTTGCTTGTTTTGTTTTGGTTTTAGTTTTTCTGGCTGTATTTTACTCAGAATAAGGAGTATTGTAATTGACAATATTGCATTGACATAGGACTATCACTGTTCCAAATATGCACTGGCCAGCAGATAATTTTAATTTTAAAAATCATAATCTTTTTCAGTAGTTCCATATAATTCAGGATATTAAAAAGAAATCTTAACAAACAACAAGGCAACAGTTACCTTGCAAAAAAAGAGATACCAATTCTACAGAACATATCTAAATTTCTTAAACAATCACAAGTATTTATAAAGTACTGTATTGACTACAAAGAAGTAGTACTGTCAACTCTGTTTGGAATTCAATACCTGTGTCCAGCTTGCAATGAAGAAAGAACATATTTAAAATTTCGGCTTTATGTTTTGATGCTGTGTCATGGTTTGCTGCACATTTGATAGGATGAACCACAGTCAGGTTATTAAATGTCATTTATCACAAATGTGAAGGCATCAGAAAAACAAGTTCTGTACCTGCTTTCTCCAAAATACATAATCCATTCAGTAAAGTATTTGAAATCAGCCATAAAGAGTTTATATTCCTGAGAAACAGCAGTGTTTTGTGAGACTGTTTGGACAGGCACTGCAGAAAACCCGAGACACTTGTAAAGATTTATACAGAAATGTAAATCATGAATAATAGGGCATTCAAAATTACACTGCTGAAGCTTTCTTACATATAGCTCTGAAACTGGATTTTTATTTCCTCATTGCCAGTCCTGTTCTGTTCTTTCACTTATTTGAAAGACAATCACTCACAGGTTTTTTAGGACAAAGCAAGGTAATGTAATACTAAAGGGATACAGCATTAAGTGGAACAGCAAGAATTTCCTATTTGGACTTGTCTCTTAAGTGAGTCTTGCAGTGGACATCAGTACTTCTTGGCAGTACAGGGTGATGCAGTCATTGAGCTACACAATCAGTAGACTGTATTCAGATGGTTAATTGAAAAATGATGTTTGTGTTCATATTATTTGAATAAAAATGACAGATTACGAACCCAGATCTACACTGAAGAAACATTTAGAAAATCTGTTTATTTATGGACCTTAAGTTTAGAGTAACATTCTAGCAATACATGCTCCAGCAGCAACCTCTGTACTATGCAGTTTTTTGCTTACTTTCCTTTGTAATGATATCATACATTCTTAAATTACAGTATCTGCTTCTCAAATGAGAGCTCTGCTTCTTCCCCACATGGCTGAGGAATATAGAACTTAGGGTTTTTTTCATGTCCAAAGTCACAGCAGATGTGCTGTTGTTTTAACGGATGTGACAAAATAAAAAGATCTAAACTCTTCTAATTTCTTCACTCTCTCCCTTTTGTCACTATACTTCAGAAGTGAATTTACAAAGTACTGCACTGAATTTTTAATGTGCACTTCAAATTCTATAAAGTTGTTCAGCTAAAGCTTTTCAGATTCTTTTAAGAGAGACTGTGTCTCAAGGTATATGCGGATGCCTAACCTTTTCTCTCAATGATATCTTCTAGAAATTATACAATGGGGGATACCAGACCAGTATTCTTCAGTTTACATCCTGCAATTAAAATATGTGCTCCAAGATTTCACCTGTGAGCCAGAAAAGGTGTTGATTTCAATGCCTAAAGCCTCTCAGAATGTACTTGAAACATGATTCACTTCATTAGCCTGATTTATTTTAATGCTGTACCCATGTACAAATAAAGACCAGTTAGAAGACCAACTGTACATAATCATCCTTTCACTAGTGACAGTCTGCACAAATCAACAAGTGAATATTATTACCTGGAAACTAGCAGAGCCTGGACAGTCTGGTGAGTTTCTTCATTATACTTTTATGGTGATTTCTATCAACAAGGCTCTCTGAGACACCTCCCAGCAAAAAACCCCAGTATACCAGTGGCATTTCCAGCACAGCAGCTCTGCCTCTCTTCTCATGAAGAACTCTTGCTGAGGAGGAAGGAAATAAGCTGAAGACAATGAGAGATGAAAGTATCTCTACAGTTCTCTGAAAATGCGGGACAACTTTATGCAATCCATTTGTATATTCAGGAACGGACCTAATGCAGGGAAATTTCAATAGCACATCAACAATGTGAATGAAAATGACTAGATCATCAGAAAAGTTATCTTTAACTGATAACTTAATTCAGGTAAATTTTCTTCTCTGCAGAGTGGCTGTTTTCTCCTATTTACCTAAAGAGTAAAATGTAGCAAGTTCTGTAGTATATGCCAACTGCTGTAAGAATAATGGGGCTTTCAAAGACTTTCGGTGTCTGATATCCCTTCAAGATTTACTCTTCAGATCACTCTGCAAAATTAGCTCTTAAAATTCAACTATTATTACTTCAAAATTTTCTAAATTATATTCATAACTCATGTAGTGAACTGTCTAATATAATTCTATTTATTTTTGGGTTTAGTCTTCTGTCTGATTAGTGGCATTGTTTAAAGACCTCTTTCTCAATACCAGTTTGGGTATAATACCAACTACTGAAACATACACTGCAAAAATGTCTTTGTGCCACGAAATTGTATCTCTGTTTTAGAAAGTAGTGGGAGTTGCCTCAGAATAAAATAACAAAAAAGAGGAAATCCTGAAACATAAGATACCAACACTTCTCAGAATAGATCCATATCAGAAACTTCTTCCTTCTCTCAGTTCTGTCATTTCAGGGAATAAGCAATTTCTCTTTCAACATTTGCTAGAAGAAAAAAAAGAAACCTTAATATTTCAATTTGGGGATATTATAATAATAAAAAAGAAAAAAGACTATTTACTAACTTAGGGGGGTTTTGTAAAATCTGGAGGAGGTGCTTTCAGCATGAGAGGTGTTTTATAGCACATCTTTTCTCCTGATATGCAGTCATTTACAACGATATAGATACTGCAGTTCTGATTTCTTAGCAGTTTATAACTGCCCTGTATACTGTAAAATAGTGAACCAAGCTGTAAATCAGTGAGCAGCTGGATCCAGTCAGGATTTTTAAGATTAAGTAAAACACATTGCTGTTAAATGTTCATTATACCAAGTTATAAACTTCATGCAAATCAACATCTCCCTCAGCATACGCATGTAAAAGCAGAGTAATCAAGGTTAGACCTTGCTAAAATACTAGTGGGTGAGAGGAAACTGTTTACTACTGCACTCACTAAGCAGGCATACAGTGTCATAAAAGATCTATATGCCTTTAAATTTGAACCTCATGTATTTACCTGATTAATCTGTTCATCAGTTTGCTATGTCACCCTGTCCTTCACTAGCTCGTGTCATCAATAGATTAAATACAGTTATTTGACTATGAATAAATTGGGTGTAAACCTCCTCCCGCAGTGAAATACTCTGGAAAAGTTGTCACAGAAAGTAATCCCTAATGTGACCTTAAGCTCTTCCGTCTTGTTAATTTTAATTAACTAACATGCCAATCAGATTTTTTGTGCATTCTTTTTCCTAGTCATTATCACCCTTTTTGTAGATCTTTATTTTAATCTATGTATTGGTACCACTGCCCTGCTGCCTCTGTGTGTGCGTGGATGCGCATTTTCATATTGGGTTACTCAGGCAATCTGCAAAATTGTGAAAGATCAACAATGCCATCTGCAGGTATAAGATAACTCCTGATCTGGAGACACTCTTACTTTAGCTTCTTTTTTTCCTTTCCTGGAATAGGATATTTGTTTCTAGAGTGAAATCAAAGAGGACCAAAACTGTGTAGGTCTGTCTTGCCACACAGCAACTAGATATAAAGACTTTGGCTTTGGTCTGTATATTAATAACATACACAAAATATTGATTTTTTTTTTTAGCTGTATCCAACCTTCAAAATGGAACTGGAAAACCTGTTAAAAGAATATCTTTCCTGCTTCCTAATATTTTTGCATTTCCAGCAAGTTTGTAAATAGAGCCAGGAATGCTTTTCTCATGATCTATCACATCCTCTTAATATTATGTGTAGTTAGTAGCAAACCCTAGAAGGATGCATATGCCATGGTTACTCCCTGTTTCTTGTATTTTCTCTTTTTCCTGACATCCGTTTCATATAGAATTTCAGGTATGGGAAATGAGATATAAACCTCACAGAGAACGATAAGTAGTGTGACAGACTGAGTGGGTTACAGGTAATGTACAATTCAGAGTATTTCATCTCCTTGTTCCAAAGTTCTCAGTTAGTAAAACTTAACCTTTTCCTCCCTATTGAAGATACAGAAGGCTCACAATAAAGTGAAATTTAAAACTGTGAGGAAATGAGTACCTTAGTCTTGTAAGTGATGAGCTTCCTATGAACAGTCTATGAAATGAAACATTCCTACCTTCACCAAACTAAAACAAATTCACTGGTTTTATTTATTTTTTTTTTCCAACTATGTCATTATGTTATTAGAATGAAGAAAAGGTTATGGTCAGAAACCAGACACTTATGAATATTCTTCTGAATCTTCTTCTGAATCGTTGACTGAATCAGCAGCTTTGGGCAAAAGCAAAGCTTTTTGTGCTCACTCTCTACAGCTGTAAATTGAGAATACTAATGCTTTCCTCTCACAAGGGAATAGTGAGCTTTTGATTGGATAATGCTAGTAAGCTGTTCTGACTCTGTAAGTAGCAAAAAAATGTTCTTAAAACAGTACTCAGTTATAAATATACTTCTTAGAGAATGTAAAATTAATAGTCCTTTGGCAAGATTATAAGATAAAGTATTTTCATGAGAGAAACTAAGTTAGTCTTCTCAATAAGCCAAATCAACTGAATGGTTTGGTTCTGAAAGGAGACATTTGTCTTAGTTCAATCCATTCAGGAATCTGTTCAAAGTCTAACAAGGGCAATGTGATCTTTTCAAAAAGACTAATTTTTTTTCCACCCAGTTTATTAATATTAAGTTGAAATTTCATTATGAGTGGATTTATTTCAAGTTCCCCAAAAAATTAACTTTTTATAACTTCCTAAAATTAATAATTTTTAAGGAATTATTAAGAATGGATATTTTGGATGGCAACGATTTCAAACAGAAAACAAAGAGTCTGAAAATGTTTCACAGCTGTACTTAAATGTGTTTTGTGACACAAGAAAACACTTCAAGTGAGATAAACATAGATAAATATACTGAAAATCATAACTGCATCAGATTTTAAAATATTTGCAATATATTTCTTCGCTAGTAATGAATTTACGTAAGTGTAGTCTTATTCTTAATTTGACTTCTCCAGTTTTAGAGGCCATCACCAACAGGTGATGGTCAGATGCACTTTTAAACACTTCTGTCCCACAGCATGATAGCACATTATTTTTTATAACTTCATCTTTCCTGTCTCTACCCCATCACCCCATCCCCCACCTCCAATCTTTTGCATTTAGTAAAATTAACTTGGAGTACATTCTGAAATAGATTTTACAAGTGTCTAATGAACTGGCTGCATGATAAAACTCTGTTGACCTTGTAAGCATAAATGTGAAATTCAGTGCTGCACCTCTAACAAGGCATGAATGAACCAGCAGATGTAGCAGAAGTGTGAAGGGGCTGATTAGCTCAAAGGTACCTTTGAGACCACCAAAAACAAACTGCTGTAAAGGACAATTAGCACTGCAATGCCTTTCCTGAATTTTTCTATGGATCATAAGGCTGTACTGAATCTCAATAATGTTTTGCATCCCAAGACATTCTGTGCCTGTGAGGAAGTGCTTTGTATAGGTCTCCTATCTACCACCTACTGAGAAAATCCTTCAGCACTGAACTAAGTGTTGAAGCGTCTTTTTCCACCCTCTCCAGGTCACTGTATCACAAAATGTACCATCTATGTTCAGAAAAAGAGGGGAAATAATGGTTTAACTTTCCTTTCCCTGGTTCTGATTAAAAGTAAATTAGACAGGAAACTACTATGTAAGTTTTTCCGGTGCCCCTGTGGGTTCATATAATACAGAAGTAAACAGAGAGAAGTTTCTTGATATTTCTGTACTTTGGTAAACCTGTAGTTAAGATAGTTTGAAATAGTGTTTGAGACCTTCATAAAAATGCTGTTGTTCAGGAAAACTGATATGTTTGTCGCATGTATTGATATGTATGTGTCTATATTTCCAGATGATTTGTTTGAGGTGTTACAATTCAGATAAAGTACAAGGGAGTCAGGTGAGCTTATCAAAATTTCTTCGAGCTGATTTATATTTTGCCAGTGATAATATCTGGCATCCTACCTCAGGGTTTAAACCAGCTGTCTGAAGAGAACTTAAACCACTTTTTCCCTTTACTTCTTATATAATAATCCTGACACCCCCCCCAATACAATTTGTTGTGCATAGCATGGAATATTGCCCTCCTTGGATGCACCACTATTATTGAATACCTCAACCACCTTTGTGAGCCATCAGTGCCACAGTAGGGTGCTTTCCATGTCCAGAGGGATGAGATATACATAAAAGCTGAAATCCAGTATTTGAGAAAAGTAGTTTGGCTATCCCATTATAGATAGCATACTATGATTTCTACCTGTGAAGGAGTTACATTCCAGTTTGATAATAAATCAGCTTTAGCCCACTTAGGTCAAATTGATTACCTACTGTTTGGCAGTATCTTTCATATTAACAAGGAATTCTCATGGCAATTATTGTCATAGGAATGACGATTATTCCACGGTTAGATTTTAAAAATAAAGATTTTATTCATTTGAAATCTAACTCCAAAATCCTCTTTAAATCTGAACCACGGAGCCTATATAATTCTCCTGTATAATTATCCATTCAGAGGGAAAACGAGAAAGATGAAACAAGACTCGGCTCAATACCTGCCTTAACCTTCTTAACTGAAAATTAGAAAGAAAAGCTTTGTGCTACACATAGTTTTTCTCACTTTAAGAGATGTAAGGGTTATTATTAGCATCATTATTGTTAACTGTAGCAGTTAGATACCATCATTATTTTGCTATCTTGTCATCTTTTTGGATTTATACCTATTAAGCTTCATTGACTCCTCCCTCCCTCCCTCAACTGCAACACTCTAAAGGCGAGAGTGAGCCCACCTACAATTCTGGGTTAATAAGCCAAGACTTTATCACTTAAAATAGCATTGCAGAAAGCCTCATTATCTTCTACATATTAATCCATTGTACTGTCAATCTTTCTCAATCAATCTGGAAAAGCATAATTTCTAGATGATTTTTTTCAAAACAGTATTCAGGTTGTTAAAAGAAAAAGTATAGCTACTCACATAGATTATACTTCTTCATTACTTGTATGTTCAACTTAACCTTTTATCTACAATGGACCCAGATCTGCTAAACCAAGTTGCATTGAGTGTATTGGTGCTAATAGGGTATTATTTGTTATAGAAAACAGTGTCTCTGTACGCGAGTAGTACAAAACAGGAAGGCAGAAGACTTCTAACCCTATTGTTTATTTGTGAATAATGTCATAAATAATAAGAAGTGGCCTTAATGTTTTCTTTTTCTCCATGCTTTGTTCAGATGGTGAATTTGTAGCAGTTGCAAACTCTGTTTTTATGCAGATCCTGAAAAAAAAAAAAAAAAAGAAAAATAACTCTACCTAAACAAATATACCTTGTCTCATTTGATGTCATATTATTTTCTCAACTAACTGAGTAAGTGGAAAACCAGATTATCTCATTCTACTGTTCTTGTTTTTACTCATATGTAAAACAGAAGGTTTGGTTTTCTATTACATTTTTAGGTAGCACAGCAGTGCAAGTCAGAGGGACTCATCCATGGAGCAGAGCGAGATTACATGGAATTATTGTTAACTAAAGGAAAGATGGAAAGTTTATAATTGTTTCTTTTACCTTTTCTTCTATTTTGTTATGTTTCTGTGATGTCATAAAATAGCTGGGGAAAGAGAGAGACACTTTTCAGCAATGCTTCTCCACTTATTTTTTAGCTAGTGAAAAACAGTCATTTTCCTTCTGCCTTGCACTTTGCAGAAAAAAAATGTGAATCACAGCAGATGAAGGAGGTGCTGATTAAAGCATAAATTTTGCTTGGTGTAACTTTTTTTTCATTGCAGACTTGTTCTTATCTTTGTCATCATCAAACTCATCATACTGAGAAAAGCTTAGAAGAAGAGTGTACACGTGTGGGTGTTCTAACACTCGGAGCAAAGCACACTACAAAAAATAATCGCAAAAGGCAAAGAAAATACACTGACTTTTGTCTATGAGGGACCAAATTCCTCAGACCTATTTCATGAAACCTAAACTGACCACATTACATATTTACAAAAGATGTAGAAGCCTGATACTTCAGAAAGACCTACTGTGCAAGAGCAATTTATCTGTGAAAAGACAGTAATTATAACATGCCCCAGATACATTGATTTCACTGTGAATATACAGAATGATCACCATGTCAGTTTACGTATAATTTATCAGAGTTTTTAAATATGTTAAATAATTGCTCTGTGCATACACTATAATTAACTATCTAGGATTTCTGGGCACTGGTCTTTCAGGGGAGAAAAGAGAGAGAGGAAGGAAAGAGAAACAAATATTTCCTCAAATAAGTCCATGTATCTGCTTACCTAAAATCAGTGCTGTTGGGAATCAACTGATCATACCTAGATTTTGACATCTCAGCTAATACATCAGGCTACTTTTACAACTAATAGGAGAAAATAGGCATTTCTAGAGCATGAAATGTATTATTTTAAAGCAGACATTTAAAATACGGTGGTTGAACTAAAAAAAAGAAAAAGGCATATACATCAGACAGAAATGCCCACATTGAAATATCTACATCTAGATAAGAAATATCCCACCGAAATTAAGTGTGCACTGATTGTTCTTAGTCTTCAAAGCCTTCATGCCTTACAGGTTTTGCATGGTCTTGCACTGTTTGCTGTCTAAAATGATAAATGTTAGTATGTTAGTGTTTATACTCCTTATAATTAGCAAACATGTTGGGTATTTTCCAAAGTCAAAACCTGTTACAGGTTCAGTCATCGGACTAAGGTAACATGGAGCACAGGTATCACATATCAAGAATACACTAACTTCTATTTTTTTGAGGAATAACAATAAATAGGAGACCAAGCTTAAAATAGATTTTAATGTTTCAGTATTTTGTGTGCTGTCATGCCCCATATTGATTTAAATCTCTTCATTACTTTTATCAGGCAGGTATTTTGTATATTAATAGAACAGTTTGTTTTGGTTTGCTTCAATATAAATCACATTTCTTATGCTTATAAAATATCTGGTGTTTTCCTTCTTCAGAAGATTAGACAAAACACTATTTTTTATTTTTCTGAAGCAGTCAATTTGCCTGCTGTTAGAGTTAACAAGGTAATCAATCCAGCAGTCTCACAGGAGCATTTTGGAACTGAGCATCAAGCTTGTCACTTTAAAACTAGAGGTCAAGTTTTACCCTGAACTACAGGCAACAACATTTTCATCAGAGTTTACACTGATGCACTCAGCAGCAGAGACTGTAAGAACACTCGGTTTTCTAAAGGTCATGGTTTAAACGGAACAATGAATTTCAGATTTTGTGACACTTGATACTGCAGAGCCAAAAAGTTAAGCACCAAGATTCATCACCCTGACTTTCTAATTCCTCCTTCTGAAAGTAGATATAGAGGTTCAAGGCGGGTGTGATGCAGCTAATTCAGTGGTTTGGGTAAGTGGCTCCTGCTTCTGATACACCTGTTCACCTTTCTCCTAACTCTAAAAGCAAAGCTAGCGAAGGAGGAACAGAGTATAAGCAACTTTCATGTTGACCTGAAAAATACATGAAGTACAATCAGCTCTACTGAACAGATACTTTGTTTCACGGCTTTCTTGAGAAGAAACAGAGGCAGGCATTGATCTCTTCTCTGTGGTGACCAATGACAGGACCCAAGGGAATGGCCTGAAGTTGTGTCAAGGGAGTTTTAGGTCAGATATTAGAAATAGATTCTTTCCCCAGAGCATGACTGGGCACTGGAACAGGCTCCCCAGGGAAGTGGTCACAGCAGCAAGACTGACAGAGTTCGGAATGTATTGGGATGATACTCTCAGACACATGGTATTACTCTTGGGGATAGTCCTGTGCAGGGCCAGGAGTTAGACTTTGATAATCTTTGTGGGTCTCTTCCAACTCAGGATATTCTATGATTATTCTATTTTATTCTATTATTTCTTTATTTTTTTATTTTTTGGCAAAGACATTGCATTTTGAAATGTGGAACAAAGGGAGAGAATTTGGAAAAATTTAAAATAATTTGACAAAGTCAATAATTTCAATCAATCTCCTGAATTCAAGAGGATAAATTCCATTTCACATACCTGATTCTAATGGGAAATGAAAACTTTTCTCTGTGACCCATAAACGTTATCAGAAACAGTAACACTATTTGATAAATGGCTTAATCACTGTATTGTAGATCAACACATTTTTCTTTGCTGTAATAAAGTGTCTCTTCTTAGAAAGCATATGGATCGATACTTTTCCAAATTCATATAAAATCTCAGATACATGCTAACCTTGTTTTAGTCTAAAAAAAGCTGAATTGCTTCACAAGACAAATATCTGTACTTTTTCTAACAGTATGCCTTCTCAGGTCACATTATTTTCAAGGGTTTAGGCATTTAGAGTTTCTTGTCTCCTTTGGGACAGCTGTCATGTTTAAAAACAAGTTTAACCTCCCTTCCATCAAAAAGATACACAAGAGAATCGATATCAAAAGCCAGTCGATGACAAAAAGGCTTACTTAAAACCTAGAAACATACTTTCTCAGGTGACAATTGGTACAGCAGCTGTATACTTCTCTCAAAGAACACCAGTGACAAATTATGAACATTCCCACTGCAGCATAACCTATGCTAAGTGGAAAAGGAAAGGAAGACTGCTTTATGGTAGTGTTTCGGTACATCGATATTTAAAAATCTGAAATATTTGTTTTGTTTCAGGTTGTGACAACCCACTCCTGAGCTGGGTATACTATGGTTCTTATTAATACATCCCTTCAGGCAAATTAGACTGAAATGGCACTGACTGACCAGTGTTTTTGTATATATATATAAATGGCAGGTTTATTTTAGAACAATTTTGTTGCAATGCAAAGGAGATATGTTTAAGACCCCAGACCTCAAGCTCTGAGCTCATTGAAGAGATTTTACTTTAAAAAATATATAAGGCTCCAAAAATCCACCCACCAAATTTATTAAAAGGACCTTCACTTCTTTTAATACCTTGAGAGAGCACACAGGAGAAAACACTGCACATGTTCCTCAGGAGGACAAATAACACACTTTTACTGGCAAACTTTAGAAAATAAGAGAATTTGGCAAAAGTTTAAAGGGCAACATTCAACCAAAATAAAGCATTCCACAAAACATTGACTTAGCACATGCTAACCCATACAACTTAGTAAAATCCCATCTGGCTTTCAGTAATTCAAAATATCAAGAAAGGAGATTAGGAGGAAAAGAAGAAGTAAAGAAAGAGATAGAAAAAAAAGAGATGATTACAGCTACCACCCCAGTTCCAGATTAGATCCAGCTATCAAGAGTCCATGAGATGGCAGAGCCATGACCACGCAGAGGCTACATGGTGTTGGTTTTACCTGTTCCAGCCCCCTGTGCCATCCCCCAGGTGGGACTTTCTGGCCCATAGACCACTCTGGGGCTGGACTGGGGCTCCAGGGCAAGATGTCGGGCAGCATTGCTGGTGTACAGGGACTGACAGCTGCTTCGGGGCTACCCAAGGTGGCTCAAAGGAGCTGGGGCACCACTTCACCTTTGTGAAATTTGACCTGTCCCTTCCCCCCCATACACACACTTGAGTTGATCTGAGCCAATAATTAATGTAGAACTCCAATGTCTAACGAAATGTAGTAATTTTGGTTATTCTCTGCAGAAATATAATAACATAAAAGTATAAAAATAACACTTAAGAAAATATATAAGGAAAAGAAAGAGAAATAAAGGGTAAGAGTAGACAGTGGAGAGGAAAGATATCACTACCCATAGATCCAGCAACGAGACTTGATTGTTGCAATTTCAATGTTTGTTGATTGGTGTTTTGTCACCATACACCCAAAAAACCCCAAAAAACTCTCCTCCTCCCCTTCAGTTAGGGGGTACAAACCTGACCTCAGCAAAGCACCCTGCTGTTGAAAAAAAATGGCTGATTGTTTGAGTTATTAACCTTTAACATTTCAGTCTCTCACACAGGTGAAGCAAATATTAACTAAAAATAAAGTTGTGCTAATTATCCTGACAAGTGTGAGTAGATTTTAATTGTAAAATCACAGAATCATAAAATGGTTTGGGCTGGAAGGGACCTTAAAGACCATCTAGTTTCAACTCCCTGCCCCAGGCAAGGACACCTTTCACTAGAACAGGTTGCTTAAAGCCCCATCCAATGTGGCCTTGACCAATTCCAGGGATGGGGCATTCACATCTTCTCTGGGAAACCTGTTCCACTGTCTCACCACCCTCACAGTAAACAATTTCTTCTCAGTATTTGATCTAAATCTACACCCTTTCAGTTTGAAACCATTATCCCTTGTCCTGTCATTACATGACTTTGTAAGAATTCCCTCTCCAGCTCTCCCGTAGGCCCTATTTAGGTACTGGAAGGCTGCAGTAAAGTCTCCCTGGAACCTTTTCTTCTCCAGTCTGAACAACCCCAGCTCTCTCACCTTGTCTCCAAAGGATAGGTGCTCCAACCCTTCGATCATCTTCATGGCCTTTCTCTGGACCTAGTCTGGCAGGACCATGTCCTTCTATTTCAAATATGGGCACTGAAAGAAATGTCTGCATACCACACAGAGTTCGATTTCGGGATTTGTCCCCTGATCTTTCAATGTTCCCCTTTTATTAGGGTTCCTTTGTAAACGGCACCTGGTGTTGCCTTTCAGTTAACCAAAATTCCCAGGATCATCCTAAACCAGTGCTTTGATCCCACACATTCACCCTTGTATCATGTTTGACTGTTTTCAGCCCCGCGAAAAACACGCAGACCATGCAGACTGTTAAGAGGCATCCCGCTTTGAGAACACAGCACTCTCTTTATCAAAAACACCAGTCAAGGCCAAAACACTCCTTTTTGATCCTAATTAACTGAATGCAGGTGCTGCTGGCTTAACTTGTTCCCACATCCTTCTTTGTTGGGAGTCCCAGAGCTGGAAGCAGTGCTCCAGGTGGGGTCTCACACAAGAGCAGAGTAAAGGGGGAGAATCCCCTCCTTCAACCTGCTGGTCACATTGATTTTGATGCAGCCCAGGATAGGGTTGGCTTTTCAAGCTTTAAAGAATTTTCAAAAATTGAATTAAATATTTTCATAGAATCACAGTATGATGTGGTCTGGAAGGGACCTCAAAGATCATCAAGTTCCAATGCCTCTGCTGTGGGCAGGGGCACCTTCCTCTAGGTCAGGTTGCTCAAAGCCCCGTCCAACCTAGTCATTGTTAATTGATTTTCAAAAATCTGAAAATAACACGTTATTTTTTTACATTCCAGAACAAAGGAATTAAAATATAGGTATTTATGATCAAACTTTGTAATTAAACTGACAACAAAATTCTTGCCTTATTGTGCTAATGAAATTATAATTATCAGACATAATATTATGGTCTGAAGTTCTACAGCTCTGTCCATTAGCATTGCCTCTCTTGTTCCTTCGGTTTTGACACAAATTCTAGTTTATCTGATATACCAACATATCCGGTCTTAGCTCTCAAGCTGCCTTTCTTCAGTATTAAACTTCGTTTGTGCTGTGTAGTCCCACTGGGTAATAACACAGACTATAGCTGCATTTAAGCAGTAATACACTGTAAGTGTCATCTCTTTGTAAATTAGACTTTTCATTTCAAGCAATTTCCTCATATTTCAAAGTCCTCTACAGTTAATATGTACTGAGAACTTGCTCATCTATTTGTGTTTATTCATGAGATAAGTAGGATTTCACTTATAACTCAATGTGACCTGTGCAAATACCACCTGAATCAGTTTCATATATTTTTTTTCTTTTTTTGAAGGGTATGTTTTGCACTGGAAAATAATAATATTAATACATAGTGATGAGCATTTTATGAAACACTTCAATAGAGGGCTTTTTTTAATAAACAGATATAGATTATACTAATATAGCCTGCATTTATATGAGAACTGATATTTTCTTACCAAAATTGGAAACATCTAAGCTCTTAGAAATACACATACATAAATATACACACATATTTTTGGAGAGTACAGGAATGTATGAAAAGAGTATGAATAACATATTTAGTCTTTTTTGTTTAAAGTAAAATGATGTAAAAGGGAATATATAAATATAATAGAAATTCATTTGACATAGATTTTTCCTGAATAAATCTAAAGAAATTTTTCATAGTTTTCAAATTTGTTAAAAAACTAAAAGTTATATAAGTTTGATAAAAATTACATGGGGAATATTTCATGTAGCAATTAGCTAGAAATAAAAATATAATTGAAGAAGAAATCACAGAATTATATATGTTTCACTAAATCATCCATAGAAATAGCAATATTTTTATAGGGAGTGTCTAGAACCTATTAATGACCTTGATTGATTTGAGTTTTCAAACTTACCTCATGGCAAGACATTTGCCTTGGTACAATTACGTTATGAACTGTATCTGGATTATATTCACTTTATTTACTTTTTTTATTATTCTCTTCCACAGAACTTCTAGCTTTCATTGCATGGATTCCAGATAAATCTGAGGTCAAATTTACACTACAAGAGCTTCACTGAAAGGTTATGTAGCTATGTAATGTTTTACCACCTATCTTTTGAATCTTTTTGAAGTCTAAGAGGAATGGTGAAATAGGGCAAAAAGATAAGATGCATTTAAGGCATTTGTTTTCAAATTTGAATGTAAATAGAAATTAAAAAGAAAAATATCCACATGGAAGATAGGATATCTGAAGAAAATTTTACTACTTCTTGCACAGATTTTAAACAGCATAATGTATAACTTCCAAAACACTTTTAAACTTCAGTAATCCAAGCATTTGGGTTTATAAAAGTAGTTGAATATAGAAGACTGTATTTAGGGCTCTGTCCTTCCAAATTTTCATTTTTACTACTAAATGGCTTGACATTAAACAGAAAGGTCATTAATCTAATACTTAAATTATGAACTATTGAGAGATGAAGATATTCATAGTTACTCTCATGTTTAAAAGTTGGAACCCTCACACAAACACCCATCGGGAATTCATGTGTTGTGTTTTTGAATGCCTACACATCACTTAGAAGAAATCGAATAGTTAAGCAAAGCATTTACAACAAATCATTTATTGGGTAAATTCAGGTTTATTTCTATTTCTTCACAATAAGATAACTTTTTAGTCTTCTTAGATATTAGTTCAGAAAAGTATTTAGAAGAAAGAAACTATCATATGAGAAATAAACAGGAAAGAAACAGCAGTTTTTGACAACATCCTCTTATGTAAACATAGCTGAATGCTAACTAGACTTACAAAACTGGCAAAGACTGACATAGAATATCAAAGGAATGTTAAATCAGGTTAAACACATTGATCTAACAGCTTTTAAAATATTAATATTAATTTCTACCTATTTTCCTTCATTTTAATATCCATCATCTGTTAGAGATTAAAAGTGAAAATAACAGTGGTATGTCACCTCTTTGTGCTACAAAGTGGAAAACTAATGTTTCTGACAATGGCCCTAAATACTAACTTGCAAACCTACTAACAGTGATTTCAAGCAAAGCTTGACTGAATGATGGTTTTACAATTCATTATTAACTAATTTTATGCATACTGGAGGTGAACTTGCATTATTAAAGTAATTTTTATTTGTGTTAACATCAGTCAGGAAGATAAGATTGCATCTCCACCAGACTGCAGTGTGACCTCTTGTAAATCAAGTCATATACATGACTACCTCCATAGTTTTCCTTTGGTGCATTAATATAAAATTTAAATGATGTACAAGAGATATTTTAAAACCTAAAAAATTATATTAAATCCAAGAATGTCACAGAGTATTGTCTGATTGACTTTGCTCACATAAATTTTCCTTCATATAGTCCTTGGATGTTTGTAGTGAGGCTGTCTTGTATGAGAAGAGAAAAGATAAAAAAGGAAATGCTCTGACATGGGGAATCTTTTTCTAGTGAAACACTGCAAATGTTTGTTTGGTTTCGGGGTTTTTTTTGGTGAGGAATAGATAAGACAAATGAAGTTTTCTACAGTTGGCTTGTGAGAGAGGAGGAAAAATGGCTTAAAGTAATGGAATAGGATGGAGAAGGACGGCAGTACTGATTGATTTCAATAGAGTGATGTGAAAAATATAAGAAAGAAAGAAGAAACTGAGAAGAACAGACAACAACTGTATGATAAAAAAATTGCCATAGTGGAGTCAGTACAGTTTCAAGAAAACATTTTAATTGTGTAATTATTGAAGGAAAGGCGGTGAAAATCATAGGCTCTAGGAGAGTTCAGAAAGCAAAAGTGGAGCAACTCTAACAACATAGATTGAAATATGTCTACAGAGTAAGCTGTGAGCATTATGAGCATTCAGAAATCACAACTGAGACCAAAAAACAACCACAGGATCACTTAAAGTCATGTCATGTAAAATAAACAGAAAAAAAGCCTGCCTAGTATTTCCCACTCTGTTTCTGAAAGTTTGTTTTCCTTTTTTCAGTCTTTTCTTTTTTAGCAAATAACTTAATAAAACAAGCAGACTACAACTGAAAAATGATGACACAGCTTTAAAAAAAGGCCAAAGTGAGGCCTGGAAAAAAGGAAAGACAGAAAGAACAGAAACAGGATGTTATCTTGTTATTTTTCTGAGTGAGAAACAGTTTAACAAAATTTGACCTTATGCTTCATGAATAGACTAAAGAAATTAAAATAGGCACTGTGGTGTGTGTTGTGGCCCCCCACCACCTCATATGCATTTCCTTAAGGAAGAGTCTGAGTACTGCGCTCCCACTCTACAGGACTAGGTTTTCAGTATCTACACTATATATATGACTTTTATACACATGCTAGTTTTTTCTGCTCCTTTCTTCAGTTGCATAAAGTTCTTGAAGCAGAACAGTAAATACTGTAGAAGTTCATGAAGAAGAATATGACCGCTATTGTGGATGTCACGTCCTCTGTCTCTCTGTGTCTTGATACCCACCAGCTATAATACTGAACACAGGACCCGAAAATGTGAGCTGGGAGACAGGCATGCAATACCACAAACAGAATGAAGCAAATCATCCTGGGAGTTGTTGTTAGACACCAGATCAGTTGTTATTGGGTCAGACCCACTTTGTGGGGAGTGTGTATGTGTGTGTGTGTGTGATGGCGGGGGAAGTGGAAGGGATGGGTCAAACCTCACGGAGGTGGGGTGGGGAGGTATCATGTCTCTCATGGGAAGCCCCTGGAGTCCACATGGGGAAGTCTCACAGTAGCTGTCAGTCACAAACAGCCTTGAAAACTATAACATGCCACAGCTCCTGGAACCCCTAAACCAGGCACAGATTGGCAGGGACAATGAGAACACTGCCCATCATCTTGGCCTGGAACCCCAGAGTGTCTGGTGGGTCAGAGACCCCGGCTGGAGGGGTTGGTCATAGGGACAGAGCAGATAAAACCAAGGGCATGGGTTTGCCTTGTGTCACAGCCCTGCCATTGGACTTGTGAGAGATGATCTTCTACAAGGTTTCAGTGGTAGCTATCTCTCCCTCTTTCTACTTCTTTCTTCTTGCTCCTTTCTTGCTTCTCTTTCTTTTCTCCTTTCTTGATGCTTAGGGTGGCTTGGAACTGGTTGGATTGGATCTTGATTTAAGTGTTGTGGATTTATTGGATTTTGACTTAAAAGTTGTGGATTGCTTGGATCTTCACTTAGGGTTTGTGGATTAATAGTATGTGACAAGTAGTATTGTGGTGGAACATTTTTGTCCAGCTTGTGTGGTGTCCTTTTGAACTTTGGTCAAGTACCATTATTTTCTCCCCTAAATTAATAAAGAAATCCCTTGGGAACAAGTCCATGGCTTATTCTCTTGATGCTATCTCAAGGTATTAAATGAACTCTATATCTATATATTAAAGTAAAACTTCTAGCCAAGCCCGTAAGCCAGCAGCAGCTCCAGGGGCTGGAGTCTTACAGCTGTGTACAGCATCTAGGTTGTAGGTAAAATACTTCTGTGTTAGAGATAGAGAAAAA
>VXAY01007075.1:383610-416304 GCA_013399855.1 Oxyruncus cristatus
TGAAGAGCAATTATATACATTATTTAGCAAACAAACAAAAAGTTAGAAAAAGCAAGAATATTCACTCATAAGGTAGCATATTTCCTGGAAAAAAATGGAGAGGAGAGGAGAGGAGAGAGGAAGGGAGGGGAGGGGAGGGGAGAGGAGATGGGAGGGGAAGAATTCAAACATCTCAATGAAGTTAAGGTTTCTAAAACTACTCACTGAAGAAATGTAACGTTATGTGGTTAACTGAAACTCCTTGTGTACAGAGATGACAATTGATGTAAAAATGTTTTGAGGAAGTTTCAGTAATAATAGAATTAATGTTCCACTGGACACAAAAAAATGTGTGCTGTTTTATTGGTAAATTGCACTAGTCTGATATTTTTTTCAGAAGGTATAGTGACAAATTGCTACTCTGTTGATGTACAAACGCTTTTTATAATCAACGTAGCAGGTTGAAATAGGTTCACAGAATTAGAAAAGGGCATCTATACCTCATTGCAATGTTTATGGTATTTGTGCTGTGCTTGCTGCTTTGTTAATGGAGGTTAATGGAACCTGTGCAGATAACTATAATGAGATGCATTTCTCAATCCATTTCCAGGAGAATCTCACTGTTCATACTAGGGAACATTTCTGATTGCTATGCATTGTTATTATTAGATTAAATTCACTTCATTGCATTTTATTTACAGGCTTTCTATTCGTATGAGAAACTGAAGCACAAAAGAGTTCATCTTGGGATTTAATCCAAACATGTGCTGACTCCCTTCTGTTTCCACAGAGTTTAGAGTTAAAATCACTTGGCATCTCACTGACTGAATCCCTTTAAGTTCCTTGTTACAGTAGGAAATGTTATAACCCTTAGAGTCAGGCAATCAGTCTTGCTGCCCCAAGTCCTTGGAGTCTCCTCTAGGGCAAAGGAGCATCTTCTGGTACTTCAGTATGTATTTCCAGCAGAATGAGGACAAAAGAAGATTTGTCTGCTCAGTCCCGCAGGTTGTAACTCAGATCAAGAAAGAGCTAATGTGCACTCAAAATCAGAATCCATCAGTTTTCTGTGAAAGACAATGTGTTTAAGAAGAAATGGGGGGACACATTTTTACTGTTTCTTGTTTCACCACCTGTGGTCTGAGCCTATATATTAAGAAGGTAGCTGTAATAGCTTTCCTGTATAACAGATTTATATGCATACTTGACAGTTCTCATAAAATAACAATAAAAATCCTCTGAAAAATCATTTCAATAAAAAGATGAACAAATTATTTCTGTCTTTATTGTATTTTTAAGAGAATATGGAAAAAAAATAGATAAACTCAGGCAAATACTTTTTGCGACCACTGTAGATTCCAATAAATAATGCACTAAAATATTACATTACACTTAAAATGGGTATCCTAGCCATGGTACCCTAATGGTCACAGTTTATGCTATGTTAGACCTCCCTACTGTGCTGAACAAGTCTTATGTTGAAATAATAATCATCCCATTAAAATAGTGCTAAATAAGTCCCCATTCCAATTATGTTGCTGCAGATGCAGGGGGCTTTTGGCATCTAAAAATCTCAGAAAAAAAAATCTTCAGGAATATAATTTGTGTGAATCTCTTGACTTCAATTTATTGATTTATAATGTAGGTTTAAATCAACCCTTTTAACCTGATTAGTCCCTTTCCTCTCAGGGGAATCCATTCGTTGTTGGAATGTATACTAAAATCTCCTCAATACCTGTATAAACATCTATCATAATAAAAAAAAAAAAAGAGTTAAAAAAAAATATTAGCTTTCATGCTTGTCGTCACTTGCACATTTATTAGCCTGACACTGAAACACCACTAAAATGTGCAACAGATTTAAACACTGTACATAAAATGTCCTTCATTGCATGAGTTGTTGTTTTTAAAATGAAATATTTCCCAGAGGCAAGAGGTATCTAGTGAAAGTATTTGACCTTTAATGTTATTGCCCTATTTTCTGAACTAAGCTTTAGTGACCATCTAGCAAGCGAATTCAGCTGATCAGCCCTTCACTATATATCCTTTCATAGGACGCGAGAACTGTAACAGCTCCTTAATAATAGACCATGGAAAGATCTACTTCGCATGAAAATCACACAAAGGTGAAGACAAAATGGACCTTTATTGAAAGGGAAGGCTAGCTTTTTCTGGTAGGGCATGGAATGAATGCAATTTGGGAGGATCCAAGGGAGGTACATGCAGGCAAATGTCTATAATTGGGTATATTGGGACAAAACCTATCCTATTAGGGAAAGGGAAAATATAAAATGAGGAAAAGCTATAAATTTTAACTACAAGGAGCCAATAAACAAAAGGATTACATTCAGCGAATAGAGAAGAAGCTAACACTGATTTAAACTGCAGATTACATATAAAGTAAGAATTTCTTCCAAAAGCATTGTTAATAAATTGAATAAACATAATACTCTTGTAATATGAAAAGTAGTCTCTGAGGTAAGAAGTTGTTTGTTGTCCAGTAGCTCAGTTGCATTTCAAAGCTGTCTTTTTCTTCAGTTCTGCTTTTCTTTAGAGGTTTTTCTCCACCACAAATTAACATCTTGTGGGCAACTTCTAACATCATTTCCTTTCTACAGAAATATATTTGAATATGTAACATTGTCTTTTCCTCCCTGTCCCTGAAATTTTTAAGTTCCTCTTCTTAATAATTCTCTTTTGTTTGCACAGATTATGTTGTCTTGAGGCAAGAATGGTGTCTCTACTGGAGCAGCATTCTGTAAAATGTGAGAAACAGCCTTTTTGCTACCCACCTTCAAGACGTTGCAGCAAAATGTGACTTCTATATAGAAAGAAACTTGTTATATGACTGCAGTTAAGCCTCAAATGACCTTTCCAAAAAGACCGTGGTTGTCAGTGCCTCCTCAGGTGCAAAAACCCCCTCTCAGACTGGAACTCTACCTGCATGGGTGTTACTCCATGACTGGTTATCAGTGACTCAGTTATACCTCTCTGGGCTAATACATACTTTTCAAATGGAGGGCTGAAGTCATTATTGCATTTGTAATATATCTTCCCCTACCCATCCACGGCCTCAGATTTAAAATCAGAATATCTTGGGATTTTAAAGAAATTGAACTGCTGTTTCAAAGTACTTCATTTTCTCCTTTACTGTAATCCATCTCAGATTCCATAACAGATTTCAGGACCTAAAAGATACAGCTCCTAAAACAATACAAAAGTTTGCTACTGTATACAGAAGGGAGTGTACCTATTTTGAAATACAATAGACCCCAAACTTTTCAGAAGTGCCAAGCCCTCTCAGTTCCAAAAGAGAACAGTAAAGTTTGTGGCTGCTGTGTACTCTGGACTTTGCTTTCTTAGGGTAAGCCTCCAGAAAGCAAAACATCTAATCCATGCCAAACCTTTTACATCTATGCGTGCACATGGCAATGTAAAGACATTTACACATAACAAGAAAAACAGTTTGGAGTTCTTTGGTTTTAACTCTGTCTGGAGGTTTCCTTGAGTGGCAAGGGCAATGCATTAATGAGGAGGAAATGAAAATGAAAAAACTGAGGAAGTGAAACGCTTGTTTTCCTTTACTAATAGGATTAGCTATTAATAAGACAATTAATAAATTAATACTCACTACCTGCTTCCACAATCAGCATCAAACATTAAAAAGGGAGAAACACTGAAGCTAATAATAGAATTGGAAGTATAAATAGCTATCACTCTAGATTAAATCACAAGAAGCAAGCAAGAAAAGCAGAACTTGTTCCAAGGCAGGTCTATATAATGAGATTATTATGTGCAAAGACAGTTCAGAAGTTTCCTTAAGTGGTTTTCTTTAGTGGACTATGTATCAAGTGTAACTGTCCAAACTGCAGACTTCTATGCCTGAGATAGTCATCTGAAACTTCATTTAAAATTAATAGAGAAAAAAATATGCATTTCCTGAAGCTAATTCATTTCATGCATCACAATAGGCATCTAAAGCAGTCAAAATGTATCCATGAGTGACTTTTTGTCTTTACTGAGGAACAACTACAAAAAGGACCATGTAGGGACTAGCTCAGATAAAAAAGTTTACAGTGTGAAAGTTAAAAACTAGGTGATATGAATTCCTTCTCTAGGGTTTGGTAAGTGATAGCCAGGTTTCAAAAGAAATGAGAAATATACCAATTTCCCATTGTAGCTATCATATAAATCTTTGTAGCTATCAAGTGCATACTGAAAATATGTGCAGGTTTCCCCAGAAACCATGACACCACATTAAAGGTGGCACAAAACCAGTTATTGAGAGACGAAATGACAGATTTGCAGTTGTGTAACTTTATTTTGCAAGTCTTTTGTGTACATAGGCATTCATTACTTGTTTATAACTCATTTTTTCTATAGAATTTATGTTTTACATGAAGTACAGAATGGACATTGCAATGAGTACCAGGGTTATTTACTGCAGAAGAAAATACAGAAAGTTAACCTCAATAAAAATGTTATCCACTTTTTTACCAAATTTCATATCACAAAGCATAGGAAAAAAAAGTGATTTCCATAAACGCTTATAATTTGGTTTTGAATGAAAATGAAACTGTGTGTTTTTCTTAAGTAAAAAATATTCAGAGAAATCTGTTGCAAAATTTTCTTCCAAATGTTTTTAAAATTCACTGAATTATACTGTAGGGAAAATTGGTCTTGAAATTCGAGTAATAAACTCCATTTAACTAAGCTAATCTCCTCCTCTAGAAAACCAAAGTGAATGGTACTCAAAAAATGGGGAACAGGTAGCAAGGAGGAAGAGTATGGGAAAAGCAGCAGCAGCTAGTCACTATGTCCAGAGTTCCAGTTCTCACTACTGCTGCGATATCTCTCCAAACAGTTTTCTTAATAAAGTCTCTCCTCCTAGGACCACCAGAATTTTCCTGTTATTTATTATCCAATACAACAGATCTTATGAAGCATTACTTTAATATCAAGTATTAGGGTTTCTTACAAAGAATTTTCCTGTGGAAAACAACCAAATATACTCTCTCCAGGAATCTTGAGGCTCGCTTGAAGGATCAGTGTAATTAGTTTCTACAGTTGAAAAATGGATTCTGGATGATCTATCAGGTTCTGCCTCTTACATCTCAGTAACACTCATTTGACCAGAAAAAAAATCAGCTCTGATGATTGCATATTTTTCCTCTAGTTTTCAAGGAAGATCTAAGTTTCAAACAGATGACAGGATAAAATCCCAGTCATCATCATGGCTGCAAGCAGCAAATGACAACTATGCATCTCCAAATGGGAGAGGTATTCTGCAAATCAATACACTGACGTTGTTACATGTCACAACAGGAAATTGCCAAAGAGAGGAAAAAGAACCAAGCAGGACTTCTAAGTCAAATCCACAAAGAACCGCAAAACTTAAAATATAAATGATCCTCTTTGCTGAAACTGTTCTGCCCATGTATGTGTATCTTTACAAAGAAATAACTATCTGGCACTCTCAGGACTCTTGGTGAGTCATCAGTGACAAAATCCTAGAGGGGAACAGAAAAAAACACTATTGTCCACAACATGAAGTCAAGAAATAAAAAATACCAATAATTTTTCCTAAAATGACTGGAAATATCTCTTGCATGAGAAGCAGGTTATTATATTTTTTCCAAAATAAATAAATAATGTTTTAAAATCTTGACAGAACTCAGGAAGGAAAACAGCTCTGAAAATAAACAGTGCAGCTGGAGGGTTATGACCTCAGGCATGATTTCTCTGTTTTGTTTCCACACAATTGTAAATTAATATTAATTTTTCTTGACTTATTACAGTCATATTTTTCTCTGAAAAAATATTGATTGACTTGTTTTTACTTCAAACTACATTTTTCTCTGCATTACTTTGTACACTTTTACAAATGTGCCTTTATGACAGCCTTAGGCTGGGGTGACACATAAGGATCAAACTGGAGACCTCCCATGTTAAAACCTTGAACTGAAAATCCATGACTTAGCAGCTGAGGACTCTAAGAACCCATTCTCCTTGGATCAGTAGACAGGGGATCCTGTAATACTTATTCTCTACTGGGTTTTTATAACTCAAAAGTATTTTCTGTAAAGTTTCTAGAAGATACCTTTTCTTGAACAGCTTATGAATGATGATAGAAACTTATAAGTTCATGTCAGTCTAAACAAACCTCCAATTAGGATATTATTCTCTCTTTCTCTAATAGAAATCTTTAGGTCTCAAATTAAATCTATTTTTTTCATTTAAGAAAGTATTAGAACAATGTTAAACTCATGATACTTCAGGAAGGGTAGTGTACATTCCAGGTTAAAGGTAATTTTCTAGACTGTGAAATTTACTTTGCCTGCAGTAATTGCTCTTAAAGTCATTGGATATATATTAATTGTTAAACAGAAGCTTTCCTGCACTGCACCTTTGTTGTTGTTGTATCATGATACATAATACTCTTAAACTCTCCTTGCCTCCCTTGCCTTTCCAAGTGCCCTTACGGAATAGGTATGACACTTTGGAACTTGAGGGTCAGGCAAATGATGGTGGAGATGAAGGTCTGTGGGTTGCCCAGAGCAAGTCATTAAACAAAATGAATAACAGCTATGGGTGTTAAGAAAGGAAGAAGAGTATTTATAGTAGACAACTCCCTTATGAGGGGCATTGAGGTCCTCGTAAGGCAACTGGACCTGTCTCACAGGGAAGTCTGCTGTCTCCTTGGGGCCCTAGTAAGAGATATTACTAGGAGACTCCCTGGACAAATTTGGTGCTCAATGGAAAAGAACCTGGGGGTGTTACTTGGCAGCTGGCTAAAGATGAGCCAGCAGTGTGCCCAGGTGGCCAAGAAGGCCTGGCTTTTATCAAAAATAGCATGGCCAGCAGGGCAAGGGAAATAATTGTCCCTTTGTACTGGCAAGGCCATACCTTGAGTACCGTGTCCAATTGTGGGCTCCTCACTGCAAGAAAGGCATTGAGGTGCTGGAACAAGTCCAGGGAAAGGCAACAAAGCTGGTGAAGGGTCTAGGGAGTAAGTCCTATGAGGAATGGCTAAGGTAGTTGAGTGTTTAGCCTGCAGAAAAGGAGACTCAGGGGAGACCTTATCAGTCTCTGCAACCGCCTGAAAGGACTTTGTAGCAAGGTGGAGGTCAGCCTCTTCTTGGAGGGCAACTAGTGACAGCATGAGAGGACATAGCCTCAAGCTGTTCAGCCTCAAGGTTGAACTCAGACCTCCACTCTGGTGGTCCTAGGAGGAAGGATTTTATGAAGAAAACTACTTGGAGAGACATTACAGTAGTAGTGAGAATTGGAACTTTGGATAGAGTGACTAGCTGCTGCTGCTTGTCCCATATTCTTCCTTCTTGTTACCTGGACATCAGTAGGAATTTCTTCATGGAAAGGATTGTTAAACATTGGAATAGACTGCCCAAGGAGGTGGTGAAATCACCACTACTGGAGGTGTTCAAGAAGTGACTGGATGTGACACTTAGTGCTTTAGTCTAGTTGACAAGGTAGTAATTGGTCAAAAGCTGGACTGGATGGTCTTAGACACCTTTTCCAACCTAAATGATTCTGTGATTCTGCTCTTGTATAACATGAAATTACAGTGATGTGTACTTTGCTTTGGGACAAGGACAGATGTCTGTTGAAATAAAGCCTGTATCGTTGGAAGAATGTTTAAGGTCTGGTACAACCTTCTAGAATTGTTAAGTTTGCAAAATACCTTTGAGATCATCGAGTCCACCACCAAATTCATATCCATATTACCTGCAGACAGAGGTCTCTTCTGAACCAGCTCTGAACATTACCTCAGAGTGGTGATACTCAGCAGCTAAGGCCATGACATCAAGAGCAGTTAAACAACACAAATGATCACTAGTTCAATATTGAACTTGTCTCCTGCCTTTGCTTTCTGGTTTTTGTTTACTTGTTTGTTTGTTTTGGTGGTGTGGGTTTTTTTTGTTTTGTTTGGTTTTATTTTGAACATGGACCACAGTACAACACTTCTGGGATAGCAATGTGCAAATAGAGTAATCTGATCCCAGGAGCTGTATAGTGGTATCCACACTCCACTGGGTTTACACTGCATCATCTGCCTTTCAGCCTGGCAATTTAGCCTGGGCACACAGTAAAAAACTCAGCTATGTCAAAAATCTCTTTGAGGCCTGGTTTGGGGATATCTGTACAGTACTCACAAGTACTATGTAGCCATGCTCTCAGATTTCTACTCTGGAAAAGGACCAGTTGTGTACATACTGGAGTGGACTTTCCTAGAATGTTTTTAATATTTTCTTTGCCTTGTTTTCTTGCCTCGTTAGCTGTATCGGAGCAAAAAGAACAATTTCTCATTCCATCCTATATAGAAGTATGACCTTATCTGTAATTATCTTGTAACATAGTTTGCATACATTATATTATTCTTCTTTTGAGGTATATAAAAAAGGAAGAGATGCATTTTCAAAATGAGTTGTTATAACTGGAAATTGTTTATGTAACTAATTGATCATTTATGCCTTGTGTCCTGCTGTACCATTTTAACAGTTTTCAAGAAAAACCTCCACTATGCTGATGTGCCATTCTTCCACACACATGGATATTTACTATACAGTAAAAATTCCTTTGAAACAGAATTTCCGGTGCTATTTCTATGGCTAGAGGAAATCAAAGGGGAAAACTACATGATATGAAGAATGAAAGACAACTGTTTTATGTAAGTTATAAAGGAAAAAAGTAACTTGCAATACTTTGCAATTCATCACTAACAACACTGTAAAGCATATAAATGTTGAAGGTTATTGTACCCTATCCTGACAGGTGGATCAGAGAGATAGAAGGAAGGATACATAGACAGACAATCTGCAAACACTGAAAACACAAGGTTGTATAATTAAACCAGTCTTTATTAGCCATTGGTGCTTTCTATCTGACAGATTTTCACACCGCATACACATATGCATGCATATTCACACACATATACAGAATTCTTTCATCAGGTCTGACAAGAAGCAACAATATCCAAACTAAATACCAGTTACAGTTGTTCTGGGAATAATTATGGTAACCTACCAGACCACTCAAGAGAAAAGAATAGTCAACACCTGTGGAGCAGAGAGGTGACAGCAGAAGGAGGAGACCAGCAGTTAACGTCTGACGAACAAAGAGAGAAGGGTGCCCTTAACAATTCCCATTACACTTGCCACAGTGTAAGAGGAAAGGTCAGCTGAGTCTTTTAAGGTATGGTGAATAAAAAAATCCTCTTGCCTTCCTGCTACATCAGTGGTCTCATAAAGAACTTTGTTATTGCTTACAATCCTTGCTGTTCTCATATCACTAGGTTATAACAGCTGAAACATTACTAGTTTTCTCTATGTTTTTATCAATACATGATAAAATTAAAATTCTTGTTCTGTAAAAAAAATTACCAATATATTTGAAAGCTGTACCCTCAATACTACAAGAAAGCTAGTAGAAAAAGGCAATGGCATTTGAAGCTAAACAAGTCAAAAAAGAGAAAAAGATCCTTGGCCCTACCAGCTGTTGCTGCTACCTGTCCTGTCAGATAGAAGGCTGAAGAGCCAGGTTTATATTCCTGAAGCTGTTCCCTATGCTTCCACATCCACTACAATACATTTTTTCTCCTTGACTAGCTCTCAGGCTTGCTGCCCCAGCAGCCCCCTCCAGGACCTTAACAGGACTAGAAATCAGTCTGCCCTTCTACAGCACTCTGCACTCTTGAGGTCCATACAAACCCACATCTTGTCCGGCTGCTGGAGAGGAGGCAGACAAAAAGAAAACCAGAGTGACTTTGTGTGACCTTTTATTTTGAATAACTGATGTCTTTTTGCAGATGAATTTAAAGAGAGAGAATAAAAAGATGAAAAGATAGTTGGAAAGGACTGTGTATGTAGGAAGGACATTAATAAAGACTCCTTCTAAAAAAACCCCAGATTATCTTTCAAAAACTACTATTTTCTCCTTCTATGATGTCATAATAATATAGCTGCCTGTTTTTCTCATTCATAATTTTAATTTGTTAAAAGATAGACATTTAAACAGGAAATTCTTCATTCAAAATTGAAATTGTTTGTTAGACTATCACGTAAATAAATAACTTACCTATTCCTCACAAAATAGGTAATATCTGTGAAACCAACACAGGTTTCTGAGAAGTGGAAGCTGAATTAATGTCTGTCCCTTTAATGACTATCACACATGTTCACTGAATTGAAAAAGGGTGAAGCCATATCGTCTGTGGTTTATGCAGTTAAACACAGTGCTAGCAACAAACCCACCCTTCCTGGTCGCTTTTACAAAAAAAAAAAAAAAATTCTATTACTTGTTTGTGTTTATTACTAATTTAAATTACAAGTAAACTTATTCTGACTAACTTAATGTAAGATATCTCTAAGAATGAGAAGGGTAGAAAAATTTAGACTATTGAATTTGTTTCAATTCACTGTAATTGAGCACAGAATTGCTTTGCCAATGGAGGATATGAAACAGGTCTTAAATTAACTGTAATGGCTAGAACTGCTTTAACTATAACATGTGTGGCAGACTGCAGACTCTCAAAAAGAAAATAAAATTAGTCTGGCATTCATAATGGTAAGAGCTGTATTATTTCTCACCAAAAATTCTAACATATGCTTTTATTGACTATTTATAGACTAAATGCAGACTAAATGTACAGATGTAACTGACATAACAATTTAAGGTTTTTCTTAAACACAGAACCAATAATTTTTTAATTGGTTATTAATACTAGGCTTCTAGACCGCTATTAAGGTACCTAATTAGGGCAGCTAATTGACATTCTAAAGACCCGAACAGCTACAACCCCACTGAGTTGGAAATTCTAGCTTGTCAATCCTCTCAAACATATGTGCACCTCTATTTTGTTGTTTACTTTGAAAATGAGGTTTAAGTTAGGCGCATATATTTGACTGAAGGACCTAAACTACCTTGCCAGAACAATTGATAGTTTTGTATAAATGTGTGCTCTAATATGTATGTGGGAGAAAAAAACACCACCATAAAGACTAAGAAAAATAAATCTGATTATAGGAATCGTAATTACTTAGGATAGAATGCAACACAGAATTCCAAATGAAAGAGTGAGTGGAAATTGCATGCATTACACAGTTTATTTTGAGTAAATGACAACAAAATCTATGCAGAATACCATATCATCATCTCTTCTGTGTAGGACACATTTCCCATTTAAAAAAAAAAAAAAAGGTATTAATAGAATAATAGAATCACAAATAGTTTGAGATGAAAAGGACATTAAAGATCTAGTTCTCACCATGGGCAGAGATGCCACCCAACCTAGCCTCAAACACTTCCAGGGATGGGACATCCACAACTTTTTGGAGCAAACTCTTCCAGTGCCTCACAACCCTCATGGTAAAGAATTTTCTTCTAACATTTAAAATAAATCTCTCCCGGTTTAGCTTAAATCAGTTTCCCCTTGTCCATGTGAAAAGATGGACAGGTAATTACGTATTCTCCATCTTTTTGATAAACTCCCTTTGAGTACTTGAAAGCTGGAATTCAGCTCCCTAAGCTGAACAACCCCATCTCTCTCTGACTGTCCCCATAGGAGAGTTGCTCTAACCCTCGGATCAGCTTTCTGGCCCTCCTCTGGACATGTTCTAATAGATCCATGTCTTTCTTGTGCTGAGGACCCCAGACCTGGACACAATACTCCAGATGGGGTCTCATAAGAGCAGAGCAGAGAGGCTTTCCCTCGTCCTACTGTCCATGCCTTTATAGCTTTTTAAAGAAGAATTTGGGGCAACTAATTTTTTTGTAGTAATTCCCCAGTGAACTAGATACACTATATGTTTGCCATTGTATGCCAGCTGTATGGTTTCCAGGGAGAATTATTGCAGGACAGATAAACACTACTAAGCTTGTCAGGACTTTGAGTCTGTTATCTCAGAAACTTTCAAAGTTAGAAATCAGTGTATCTTTCACAATTATGAAAAATTGTGCTGCATTAGACTGCAGTAGCTTTTATGGTCATTTTATTACCATACTTTCATATTTCATTTTGGAAGATGTAGGAGAAAGAAGTGTTTAAACTGGAAAATATTAGTTTAGGGACAAGGACTGAAACTGCCTGGGCAGAATTTAGCATAGCTGTCACACCTGAATCAAAAGGATTTCCTTTATGGTCAACAGAGAGGATGTCTCAAGGCACACACCAGCTCACTTGTTTTAAATACATTCTTCAGGATTATATGAATCTCAGTAGGTACAGTGAAAATAGGAAAATGGAAGAAATGGTAGCAAACTTATGGGGAGAACAAGTAACCTGATTACAACTACAGAAACAACTCAGGAAAAATTTATGAACTTTAAATATTTCTTCTGATTCCCATTTTAACTTTCACGGACCTCACTGCTTCAACAGAAATCCAAGGTTTCAGCTCTACCTTTGTCCCTGCAGTTTAAAGTATAGAACATTAAGAGAGGTATTTAAAGAAATCTTGGTCTACATGCACACTGAGTTATACTACAGCATTTGAGAATCTCCACTATCAGTACAATTTTTTGAAAGGTTGAGTTGTATTTTCGTAACAAAAAAACAACCAACCAACCAACCAAAAAGTAGCACCTTCCAAACCAAAATAATTCCTTCTTATTATTTGATGAGAGAAGATTATGACACAAAAATCAGAAGCTGAAGCTTGCTATAATGTGATTTAATTTCCTGTCAAGAATTTCAACATAATGGCATGCTACTTTTTACAATTCTCACTGTTTCTTGATTTGTTCTATTAAAAAAACCACAAACATGAAATTCAAATTTCTTGGTGTTTCTTCTATGCAGTGTTACCTTAGTTCGGAGGAAGGGCAGGTATTTTGGGAGAATCATACTTCTTCCTGTCACCACAGCTAATGAGGCACAGGAAACCATTGACTGTTGCTTGATCATGCATACAGAACAAGCAACTGTTAGGAGGCACATTCTTCTTCTGAGATGAAGCCATCTGCAGTCAATTCCAGCAGGTTTTCCTTCAGGGCTGCAAGTACACAATAAGAATACAGATTGTTTCTACTTTCCACATCCTTTTAGCAGAGCTTAAGCTGGTACAAGTGGGAAAATTAAAATAAACACAGACAGATGTCTAATTTTCCCAGGTAGTCTTTCCATGTATTGTGCGTACAGTCTTTTGAACATCTAAGATATTGTTTGAAAAAAAGTCAACCTAGAAATTAAACTGAAAGTCTTTATCAAATCCTGTGCATCAGGAAAAAACAATCATGAGAGGCAAATCCACATCTGCCAACGCTTGATCTTAATTATTTGTTTGATAGGTATTTCTGGACAAACAGACTCAGTCACTACCAGATGTAGCATGTCTGTGTTAAAAATCTGAGATAATTGACTCTGCCTTTTGCCTTTTGCCAATTACCACACATCCGAACTGTGTCTTTCCTCCTCTCTCTGTCTTTAAATTCACTAGAATGTTAGAGAATTATAAACTGAAAGATTGGGAAGGATAAAGAATGTCATTAAAATGTGATTGCAATCAGGATTAGGTGTCAGTGATTACCTTCTGTGAGGAAGCAGAAACAAACAATCTGAGAACTTTCTTGTCTTTACACAGTACTGTTGGCTGCTCCTCTAAAATATTTCTCCTTTTAGTATGTCAAAAACACCCCAACATTTGTAAAAACAGATTAAAACCAAAACATGTGACTTGGTTCAATGTAGGAATTATAAGATGTGATTGACTAGCATATAAGTATTTTCTCAAAAATTGAGATGAGGGGGAAAATGTAGCAATTTATTTATGTACTTTGGGAATTTTTAACATTCAGTTTATTTAGCATAGTATTATAGTTATTATTTTCTGGTATTGGTAGTTAGCATGTAATACTGATTTATAAATCTGGCTGTAATTATACCATTCTATCTAAAGAAACTGAATTTGCAAAGGCTAACTAGCACAAAGCCTCAATTATCAGTTGATTATAATCATTCGGCAATGTGACGAGAGAGTTGTCATAAACCCAGTAGTTGTGAGGAAAATAAACGCTGCAAAAAAGACCAAGCAGAAATTATTTCAGTCAGTGCAGGCAAAAAGAAATTTATTTTGGAAGTTCAATAAACTAAATCCAAATGCTTAAAGATGGGCTGAATTTATGAGTTAAAATATTTTTATAATAAAGAACCCACTTTTTAATATCTCTGGCTATTTCTTTCCCTTAAATTACATGGAAGATAATCAGTTTTATTTTTTCAATTAATACTAAAACCTTTTGCTTTCATCACAACTCATGTACATTTACTAACAGCTTAAATGCCATGTAAATATTGCCACCTGAGCAGACATGTCCTATTTTAGAAAGTTTTTGTTATTACAGAGGTGGTCTGGGACAAAGACACTTTGACTCCCAGCTCTACTCAGTTTTTGGACTAGAGTTCAATAATCTAATTTTAGACACTTAATTGAAATACCCCAGTTAGCAACACAGTCTCTTTAGAACTCTTCTAATGGTCAGTTGAGGGTGATTTCATACCTTTGCAAAGTGAGTCAGGAGTTTACTGGGTCAAATTGCCCACTAGAGGTGCCTATCTTTGTCTTTATTGATTACGGAGATTCTATTTTAGGTAAAATGGCTCAGGTAACTGCCTCATTCAAGCATTTCTGTGTGCATATGGCCAAGTCACTTGGGTCTTCCACAAACAGAATCCAGGCAAAATGCTCTATACACTGTCAGAGAGGCTGAACAACCCTGTACAATCTGCAAAGGAGGTTAGTCAGGAGTCAGGGTGCTGGTGTTAAGTGTGCAGACAGCGAGACTGTACTGTGGGCTCACCAGCAAGCAAGACCCCAGACTTAAACTAAAACAACAGGGAGAGAAGATCAAGCAATGATGGGGAAGCTGCACTTCATCCCTCACACCAGAGTCTATGTCTACCGTGTTAAACTATTAACAGTAAACTATTCAGCATTTCTAAGCCTTTGAATAACATCTCAGATCTAGGAAGAAATAATGTGAACTCTACTGGGACACACACCCTTGATAGCAGAAGTTTAAGATCTCCTTTCAAGCTGAAATTCAGAACTGTAAACTTTTTGTTTGATTGAGGTTTTCAGGCCTTCTTCCAGCTTTCAGATTGCAGATGAGCAGGAAATGTCCTGTTCATGCTTGCTCAGGTATCCAGAGGGAACCCGAATCTTCTCTTCTGGATGAAATGTCAACCATCACAATTATATTCTGCAATATCTGAATCTATGCGTCAGCCAAAATTTAGAGAACTCATGTATTTTGGTAGGAGTCAGGGATATAATTCCGTTTTCTATTATTATATTCTAGTTTTATATTAAATTGAATGTACCCCAATGGGAATATTTTTATATTTATTAATGCAAAACTCCTTTTAGCCTTCTGCCAAGGATATTTTTGGAGTTATAGATTTTGAATTTGGACTTCCCATAGCTGATACAAGTACACTGTGAAGCTTTTCATGCATAAATTGACATGGTCTGACCGTATTTACTATATTAGTGCAGTTACACTTGTAGCTTGGTCTTAGTGCTGAGCAGCTCAGCTTTGTCAGGATTTATATTTATATGCCTAGAAGCAGAAACAAAAAATAATATACCTTATTTACATGCAGGTATTTTAACTAGCCAACTCATAACACTATTTATACTAGTAGTTATTAGGATACCCTTACTAGTAGATATCCATGTATAAGAAACATATTTTAAAGGGCTCCACAAACAGTCTTTTGTAGGTAAGTTTGTCCCTGTGATTCAGTCAGGTCTTTACTAGAAGTCTTATTGCCACTGTGCTAACTTGGAGGTAATAAGCTCCATACAGTGAACTTGCCTCTACGTGGTAGAACTTACATAGCTAATATTTTTAAATATATAATTTTAAATTTAAATCTAAAATTTTAAATATAAAAGTCAAATGAAACCTCAAAGTATTTCTCCTCACAATATTTTTTAAAGTGTTATTATTTATTATATTTATAGAAAATTAATGCAATACTGAGGTTTCTTGTTTGAGAATTAAGAATATGTAGCAGTGTTTCCCAAAATGCTGTACCTTGATTTGTCCAGCTCAGATGCAGACTGAGGCAATCTAACCTCAGGCTCTTTCAGACTAGGAGTGTTTTTCTCCTGCAGAAAACAGGGGCTTTGCAAGCAACAGAACAGCCTACATGAGGCTGGGCTAAGAAGCACTGCTGATCTGATAACTGCCTCCAAAACTAAAATTTGGCCATTTTTTTGTGGTAGAAATAGGGAATTGCAACAGTTTCTCTTAAATCCTGGTTAATTCCATTGAATGATTTTTCTCTATGACATTTTAGGAGATGTGATTATTGCAAGAAACTGAAATAGTTCTGGTAAAGAATGTATTTTCTTGAATAATAAGCAAGACATATGCCAGAAGCTGTTATAAGGCTTTCAGCAAAATCAGTGGACAAATATGTCACAGATTCCAATAATTTTTTGATGTTTTTTTCAATACCATCAACACTCGAGATTTCTTTAACTCTGTCTTGAATGGCTGGCAAGTAGATTGGCCCATGCCGGAGCAAGAACTTCGAATCTACCAGAGCTTTTTGTGAATAATATTCCCTTAAAGCTGCCCAATATAATGCAGAATACCAATGCAGAACATGAAGCAATTAATCATCCTTCCTATGGTGTATAGAGCATTTATTCTTATAATTTGTTCTTTATCTTTATTCTCTCTCTTTTTCTTTCTTGGTAGTACCTAAGGATATTTCTGATAATTCTGTATTATTATGGATAACTCTGTAAAAGTTATGCCTTGTTTTTGAAAGATTGTTGAATTTTTTCAACTAAATGGAATTTTAAGTAATTAGGTGCCCACTAGTACTGACTCCCAGCAAGAGTTTACATTTTAAGTTTTAGAAAATCCTAACTGGCAAATTCTTCATTACTAGTAAATTTTCTATTGGAAAAACATAAGCGTTATTCTGTTTAATTATTAAAAAAAAAACCAAACAAACCAAACCAACCAACCAACCAACCAAAAAAAACAAAAAGAATAAACTGTTATTCTATTAGTTATAAATGTTGTAGTAATGCTTCTGGCTCAAAGTTTCAAGAAGATATCTGAAAACAGATCCTTCAAAATCAAAAAGATTTAATGGAATTAAAATAATTCAAAAGTATTTGGGTCCTACACAAAAGTATAGATACTCTTGATATCAAGGTAGATTGTTCTAAGCCACAAGGTGCATTAAAAGAAAGCATATATGTACATTTTTTTATCAGTGTCATTCATTTTGAGGCCTGAGGGTTTGGGGAAAATAGTGCTAGTGAGGTTTTCCACTTCACAACTGAACCATTTGTTTCATGATATTATGATCTCATCTCAGAAGGGCATGAATTTCACAAGTAACACTTCAAGGACTGACATTTTATTCTTACCAAGATACAAACTTACAGAAAGTAGCTAATTATTTTGCTTTTGCTATGGGATAATGGATAATTTTATACCTATTATTTTGGTTTTAGAAAAGGAGTAGCATTTCTACTCTGTAGTATTTGTAAGAAAGGCCATTTTCCTTCATGCTAATTAGCAAGAATTCTTTTGGCCTTTAGAACAGAAACAAAAGCGTAATAACTGCTGTGAGAGAGCATGAAGAACAATCACTTATTCCTGCTAAAATCTCACAGAACAGTGACATAACTTTTTAGAAAGGGAGGTATTCTCCAGAGGAAATGATTCTGAATACTCCTATTTGATCCTGTGCCAATTCCGAGGTTATTCATTTATATCCAGTGCAGGCACTAACTCTTATTTTTCAGTACCTTTTTACTGTTCTGTGGTGCTTTGTTGTGAGTTTGGTGTGGTTTGGGGTTTTTTTGTGGTCAGAATATTGCAACTCAGAATTGCTATGGACCATGTTTTCCTCTTAAAATAATGTAAGGTATTTCAATGACAATCAGATTACAAAAGGGCATAAGATCTTCTAAAATAAAAAGAATCAGAAAACACACTGATTCTGTAAAATTAGACAAATTTCAAATTATTCTTCAAGATTTTTTCTTTCTTTCAGCTGCTAGATATCCCTTCACAAAAAACAAAAAACCAACCAAACAAAAAGCCCAAAACCAAACAACAAGAAAAAAAACAAAACAAAAACAAACAAAAAAAATCAAAGTCATACTAAACTTTAACCTAATATTAGTAAAATACAGTATTATTTGTCTTAATAATAGAACTGCTGTGTGATAAATTTGTGGTTCATGATGAATCAAAATCTATTCAGTGTAAAAGATTTCGTAGATCAAACAGTACAAGAAAGTCTTCAATTTTGAAATGGTTTTACATGATGCACTCTGTTATTTTTCAATATTTCTTGTGAAGAGCATGCTATTCTTAAACTGTGTTTATGTATGTGTTAAAATCATGGAAAATCATACACAATATACAAAATATGACGTTAGATTTTGTTTTATAAAACATTCTGTCTAAACGAGAATAAATGGAATCCCTGGAAGGTAAGAAAACTCATACACTAATTGTTCTGCAGAGGCACAAATTGTGGAACCTATGATAGACTATTTTATAGTAAGATCCAGCAAAATTTCAATAGGATTGCACAGCAAACTTATCTGAATGATAACCACTTTGTCTGTTCCTGAACTGTGACATGCCGTGCGCTTCACAATCCTGATGGCATTAAAAAAGATATTCAAGGCCATCTTATTTTCTTAAAAAATCCCAACTAACAAAAACAAAAAAACCCCAAATAGGTCGTAAAAATACTTTTTAAAGTGTAACTCTTGTCTACCAAGAGCATATCTGGTTAAGCCTCATTCAACACTGAAGCATATCCCCTCTATTCCATATTTAATTTACTAAAAGCAACACTAGCGAACTGCTTTTGTCTTAACACGAAGTTTTATTACTTTCTTAGATAGAAATTGCTTCCAGCTGCTCAATGTGGTAAAATAGCCTTCATGTACTCTCTTATAAAAAAACTTGAATGAACTGCTAAAATATTTGGTATTATATTGGTAGTAAAACCCATTTTATGTAAATCAGATCAGCTATTTCACTACCAGATAAATGAAACACAAACAAACAAAGATAAATCGCTAGCACTCTTCACAAAGCATTGTACCTCTCATTTAATCTGAATTATCTCAATTTGTCTATCCCAGATTTTAACTATTGGATTGCTTTAAAATTTTGTCCTTCAGACTTGAGAATCCCTTATCAGAGTTGGTTCTGTGTTTATTGCTTTACTTACTCTGATGAATACATTTTCTTCCTTGAAGAAGGAAATGAGCTGAGCTCCACATTGTTAGCAATACAGATCAGCAGATTTAGTAACCCTTCTTTATTTCCAGTTACTCAGATTTTTTTGGTAGCTTAGCCCAACACCATCCAATCTATAAGACAGTTACTTCATAAGCCGACACAGACTGTATTTGATTTAGTGCTTATCTTTCATTTTGAATAGCAGTGAGCAAATCTATGTCACTGATGAAAAGGAAAGCCTTCAGGTCAAATTCATCTCAGGTGTAATTCTGCTGCATTTAGTAGCTACACCCAGAATTCAAATTGTACCCTGTCGCTTCAGACAGTCTAGTGTGTAACTCATGCTGCTGACTGGAGATCATAGAATCATAGAATCAGACGGGTTGGAAAGGACCTCGGAGATCATCAAGTCCAACCCTTGATCCAACCCCACTGTGGTTACTAGACTATGGCATTAAGTGCCACGTCCAGCCTCATCTTGAAAACCTCCAGGGATGGAGAATCCACCACTTCCTTGGGCAACCCATTCCAATGGCTGATTACTCTCTCTGTAAAGAATTTCTTTCTGATATCTACCCTAAACCTCCCCTGGCACAGCTTAAGGCCATGCCCTCTTGTCTTACTGCTGGTTCCTGGGAGAAGAGACCAACCCCCACCTGGCTACAACCTCCTTTCAGATAGTTGTAGAGAGCGATGAGGTCTCCCCTGAGTCTTCTCTTCTCCAGGCTAAACAACCCCAGCTCCTTCAGCCTCTCCTCATAGGACTTGTGCTCAAGTCCCTTCACCAGACTCGTTGCTCTCCTCTGGACCAACAAGATCCTTTGGATCTTGTGGATACATGGAAACCACTGTGAGCAAAGATGTATATTCATGTAAGAGGTAAGAAACTTGACTTTTCCAAGCAGGCAAATCAAGATGCTGCAGAACTGCTTACATGTGGCCTGGTAGTTTACTACCAAAGACAAAAAAAATACTTAAAAGGTTATAAAAGGCAGCATGGTAGCACACTTGGCCTGTACTCTAACATTATGAACTGTATATTGTTCCGGTTAATTAATTTCATTATTGTATCTGTAAACATGTAGAATTAAGAATAATCACTGAAAGTGTTGATTGTACATAGTAAGTGAAAATTAAGAGCATTATGACTGTAACTCCCATTACAATAAAAAAATACACAAATCACCGCAAAGAGTTAAGGTTTCTTTTTGAATAGAGACAAAACTGAACTTATGACAGAATTTACCATACATAGCAGTGAATATACCATATGAAGTCCATAAGTTCCCACACAAAGTGCACATATTCGAGTGTTGACTTCGGTGTGACAAGAAGGTTTTTCAAATACTAGATGGAGATTTTAGTATTTGTGGGGTTCATGGGAAGAAATATGCTATTGTTCCTATGAGCAATTGAGATTGCTTAAGTTCTCAGTTGTAACATCTCATGGAGTGTACATTGGAAAAGAAAGAGTTCTAAGATCTCAGGAGAAGTCTGAGACATGAAATATCACTCTATATAAGCTGTAAGGTTTAGTTTAAGTACAAGAGAAAGCTTGGATCTTCCTCTCAAGGTTTCACTTTTATTCCTTTATATTTATATTGAACAAGCAAAATGTTGTACTGGCTAAGATCCAAGACTTTCTTTTTTTTTATTCTAGTGAAAAGAATTATTTTAATTATATTGATACTTATTTCATGCTACTTTGATTCTTTCCTGTAAGCAATGTGGAAGAACTCCTGTGAGTTCAGTGGTACAGAAAAGGGAATTTCTGTATCAATCAGTGAAGGGAGAGTAATAAATGTACTTTGAGACAGATGGAGAGATTTAATCAAAACTCACAATTCAGTAACTAGTTACAGTGATTAAGGTTGCAGTTTGTCCTTCTTATTACTTCCTTCTTGTCCTTTAAGTACCTTTTAGTTGGGTTTTGGTTTTTTTTGGTCAGGTTTGTTCTAATCCAGAAATATTACTGTTTATGTTGTATGCTGCGTAAAATTTGTCTCAGTCAAATTGTGCTTTAAAATTCAGCATTAAGTTCATCTTCTGTACATAAAAGTACTAAATTTGTAACATTACAGCCTCAATCCCCTATGTCATGTGCTTTACTATTTCCACTATTTCAAGTTCAGAACACAAGCAAGCCAAATGGTCACGCTAAATAAAGAGTGGAGGCACATAGCACTTCAAATATCAACATATATTGATATTTCTTACTACATCCTGGGGCACATAAACTGGAAAGGGAAGGAGTTTATGTGTTTAGATTCAACAGAGAAATTTAAAAAGATTGTGCCAGGCAATTATTGACATGGGGAGGTACAAGATGGCCTTTAAAACAAGGTAATTCCATTTTCAAGATTTTTCTAAGTACCTTGTGTTTTAACCAGTGTCTACACAAACACCAGTGTGCAACAAATAAGGATGAAATCAAACAATGGCATAATTTGGCTAAAATTAACTTTTAAGATGAGGAGGGAAATCCAGAGGATTCTGTAGTGAAACCTAAACCACAAACAGTGATTTTATAATTAAGGCATACTTTCTGCTTAGGATAAGGAAAGGTAACAAAAAATTGAGGCTGAGTTAACAATACAAGATGTTTATTTAATAAATCCTTTAACAAGTTATTTATATTAGCCAATATGTATTTCCATGAAACTTCATGAACAAGTGAAATTGAGATTGGCCTTCTTCTTTAAGTACAAGGTTAAGGAACAGAGGCTGAATATCAGGTATGTTTATGTTTTGCGGAGGCAAATTGGTTTTTATTGTCCTGTTACCCCTCTGTTTATATTTTGACAGTGAAAAATAATGCTTCAAATGTGGTGCATCAGCAAAGAGCAGAATGTGGACATGTTGGTCAAATGCAGAATACTTCAATCAGAAGTCAATCAGAAACAATTTCATGTCAATAAAGAATGTATAAATTAGTTCTGCAAACCAGAAGGGCTTGAAAACAGGCTTGAAGACAATGCCACATTGTGCACACGTATCTGCTCGGGATGCTAAAGATGCAGCCCTGTACAGTGCCTTTAAAAAGCTTCTAAGGGAAGAAGAAAAACTCCATTAATAAAAAGGACATTACACATGCAGAGAAGTCACAAGACTGGTTAGACAGTCTTGTGTTGGTGGAGGATTTTTTGGTTTTTTTATCCTCAAATTGCCACAGACTGTGCCGTAAAGCTGCATGCATATGGGTAAACAGTCTGCCCTGGCTGCCAGGAGGGCCAACCATGTCCTGGGGGGCATCAGGTAAAGTATCATCAGCCAGTCAAAGGATGTGATTTTCCTACTCTGCTCTGCACTGGGGCAGCCTCACCTTCAATATTGTGTGCAGATTTGGGCACTACAATATAAGAAAGATATTAAGCTATTAGAGAGTGGCCAAAAGAGGGCAATGAAGGTGGTGAAGGGCCTTGAGGGAAAGCTGTATTAGGAGTGGCTGAGTTCACTTGGTCTGTTCAGCCTGGAGAAGGGGAGACTGAGGGGAGACCTCATTGCAGTTACAACTTCCTTGTGAGGGCAAGAGGAGGGGCAGGCACTGATCTCTTCACTCTCATGACTGGTGACATGACTAGAGGAAACAGCATGAAGCCGAGTCAGGTAGGTTTAGAATGGATATCAGGATTTTTTCCCATCATCAGGATGGTTGAGCACTGGAACAGTTTCCCCAGAGAGGTGGTCACAGCACCAAACCTGTCTGAATTAAGTGTTGGGGCAATGTCCTCAGGCACAGGGTGTGATTCTTGAAGTGTCTTGTGCAGAGCTAGGAATTGTACTTAATGATCCTGATGGGTCCCTTCCAACTCAGCATATTCTATGATTCTATGATATCCAACATGGCGTAACTACTTGTCAAAACATATGTGAAATTGTTGTGTAGCTGTCTTCTGTGTAAGCTGATAAAATATTTTCTTGTAATTCTGCTTTTCTGATATTGCTGTCAGAAGCCCTTTAAGGTGTTTTTTTTTCTTTTGGTTGGTTGCTTTGCTGTTTTAGTTCAGGTTTTGTGTGTTTGTGCATGTGTGTGTGCACATGTGTTCTTTTTTTTTCTGGTGTGCAAATATCAAATTTATGTCACTGCTTCATATATTAAAACCAGGTCCTCCACAGAAATTCAAAATAAATTTTTTTGAGGGTTAGGGCTTATATGTTTCTGAGTGCAAGGTTTCTTACCATTATAATTTTAGAAATACACATTAAGGAAAAGTTTCCCATTACTCATAAGTATGATGTCTAATTCTGTAATTGTCTACACTCATTCAGACTAGTGAAGCATGACAGTATCCCATCACTTGCAGAAACACTTATTTTCTACTAGATACCAGCAATACTTTAGAGATAATTATTCGTGCTATTGTCATTGTGATGGTGAAATTAGTTTCCGTAAATATACAAAATGTGGAACCATAGAAAGATTTAAATCAGATTTACAGAAACTTTGTACTTTATACAATTAGCATCTCATGATGTGGAAAATCAAATGAAAAAAAAACCCCACATGAAAAAAAAAACACCAAAAAACACCATCTCCTTCTTATTTTACTAATATTTCATATTTCTTTCTCTATGAATACGTATTTATATATGTAAATGTTATGCCTAAAATTTCATGGAAGGTACAAGACTGCCATCTACAGGCTATACAAGCAAAAAATATTTTAAAAGGTTAGAAATGGAATAATTTTCAATACATTTTTTTAGAGTAAATTCTGAGGTTTTTTTCTGAATGTTTTGCTGATCTCTCCTGCAATATTTGAGAAAGGTTTTCATACTTGATATTTACATTGGAGTCATTGTGTTGAGGGTTTTAAAACACACTAATCCAAGTCAGCATGCCCTAAATTCACCTCTTACAAGTTTATTTTGTGCTTTCTGCACACAAAAGTGTTTCTTCACAAAATGTGTTGAAATCCCATTTTTACGCAATAGGAAAATGAGTTACTGATTGCCACAATATATTACAAAGAAACAAAATATTTAAATCATAGAGATAAACAATCAAATAATGTGGTGTTTCTTTTAGACTTACATGTCTAATAAAAGAATACAGGTCTTTAGACATACATACCATAAGTCTTTTACTTATAAAATAAATTTATATATAATTTTATAAATACCTGTGTTTATTTGACAATTATTATTTGGTTTTGGCCATCATGAATCCAAATAGACATTGATTCTTTCTATTAAAAAACACGAACCCTTCAACTTGCATTTATTATATATGCTTTGAATCTTATTCCTTCATTCAAAAAAACACAACAAACAAACAAAACCAAAACAAGCAAACACAAAAACACAAACAAAAAACCCCACAAACCAAAACAAAAAGAGAATAAGCCAGGAAATGTATAACCTGAATAAACTTGACCATTTTATTAAACTTTATTTATATTCAGTTGCAGAACTCCTGCTGAAAGTAATTGCTTTGCATAAAAAATGATGGCAAGTCTGTGCACAGTAATCAGCCACAAACTTCTAATAGGAATCATTATTCTGCCCTCATTATAGCTACACTTAAGCTGAGTAATAATAAATTAATCAACAATAGACGTTTTGTGTTGTTCTTGTTTTTTAATTATTAGAACAATAAAAAAAAAAGCTGCGAGATGTGGGGGCTGTGAGGGCCTCCAGAAGTTAGAAGTTAATCTTTATGCTGGAGGGGGAGTGCTCACCCCCTGGTTCTCCAGCCACATGGCTCCCCAGAGCCCCAAACTGGGACCACAGAGACCACACTGGGAGACGAGCAGGAGAGAGAGTTTATTGTTTTAGGGTCCAGGTACTTATAGGTTTGGGGAAATTAGCATACACCCAATCAAGGAGCTAAGGGGATTTTAACCACACCCATAGGGGCAAGGGTTCACAGCCAATGGGGAAAGGTAACAAGGGTCAAATATACATAGTAGTCGTCCCAAGGGATTTTGGGAAACAGACAGTGCTTCAGGTAAAGGGGGACTTCTTGTAGCACTTACTTATACAGCTTTACAATCAGTTTTTAAAACAGGTTTGCTAATTTCTTTATCAGCTTCAGAAGTCCATCCCTGGCAGGACTTCTTCCACTTTACATGTTGCTGGTTAATTGCTAAAGTGAGATATATGTATTCATTTTTATGGCTGCAGCATTATATATGTTATGCAATATACAAGGTGGATTGGGAGACCTGAGCTCATTTACCCTGCAGAAAAGAAGGCAGGGTCTAATTGCTTTCTTCAATTATCTATGGTGAAGTTTTAAAGAAAATGGAGCTAGACTCTTGGTTGTATTATACAATGAAAGAAAAAACATCTGATAGAACATGCAGGAAGGAATGTTCCAGTCTGAGAAAAAGGGAGGAGGGGAGCCAATTAGATGAGGGTTGTGATACACTAGAAGAGGTGGACCAAAGGTGTTGTAGGGGTACCAAAATAAGACAGGACCCTTTGCAATTTGATCTAACCTCAAAGCTGACTCTGATTTGAGAGCAATGTCAAATGTCCAAAAGTCCTGTCTGGACTAAATTTTTCATAAACATGAGAATTTCTGTGAAGATTTTCCCATCCAGTTTTTACCCACTAGATTTATGTTGATTTCTGTGGGATTTGGATCAGGCAGTTACAGAACAGTTGCTAATGTAGTTTGAACCTCACACCTGTGAGTGTCAAGTATAAAGGAAAAGTGCAAATTCAGTGCTAAACAGAAATCCATTTCTGCCTTGTGGAGTTAATTAGCAATTGATTTAAACCAGCTATAAACACATATTTGCTGTTAATGATTCTGAATGGTGTTCTTTAGGGATCAGGTGTGAAAATATAAGTTTAAAAAAACCCTCATAACTAAAAAAAGAGCCAACTCCATTCTTTTAAACTCCTCTTAACTTGTATTTTGAAACTTTTAATGATAATATATTAGCTACACAAGAAAACAAGTAAACAAAAATAGGAGCTAAAGTTATCTAAGTTCACTAAATGGCTTGTGACACCAATTTATAGTGCAATTTATCATAAGATACAGGTAAGAAATGGGAATGGGTAAACTGACAAGTTTAACTGATTATACCAAGTAAAAATACAAGAAATATATTTGCTGTTAAGACATGCTGGAGTAGAAATGTACGCATCTTCAAAATGGGGTTAGAACAAGACAGCACTTATATCAGGATCAGAACTACCAAAACAGAGTGGGGTTTATTATATGTGAGGTATGAGCTGAATTAAAAAAGCAGACAGCAAGATGACAAAGAAAGTCAATGCAATGTTTTCACCTTCAGAAAAGACAGAAGCCACTGTGTTAAAGGTAACAAAAATATTTAGAGACTCTTTTGTGTTTTGTTTAAATGCCACTTTACAGAAATGGAGATTACCCTGTGAATCTCTTTTATTGCACAATAAATTTATTTAAAAAGAAAAGGAGAAAAAAAAAAAACAATGCTTTAGCAAGGCTTGACCAAGATGTGCTATGAGTAGGGAGGTCGTAGGCACAGGGGAATATAACTGTGAGTTCATGATAACTTCACAGGCCAGAAAGAGAGGCCTGCACCTCACAGAGAAATTTAGAGGCCACATTTCTTTGAAGAACTTCTTCTTTCTGAATTAGTAACTGAATTCTTGACACTCCAACAGGTCTTGTCTCTAGGTTTCTGGACTATTTTTACCAAAGGAGTGGAAAAACATGCAGTTCGCTCAAAGGACACCATTGTAACCCACTTAATAACAACATCAGAAAATAGCATTTGTTCAGAATAGTTACTACACATAATATGATTTTTGTAAAAGAAACTAAACAGTTATTATGATTCTTCATTTTTATCTCAAATGCATAAATTTTAGTTACAGAAATATCTTCACACATGGGAAAAAAAAAGGGGGAAAATACCCTTTCCATCTTACTACTAAATTTGTAGTACAGAGTGTGTGTAAACAAATGGTACCCAACATGAATGAAGCAGTACATGCTGGATTTACATTGTTCAGATACAAGGTGCTAAAATCAGATGGATGATGAATAATCTGAGAGGAGCTATAGACCTTTCTAACTCTAATATTTTCATGACATTAGCTTAAATTGTCTTCAGCAGTACTGAGTACGTGTTTCAAGTGCTTTAATTTATTCAAATATATAAAAACAGAATTAGGGACTTGGAAGAACCTCTTAAAACTTAGAATTCTAACTGTGAATACACAAACATTCTGAAAAAGAATATATTTAAAAGACATTTTTTTAATTATTGCTTTCCATTTCAGGAAGATAATTCTGTAGACATTTAGTCTTTAATTTAATAAATTTCTGAGGACAGAAAGCTTTGTTAGCACCTCTCTCCCTTTGACTGTTAGCAGAGTAGGACACCTAATTTTCATTTCTGTCTAAGGTGATCACACTATGGTTGCAAGATGAAAATTTTAGTGGAAAAGTTGACAATTGAAATGTGTAAAGATCAAAGAGAAATAGATGCTGGCGATAGGACCATATGCCATTTTGGTTTTAGCTCCCCTATATTGTCACTGCTAAAGTCAATGCAACAATCACAATATCACACATAGTAGTTGTTGTTGGAAGGGATAGCTGGAAATCACCTAATCCAACTGCCCTGTTCTAGTAGGGTCAGCTATAACAGGTCACTCAGGACAATGTCTAGTCAGGTTTTGAACATCTCCAAGGACTGGGACTCCTGTTTGACCACTTTTAGATTAAAAAAAAATGGGGTTTGTTGCAATTAAGTGGAATTTCCTGTACTTCAAATTGGGCCCATTGTCACTTGTCCTCTCAGTGGACATTACTGTGGAGCATCAGGTGTGTCTTCTTTGCTACATCCTGTGAGTTATTTATATAGATTGCTTATTTACTCCCTTGAGCCCTCTATACTCCACACTGAACAGTTCTAGCTCTCTTAACCTTCTTTCATAGGAGAATTACTCCAAACCCTTATTCACTGTCATGACCCTTCACTAGTCTTGCTCCAGGATGTCTGTGTGTCCATTATACTGGGGAGTCCAGGATTAGACACAGTATTCCAGATGTGTCTCACCAAGCGAGAGTAGAGGGTAAAGATCATTTCCCTTGACCTTCTGAAAATACTCTACTAATGCAGCTTGGAAGACTGTTGGCCTTCTTCACTGCAAGGACACATATTCCACAAAATCCATGTTCATTTTCAGAGCTGATGAATATGTGGCAATGCCAACCAATCAAAATTCTTTTTTTTTCCCAAAAAATCTTATCCTGTTGTATCCTACTGCCTGCTTCAATGCTGACATAGGTGCTACAGACTGTGATTTAGACTGAAGTTGTATACTAAAAACCTTTGCATGTAAGAACAGCTCTGTAAGTATCTGGGTTATTTTGAATTTTGAATCTAGAAGTTAAGTATCAATAAATGTCATTATTACAGTTCAATTACCCTAAAAAGCAACAAAGAAGTGTACAAGTTCCATTCAGTTAAACCTGTATCCTTTGAGTGTAGTTCACCCTCTTGAAAGAAATATCAAAAGTAATTCCACAGTATTTTAGTTTCATTTAATCCACTAATTTAGTTTGACTTTCTGTATATAGGTACATTGTACCCTCTGAGAAAATATCTGTGCAATATAGTTAGTAGAAATCTAATTTGCAATAAAAATACTCCATTTAAATAATTGTTCCATATTTAAGCCAATTTTGCATCAGTTTCAATTAATTACACAACGCAATAAACCTAAAGTTATAAATTAAGGGATTCTGATTCTGCCTAAATATTCTCTGTATTTATATAAATATGGTTCCTTCCACAATACAAAAGTAAGCAAGTTGTGTGTCATTTTCTCCTGTGTTAATCTCTTTCTGCTACTCTAATGAACTGCAGTGGAACTAATCTGAAGTATACATACTATGGTAAAATAGAATAAAACAACATCTGCTATAGAAATATCCGTCACTGGCCCTGTATTCTCAAAGCCTTCTGCAAGCTGGTAATAAGAAGATATAAATGACTTAGTTCAGCCAATTTCTAGTTGTGCAGTCAGTGTGAAATACAGAGATTATAAAATGTTCTCTGTCACATATTTTGGTGGTGATTGGACTATCTAGTGAAATATGAAATTTTATTCTTGGTACTTCAAGATAACAGCAATAACTGTAAAACTAATATTGTTCTTTCCTATAATTGCTGCTATTCATCATATGGTGTGAGAAATTCAGGAACAAATATACACCACTTTGTTTCATTGTAGGCTTCTGGATATAACTATCATATTATTACTGAGTCTTTCTGAAATAATTGTTCAAGGAAATTACATAATAATGGTTGTTTACACTTGAAGACAAGCTTATGAAAATAGGATCATATTAATAGTTTTATGCCTTACGGCAGTCTTTCTACCCACCCTTTGAACAGGGTGTATTGGAACTGCCAATATTGTCAGCAACACATACCCTGTAGTTAGTAAATTGATGTAATGTAGTACATTGATAACTTGCCTAGATAACTTGCATTCCACAATAGGTCTTGAAAAGTCAAAGGAAAGATGCACTCAAATTTCAAGATTGAACAGATTTTAACAAGTGACGTTTTATAGTGGTTTGGAAGCTATGGCCTCTACAGCCTCTCAGCCACGCCATTTCTTTTTCTTTTCTTTTCTTTGTAATCTTCTACATGCATTACTTGGCATGATTGCATTTCCCATAACATGATCTATACACACTTTCTACATATTCTATAACACTTTCTCTATGTGACTAAAAAAAATAATATTTCTGCTAAAATGTTGTCCTCTTGCAAATAGCTATCTCTTATCTCTCTTGTACTTTTCATGAAGTTAAAAAACTAAAATAAGTTATCAGTTGGATTTTCAAAATAGAAGTGCTACTTTTCTGTTTTACTGAGCTGAAGACTTTAATCTAGAACTGAGTCAAAGAAGAAAATAGTGTATATACATTCTATATGACTTCTGGATTAAAGCAGATAAAGATACTTAAATATAGATAATGGTGAAAAAAAGCTTACAATGGCTAACACTGTGTTGAATGTTTCTGTTATCACCTTCAGCACTGAGATAACTTAGTAGATTAATGTAGAAAAAGAAAGTAATACATAACCCTTGATTTACCAAAGAAACGTGAAACTGCACTTCAATATCTGCTGCTTCTGTGTAGTTCATTTCAGTATATTCTTAATACTATTTGATTTACCTATACCAGTAAAAAATATTTTGTCACGTTTAATGTTTTAAATTCTAAAATTTAAATATTACCTTGCATTTTGTCTATGGTCTCTTGTCATTCTAAGCCTTTTAGAATCAGTCAAACCAGAGTATTTCTAGAAGAGAGGATGTAATTTCATTACCTTCAATAACAAATGATTGGATTCAAATATTTATGAGTTTGTTTCCAGGTCTCTGGTTTAATGTTTCCTTCAAATGTCCTGGATCAGTCATAAAACTCTAAACATTGTCACTAGAATTCAGCGTTGATTCTCCTCCCCAAATACCATTCTTAAACCTGGAAGAAACCAAACACAACGCTCAAAATTAAGTTAATATTTATGAAACTGAGAAAGTTTATAGCTGGTATTACAGCGTACCTTTAAGGAGGTTAGAGACAGCAGTGTATTTAACAGAGCACTCTATTTAACCAGGATCTTGCTCGGTTAGGTCAAGGTGGACTTAACTAGCTAAATCTCTGACAACCCTGAGTTGCAAAGTTGTCATCTTGGCAGTCCCCAGTAACAGGGCAGGGCCATACAAGGTCTAAGTACAAGGAAGAGCCAGGACCTGGTCCCACGGTCCGTCTGAAACCCCTAACATGGTAAGGAGAGTCAACATGGCCAGGTCTAGATGACTCCATGGAGGTACAATCCGGAGAAAAAGGAGACAGAAGGCAGGTACACCTACAGTGTAGCTTAGTACAGGATATGAAGAGTTTGAATTGTTGATTTGGACAATCTTTCTTTAGACTAGGCTGTATCCAGTGTAATTTTTGTCTTCCCATAATAAACATGACAGTACATAAATATCATATCTATATATCCACCAATGATCATGTTCTTGAGGTTTGTTTGGGGTTTCAGTTTGGTTTGTTTGTCTTTTTGCTTTTAATTACATTTAATGAAATTAGATTGTAATAGCACTGCATTGGTTAATTATTTTCAACACAACACCTGGGCCCAAAGTCTTCTTGCAGCTAGAGAAAAAGCCACTGGTTTATTACTATTATGTCTGTATACTACCTTTTTCAGGGTTGCCATAATAATGCATTATTGTTTCTCTTATCAAGATAAAATAATTTATTTTAACAGATTCTCACTCCACATCTTCATCAAAAAAAAAAAAATCCCCCCTCTTTATCTCATTGTCTGAGTAGGAAATTGAGGTACAAATGCAATAGTAAGCTAAGATTACATGGAAAGTCTGCAACTTGGGGCAATACAATGGGGTATGTTGCTTTTCTGCTTTCTCCCAAATAAAATATCTTCTTTAAAGACTTGAGTAAATGGAAAAAAAAAATAATGGCCATAAAATGAAAAACTGCTTCAGCACAGAAGAAAAAGGGTGAAGCTATTAATTTAGCGACATTTCAGAATCAACTAAGCATGGGTAAAGTTCATGCTATTACGTTTTTCAACTTTTAATTGTAAAGACGAATGCTTTAAACACAGTACCTGAATTTGTGTTATACCCTGAATTTCATCCTACTACTTTTCTTGGCTACATAGATCCAACGTAAAACTGTTACAAGTTATCAGATTTTGTATAATTTTCTGTATCTTTCTCTTCATTCAGCAGACAGACAAATATATAAATATATAAATGTTGTATATGATCCTTAAACTTAGATATTACTTTTCACCTCTTTGTACAATAATGACATTTTACTGGTTTATTCCTACTATTCACTGAATCAGGGATCAGAATCCACCACATTACTCTTCCTCACTGAAACCTGTGATTCATTTGTCCTGACAAAGTGTATATGGAGTCACGCCTTGTAAAATACTAATTTTCATCATGCAATTCAGTTACACAGAGACCTAAGATGGAACTTGAGAGCTCCTGAGCTGAGAGTGAAGGGTGCCACACCTGTCAGACACATCTTATAAAGAGATTAATCTGATAAAAAGGCTTTCATTGTGACTATAGGATGGGGTTTTGCAAGTAAACCAAATGTATGTTAAAAGAAAACTGTAGATGCTGAACTGATCAGCACTGTCAAACAGGTATGCCCTGGCCATGCAAAGAGAAGTAGCATGAGCTTTTAATGAAACGTCATAGGAGCAGCTTCCACTAATACATATTTTCAAGGATGAAAGGAAACTGTTAGGGCTTTGAGGATCCAAATTAAGCAGTTGTATGGCAAATGTTTAAACCCTTTCTTGTACTCTGAATCCAGTTAAAGATTATTATGCCAGGTAGAAAATAACTCTTTAGATTCATAATGAGACAGAAATGTATGGTAATTATTAAAAAAAAAAAAAAAAAAACAAAAAAAAAAAAAAAAAACACAAAAAA